>JAGFNQ010000641.1:158212-197208 GCA_024364735.1 Boesenbergia rotunda
AACCAAGCTCGAGTCAAACACTACAACTAGCCTCGAGAAAAATACGACCTGTGGCCCTATATTACATTTTCAGATTTTGATTGTAAAAGGGTTTCCAGTTATTCATATACATTTAAATTTGAGACCCACATTCGTGACAGTCATATTGGGTCTATCAAATTTTGGCGCCGTTGCGGGGAACTACTAGTGCTTTGTTTGATTTTTGCTTGTGCACTTATTTCATATCATTCTTGATTTATTTTTGTGCTTATTGTTATATCTTTTGATTTGATTCTATTTATTTTATCCTTTATCCACTTTTACTGCGATTTATTTTGTTTATGACCAGGTCTTCAGGTGGTGATTTAGAAGAATTTGACCCTGAGATTGAGAGGATTTTCAGAGCCAGGAGAGCCAGGGCATTCTTTCTGAGACTACAGATATCCCTCCTATTCAGACTATTTCACTCACTCAGGCATTGACATGGCAGACCACCAAAGAACCATGAAGGAGCTCGTAGCACCAGATGCTGCATTTCAGTACTCCAGCATAGCTTATCCAGAGCTGGGGGGGAATTTTGAGTTAAGATCTGGACTTATCAATTTGTTGCCAAAGTTTCAGGACTTACTGGAGAGGATCCTAACAGACACATGCACGAATTCCATATTGTATGCTCCACTATGAAGCCTCAGGGCATTTCTGAAGAAGAATCAAGCTGAGAGCTTTCCCCTTCACACTGACAGGAGCAGCAAAAGACTGTTCTATTATCTGCCTACAGGACATGTGTCTAGTTGGATCACTATGAAGAAGGCATTTTTGGAGAAGTATTTCCCAGCATCCAGACAGCTATAATCAGAAAAAGCATATGTGGGATTCAGCAAGTGGTGGGCGAGACGCTATATGATTACTGGAGAGATTCAACAAGTTGTGTTCAAGTTGCCCCCAGCATCAATCAGCGAGCAATTATTGATTCAATATTTTTATGAGAGACTGCTGCAGATGGATAGAGTCATGATAGATGCTGCATCTGGAGGGGCCCTAGTGAACAAAACACCAATGCAAGCTAGGGAGCTAATTTCTAATATGGCTGAGAATTCCCAACAATTTGGAAGCAGGGCCTTGACCACCAGAGGAGTGGGTGAAGTTCAGATAGTTTCCTACTGATCAGAAGGAGTTTAAGAATGCATTGATGGAGCTCACTTCGGCTGTTAAGCAAATGGAATTAAAAATGGAAAGACAAAATTCAACTCCTTCAGTACCTCCACAGTCAAGTCAAATGATAAGTGTGTGTGACATTTGCTCTAGTCTAGAGCACACCTCAGACTCATGCCCTACCCTCCACAGGACGAACGGTAGCAGCATTAGTAAGAGGACAATTTCAAGCAAGAAACAATCCTTATTCCTCTACTTACAACCCCGGTTGGAGGAATCATCCTAACTTGAGATACGGGAACGCTTTCTATCAACAAGAGCAACAAACTCAGTCCTCACAGCAGCCACAACCGAATTTCCAGCAGCCCCAACAAACTCAAATCAATCAGCAAACTTTTCAGCCATCAAACCAAAGTTTTCAACCTCCGTTTCAGCCTAATTCCCAACAATTTCAGCAACATTTCAGCATTTTAACCTCAATTCCAGCAATATCATCAAGGGCAGCAAGGTTTGCAATCATTCCCAGCTTTTCAAGCTCAAAACCAACAAAATTTTCAGCCCACACAGCCCTTGAATCAGAATTTCCAGCCCTACAATCAAGGGTTTCAAGGTCAGAGTTTTCAGCCCTCGCCACCTAATTTTCCACCTCAAAATCAGAACTTTCAGCCCTACAATTCACAGCAAAATTTCCCACCATATCAGCCCTCTAATCAGTCCTTTAATCAGCCCCAACAGCATTGTTTTCAACAGAATCAGCAAGCTCCACAATTTCAGCCAACTAATTCATCTTTTCAAGGTCAATCAAGGAGCTATTCTAATCAAGGAGCTAATGGGAGCTCAAGTGGAGGAAATGCGTCCCAACAGAGGGTTGAGGATATGTTTCAACAGATGATGCAGCAACAACAAGCTCAACAACAACAAATACAACAAGTTCTACTACAACAACAACAACAACAACAACACAATCAAAACGTTGAGAGGCAAATAGGGCAATTGGCTAGTGGAATTAACCAAAATCAAGCTCAAGGATCAAGTCAACTTCCTTCCCAAACTGTTCCTAATCCCAAAGGGAATGTGAGTGCTATAACTTTGAGAAGTGGGAAGGTTACAACATCTCCGAAGAGTCCAAGAGCAGAATTTTCAGGAGACCAGATAGCAACTTCAATTCCAGCTCAAAACAGTAATGAAATGAGTTCAAATTCAGCTGATTCCACCCCTAGCCCGTTCCCAACCCCTTCCTCAAGCAACCCTCCAAATTTGGTGGCAACCGGAGAAGAAAACAGTGCCGAGGCCGATTTTACAGCCACCGTATCGAATGGGACAGCAGAGCAGAATTTAGCATCTCCACTTCCGGCCAAAGAAGTTGATTTTAGGGTTCCTTTACCCTTTCCACAGCAGAGAACACATGCCAAGAAGCAAGTGGAGGAGGAGAAGGCCAAGGAATTCAATGAGTTAGTGGAACTTTTTAGTAAGGTAGAGATAAATGTACCTTTGTTGACCATGATCAAGCAAATTCCAAAGTATGCTAAGTTTTTGAAGGATCTTTGTATTCATAAAAAGAAACTCAAGGAAAATGAGTTGGTCAGCTTTGGGAAGAATATCTCCGCACTTATCCACACTATTCCTCAGAAATGTGAAGACCCAGGGGTATTCACTGTTTCTTGTGAGATAGGGAGCACCATATTCCATGATGCTATGTTAGATTTAGGAGCTTCCATAAATGTGATGCCCAGGTTAGTTTTTCATATGCTTGGGATAGGCCCTTTACAGCCCACTGGTGTGGTGATACAGCTAGCAGAAAGGAGTCAGACCCACCCAGCAGGTATGATTGAAGATGTTTTGATGAAGGTAAAGGAGCTGATATTTCCTGCGGATTTCTATATTTTGGATATGGAGGGAGATTACTTGGGCACACCGCTCTCCACTTATTTTAGGCAGACCGTTTCTGAAGACTGCTAGAACCAAGATTGATGTATATGCCGGTACACTTTCTATGGAGATTGGAGACACGGTTGTACAGTTCAGCCTTTTTGATGCTATGAAGCATCCGAGAGAGGATCACTCCATCATGAGCATGGACATTTTAGAGGAGCTGGCGCAGACAGAGTTAGAGGCTGAGGGATTTCTGGAGGATTTATCTGGGGGAGCTATTGATTCAGAGGAGGCTGAGAGAGTACTTACTGCTGAGACTGAGGAATTTTTAGAAGACATTTCAGATGCATTTCCAGCTGGAGAGATTTTTCTAGGTGTAGGGGATTGCACAGAGCCCCAAGGATCACCTATTTTTCTTGATATTCAAAGTGTAGGGGATTGCACTAAGCCCCAGGGACCACTTATTTCTACTGAAGAGGACCAGAGTGAGCTGAAGCCATTACCAGGCCATTTGAAATATGTATACCTAGGAGAGGAGCAGACTTTTCCCGTGATTATTGCACAGCATTTGGATTCAGAACAAGAAGAAAATTATTGCAAGTCCTGAGGCACTACAAGAAGGCAATTGGGTGGACTTTATCAGATATACCAGGTATCAGCCCAGCTATTTGCATGCACAGGATATTTTTAGAAGATAAGTTAAACCTGTGAGGCAACCACAAAGGAGACTCAACCCACTTATTTTGGATGTTGTAAAGAAAGAGGTGACTCGACTTCTACAGGCAGGTATCATTTACCCTATTTCTGACAGTCAGTGGGTTAGTCTTATTCATGTGGTGCCCAAGAAATCTGGAGTGACCGTCGTGGCGGATGAAAGTAATGAGTTAGTGCCCACCAGAGTTAAGAATTCCTGGAGAGTTTGCATTGATTATAGGAAGCTCAACAAGGTCACAAGGAAAGATCACTTCCCTTTACCATTCATTGATCAGATGCTTGAGAGACTGGCAGGGAAGTCACACTATTGTTTCTTGGACCGATTTTCAGGCTATTTTCAGATTTGCATAGATCCAGAGGACCAGGAGAAGACCACC
The DNA here is from genome assembly GCA_024364735.1 of Boesenbergia rotunda. Classification (NCBI taxonomy): domain Eukaryota; kingdom Viridiplantae; phylum Streptophyta; class Magnoliopsida; order Zingiberales; family Zingiberaceae; genus Boesenbergia; species Boesenbergia rotunda. The sequence goes on from JAGFNQ010000641.1 coordinate 162,307, forward strand.
TTTACCTGCCCCTTTGGTAAATTTGCCTACAGACGTATGCCCTTCGGACACTGTAACGCACCCAGTACCTTTCAGAGATGCATGGTGAGTATATTTGGTGAGTTGCTAGAGGACTGTATGGAGGTATTTATGGATGATTTTTCAGTTTAAGACACGTCTTTTGATTCATGCTTGAATAACTTGTCTAGGGTTTTACATCGTTGCATTGAAACTAACCTTGTTCTTAATTTTGAAAAATACCACTTTATGGTAGAGCACGGGATAGTACTTGGACACATAGTCTCTCGGAAAGGTATTGAGGTAGATCCTGCTAAAATCAGTGTTATTTCTTCTTTATCTTACCCCGTATGCGTACGGGATGTTCGTGCTTTTCTGGGACATGCAGGATTTTACCGCAGATTTATTAGAGACTTCAGCCTGATTGCTCGACCCTTGACACGACTTCTGCAGAAAGATGTTGAGTTCCATTTTGATGAAAAGTGCAAAGAAGCTTTTCATAGACTCAGGGAGGCTCTAACCTCAGCTCCTATCATTACATCACCTGACTGGACTTTACCTTTTGAATTAATGTGTGATGCCTCTAATTTTGCAGTGGGAGCTGTTCTAGCACAGAGGGTAGATGGAGCACCACATGTCATTTGCTATGCTTCAAAAACCCTAGATGCCGCCCAAGCCAACTACACCACGACTGAAAAGGAGCTTCTTGCCATTGTCTTTGCTTTAGATAGATTCAGATCTTATTTATTATGCTCACATGTGGTTATTTTTTCTGATCATGCAGCTCTTAAGTACTTATTGAAGAAGCCTGATGCAAAACCCAGATTGATCAGATGGATGCTCCTACTCCAAGAATTTGACCTAGAGATCAGAGATAGAAGTGGAAAAGAGAACTTAGTTGCAGATCATTTGAGTAGACTGGAAGGAGATGGATCTCCTACCACCATTGATGACGATTTTAGAGATGAGCACTAGATTTCCGTGCATGGTGAGACACCGTGGTATGCAGACCTAGTTAACTTTCTTGTTGCACATGTATTCCCCACTCAATTTTCGAAAGCTCAAAAAGATAAATTAAAAAGTGATGCAAAGTTTTATGTGTGGGATGATCCTTATTTGTGGAAATTTTGTAATGACCAAATAATTAGGAGATGCATACCCGATCATGAGTTTACTTCTGTCCTAACATTTTATCATTTATCAGCTTGTTGGGGGGGGCATTTTGGACCTCAGAGGACTGCCAGGAAAGTATTAGAGTGTGGATTATACTGGCCCACCCTTTTTCATGATTCACATGTTTTTTATAAAAATTGTGATAGATGTCAGCGAACTGGGAACATAGGAGCTAGACATGAGATGCCCCAGCATGCTATACTTTATTGTGAGATTTTTGATGTATGGGGGATAGATTTTATGGGACCTTTTCCTGCATCTTATGGTTATCTGTATATTTTACTTGCTGTGGATTATGTTTCAAAATGGGTGGAGGCCATTCCCTCCAAGACTGATGATTCTTCTGTTGTTTGTAGTTTTGTTAGGTCACACATTTTCTGCAGGTTTGGAATTCCAAGAGCAATAATTAGTGACCAAGGATCTCATTTCTGCAACAAACACATGAAGGCACTGCTGAGCAAATATGGGGTGGTTCATAAAATCTCTACATCCTATCATCCCTAAACAAATGGACAGGCTGAGATTTCCAACAGAGAGATAAAATCCATTCTAGAGAAGACAGTTGGGCCCACTAGAAAAGACTAGAGCAAGAGACTAGATGACGCACTCTGGGCCTACAGAATAGCGTACAAGACACCGATTGGCATGTCACCCTACCGCCTGGTTTATGGTAAGGCTTGTCACCTCCCTGTGGAAATAGAGCACAAGGCATATTGGGCGGTGAAAGCTTGCAATTTCGATGCTACCAAGGCGGGAGAAGAGAGAAAATTGCAACTCCAAGAACTTGAAGAGATTCGATTAGAAGCATTTGAAAATTCAAGGATTTACAAGGAAAAGACCAAGAACTTCCATGATAAACACATCGTGAAAAAGGACTTCAAAGTTGGTGAGAAGGTTTTATTGTATAAATCAAGGCTCAAATTGATAAGAGGTAAGTTGAGATCAAGGTGGGAAGGTCCATTTATTATAACTGACATTTTTCCCTATGGAGTTGTTGAAATTAGGGACGAAGCTAATGGATTTGTGTGGAAAGTTAATGGCCACCGGCTCAAGAAGTATTTTGAAGAACTAAAGGAGCTAGAGGTGGAGGATGTGTACATTGAGAACGCTATCTACCCAACTTAAGGGGGGTTCACTTTCTCTACATTTACATTTCATTGTACATTTCATTTTCATGTTGCTAGGAATAAATGTTTTTCTTTTTAAAGTAAGTAGTTGATAATAAATTCTTAGGAGACATGACATAAATAAAATCATTGTAAATACCATGTCATTGTAAATATAGTTTTAGCACTTTTTATTGCATGACTAAAAATAAATGTATCCCTTGGGTTATCTCCATAGCATTTTAGAGTCTTTTGGAAAATAAATTAAATTTGGTTGTCAAAACTTAGGGTTTGAGCTAATGGATGAAATCTTGGATGCTTGAGTACGATTTTGCTTTAGATTCTTAATTGAGGATTTGAGATGGATTATTTTTACCTAGTGAGATTAGCCGTATTTTGTGATACACATATGTTATTGTATTCTAGAACTTGCTTAGGTTCTTTCAAAATCATATTTCAATGGTTGGATCACATCTATAGGGACTAATCATTTTATTTACCTTTCCACATCAATTTGTCTATTTTATTCTAGTTGTCTTTCCTTATTCCTAATCTTAACCCCAATTTTTCTATGGATTTGTTTGCTTGGGATGTTTTCTTGATGCTATTTTGCCCGAGACGGACAAAGTTTTAAGTGTGGGGGAGTGATTAGTGATTTGGAAGCAATTTGTATCAAAAGAAGCAATTCATGTCAACGAAAAAAATTTTTTGCCAAGTAAGTTGAGTTTGGTGTCAAGTTCAAGTGGGAAGAAGTGGTTCGAGTTGGAAGCAAGTGGAGATTTTGACTCTTGATTAAACTTAGAAGATTGGCACGCAAGCCGGAATTTGTGCCAAAGCAAAAGAAAAAAATTCAGTGAAGATAAACTTGAGTCGAAAGTGGCTTGGATCAAGAATGAGGAAGTTAAAAATCAGAAATGCATTGAGAGAATCTGAATTGCAGCTGTATAGAAGCTGTAAAGGAGCTAGAATCTGAAGCAGTCTGAAATCAAGGAAAAAAAACTGTGACAAAGTTTAAATTGGCACGCAATTGCAGCCATACATTGGCTGTAATTTCAGGAATTTGCAGCTGTCAAATGCTAGAATGAATTGAGGCTGATGTAGACACAAAATGGGTAATCTGCAGTCAAGAAAAAGAAAAACATTTTGCAACTAAAGACAAGAAGGAAGAAGAAATCTGCAATGATCAAGCAGCTGACCAATTATGGATTGCAACTAAACTGAATTGCAGCTGTACTAATTTTAATGATGCAAGGGGCTGTTGACAAGGATTAAAAGCAAAACCAATTGGAAATTACCAGGAATTGAAGACTGAAAGGTTGAGAATGAGAGCTGAATTGCATCTGGACAAATCTGAGTTCAAGGAGAATAGCTGCAGAAATTTTCATACAAGCAGATTATGCACAAGTTTGTATCAACTTGGGGCAGGATTTAATTTTTCAAGGCTGTAAAATAAGAAATGAAGCACACGAATGAAGTGAAAGGAAAGGAAATGCAAGAAATGTAGCTGTATAATCTGATGAAGCTGAGTGAAGACTGATCAAAAGCTGAAAACTGCCCAAATTTGAACTGCAGTCCAATTGTAGCTGCCGAGTACTACATCTGATGAATCAAGATTATTAAGTGTAAATTGTATCTGAAGTTGAAGGTGCACATTCAATTTTAGATCTAGGAAAAAGAAATGGCTGCTAGAAGTTTCGAAAAAGAGAAAAGAAAAGGAAGAAGTTGGCTGAAATTGAACTTTGTGGGCAGAATTTTCGAGTGGACTGCATCTGCTGTTCTTGAAGCTCACGGCAAGGCTGAGTTGAAGTTGACTCTGATCAGAATTCAAGTACATAGTGACTGATCCAGTAGCTGGCCTAAAGAAAAAAAAAATTAGTAAAGAACAAGGAAGAAGGAAATCTGCAATTAGTATTTGGAGCTGCCATTTCTTTGTGCCAAATGTGATGATCAGTCTACTTGAAGCACTTGAGGAGGAAGTTGATCAGATTTGAAGGCTGAAAAGATGAAGTAGAAAACTATAAAGAGTTGAGCTGAAAATGCAGCTGAAGTAGTGTGTGCAGTTTGTATCAAGAATGAAGCTGAGAAAAAGTTGAATGGAGGCTGAATTGAAGCTTTTTGAAGCTGGGATCAATGCAGAAAATTTGTGCTAAAAGAACTCCACTTGCAAGCAGCTGAATTTGCAGCTAATAGAGGATGTTTCGGCCACTTTGTTAGAAAGGAAATTGCAGCTGTTTTTGGTCAGTTTGTTTTGGAACTACAGCTGAACAAAATTTGAGCTGGACAGATCTGAAAATAATAGGAAAATCTGTGAGTTGAAGCTGTTCAGAATTTTCAATGTGCAATCAAAATGTGCCAAAACAGAAAATTTTTGTGCAGGGAAGAGGAGGATGAAAGGATGAAGAGCCTGACAACTCTAGATTCTTAGAATGGATTGCGTGGCTACTGAATCTATTGAAGAACTGCTGTGAATTCGCAAGGAAGAAAAATCAGTGTGGATGGAATCAAAACAGGAATTGAGGCATTTAAATCTGCCATTTCCATTTGATGCAACCTGCTGTCACGAATCAGATTGGAATGTGGAGTTGTACTCTGAAATAGGAAATTGTGTTCAAGATCTGAAGTGATCCATTAGAAGCAGTTTGAAAAAAAGAAGAAAAAGAAGAATCAGAAAAGGGAAGAAAGAAAAATGGCACACAAGAGCAAACTTGGCACATTAGACCAAGGAAGGATTTTTCATCCAAATCAAAGGAATTATTTAAATTCTTACTCCACCAATCAGATTTGATTTGAAGAGGGGCAAGGCACATTGGAAACATACTTGAGCACTCAAGTCTTCCACTTTTCATATTTTTCCATTTCCTTGATTTTTATTCCATTTCTCACCATGCTCTATGTCTTTCATTTGTTTTTATAGTTGTTGATCCTATTCATGATTAATGGTGGAGATTAGATAATAAGCAAGCCTATGGTAGTGCAAGAAGCATGTGTGTTTGAGTGAGCTCCATTTCCATCATCAAGTTATAACTTAAGGAGAGAGCCACCAAAATTTTCCTTGAAAGGCTAGTGATTTAAATTCATCTCAATGAATCATGATGGATGAAAAGGCTAAGTTGTTGATTTAAGGACAAGATACTAATCCATAGGGCTTAGATTTATGAGAATTGACAACCTTAGGTAATTTCTTTTCATTTGCTTCTAATTATGCTTAAGTAAATCTAGGGGATACATATTTACTGTTTTCGCGAGACGCTCAAGCTCAAGTGTGGGAGAGTTGATAGATACTATTTTATTGATTATTTGAGCGGCTAAAATTCATGTTTGACCTATGTTTTTATTACTTAAATTGTGAAATTGCCCTAGGTTTTAGAACTTACCTTTATTTTGGACTTAATTGCAAATATGCACAGTTTTGGATTATTTTGCTACTAAATTCTTGATCTATTTTTTTTGTATGCATGAAAGGTTCTTGGACCTAGGGCATATTGGGTCAAACTTGAGTCGGAAGTGACCCGGATCGAATTATCAAGATTATGATTTAATCTGGGCCGTCCGATTCAAGAGCGGCTAGATCTGAGCCATCCGGGACCATCTAAAGCAATCCGAGCTAGGGCTAGGGTTGATCAAGCACCCTGATCAAGATCTGAAGATTTCATCCCAATCAGAGCTAAATCAACCGTTGGATCAAGCTCGGAGGGCTCTAGATCGTCCATTCAAAGATTAGGTTGATCTGGACATCCGTTGCATATCTGGAGGATCCGAGCTACCACAAGAGATGTTTCCGAAAACATCAAAGGAGATAGAGGAAATGAAAGCGGTTCCTTATACTTCGGCTGTAAGAAGCCTCATGTATGCTATGTTGTGCACAAGACCTGATATCTGTTTTGTCGTGGGCATGGTTAGCAGATATCAGAGTAACCCTAGACAAGAACATTGGACTACGGTAAAGCATATATTGAAATACTTGAGACGGACTAGGGATTATATGCTAGTTTACCGGGCAGACAAATTAGTCCCTGTGGGTTACACAGACTCAGATTTCCAGTCAGATAAGGACAAGAGTAAGTCTACCTCAGGGTTTGTGTTTACTTTAGGAGGTGGAGTCATTGTCTGGAGGAGTGTCAAGCAGAAATGTGTGGCGGACTCCACCATAGAAGCTGAATATGTGGCAGCCTCAGAGGCAACCAAGGAAGTTGTATGGCTCAGAAACTTCATCATGGACTTGGATGTGATTCCTGGTTTGCCCAGATCTATCACAATCTATTGTGATAACAGTGGTGCAGTTGTAAACTCGAAGGAACCACGAGCCCATAAGGCGAGTAAACACATAGAGCGCAAGTACCACCTGATACGAGAAATCGTAAAGTGAGGAGAAGTGGCTGTCGCCAAGTTTGCATCAGAGGACTGTTGGTGCAGGCAACACCTAAGTCGAACCTGGGTTTTGATAATGGCAAAGGGTTCAAGAGTTAAGGTGTTATTGTGTTCTAATGTGTTGACTAAGTGTGCAGGAAGAAGCCCTAGGTACACTAGGCAAGAATTCCTAGCAAAGGGCTGGGCAAAGAAGTCCTGGTTAAGGACTGGGCAAGAAGACCTGACCGGAAGTCGGGCAAAGAAGTCCTGGTTGAGGATTGGGCACGAAGTCCTGCCGAGGGGCTGGGCACCGAAGACCTGACCGGAAGTTGGGCACGAAGACCTGGTCAGGTGGATCGGGCAAAAGTCCAATCGGAGGAGCCGGTTGACAAAAGGTAAACTTTCCTCAGAGGAGTAGGTGAGGACGCGCTCCCCGTCGAGGGAACAGTAGGCGTCGTTCAACCTAGGGTTCCATTTGGGAGACCCGAAGTCAGAACCAAGACAGCTACGGCTGTAATTACTACTTATCTTGTTTTTGGGACTAACCTTAGTTGCAGGGTCGAAGGACTGATCGTCTGCAAGTGAAGGTTCTTCACTGGGCCTAGGCGCCCGAATGGATTCAGGCGCCCGAGAGGGCTCAGGCGCCCGTGAGGATACGGGCGCCCAAGGGTGAAGGCAAAAATCAAAAACCAGCCACGAATACATTGAACCAAGGTGGATCAGGCGCCTGTGAGCTCACGGGCGCCCCCATCAGCTCAGGCGCCCAAGTTGGGTGGATAAGCGCTGACCGAGCCCGCGGATAAGGATTCGCAGATCGGAGGGCACGTGTCAGGCGCCCCCAAGCCATCAAGCGCTCGATGGAGGACTATAAAAGGGGCTCGACCCCAAGGCTTCAACAACACAGTTTTCATACGCTCCAAAGCTTTTCGTTCATGCGCTACGCCTCGGCAAACTCCGATTTCAAGATTCCAGCGCCGACGACGTCCCTCTGCTCCAAAATACGATCCATTTCGGACGTCGGTAACGAAAAGTGTACTTAGTTTCATTTATTGCAATATTTCTGTACTCAAATTGTAAATCTGATTTGCGCGATTATAGTATTGCCCAAAGTAAATGATCAAGACCGTGGGCCTTGGAGTAGGAGCCGACTACGACTCCGAACCAAGTAAAAACTGCTTGTGTTCCTGTGTAATTGTTTAATTTCCGCTACGCGTTTTCTCTTTTCTTAATCCGAAACATTTTAACGATATTCACCCCCCCCCACTCTATCGTTTTTCTCGATCCAACAAGTGGTATCAGAGCGGGGTAGCTCAAATTTGGTGCAACCACCAATTTGAGAGTTTTTCGGATTTTACGAAATATTTTTTATTTTTTTTCTTTTTTCGAATCTTTCTCGCTAATCGAGGTTGGTGCAACACCACTCGATCATTTTTCTTAATCCCGCACTACTAATCCAAGACCAAATCTTGGGACAAGAGTTTTTTTTGTTTTTGTAATTTCAGTAAATCTCAAATGGCCATGCAAGAGGGTTTCAGTACAGCTAGACCACCACTCTTCAGTGGAGAAGACTTCTCGTACTGGAAGAGCCGAATGGAGGTCCACCTGAAAACTCAGGTGGACATGTGAATCATAATCCAATCTGGCTGTGAAATCCCGAAGAGTGCTGATGGAGTTGCACAACCTTACACAGAATGGGATGCCTCGCTGAAAAAGAAAATCGAGGCTGATGCAAAGGCGACTCAGACACTCCAATGCGGACTAACAAAAGAAGAGCTGAACCGAGTGGGACCCTTCAACAGTGCAAAAGAACTCTGGGGTAAATTGATCGAATTGCACGAAGGAACCTCCGACACCCGAATCAGCAAGAGGGACCTACTACTGAACAAGTTGTACACCATCAAAATGAACGAAGGGGAGTTAGCAGCCCAGCTCCATGCCAGGATCCAGGAGCTGATGAATGGTCTACATACAATTGGTCACAAGGTAGAAAACCATGACCTTATCAGGTATACCCTAAATGCTTTCCCGAGAAATACTTTGTGGGCATCTATGGTAGATGCTTACAAAGTTTCAAAGGACCTTTCCAAAATTAAATTAGACGAGTTATTTTCTGAACTTGAATTACATGAGCAGACTAACTGCACCTTAGCCGAGAAAGGCATTGCTTTTGTTGCAGGCAAAACAGGAAAAGTGATCAAGAAGAAGTCTCAACCTGCACCCGAGTCTGATTCAGACTCAGACTCAGAAGACAGCGAAGGGGATCGACCCAAGCTGGCTCGGCTAGCCCGGGACTACTATAAGGAGCTGAAGCATCAGACCAACAAAAGAAAAACCAGCCGAAAGAAGGAAGATCCAACCGAACCATCCAAGACCAAATCCAACGTAACCTGCTTCGAATGCAACAAGAAGGGACACTACAAATCAGAGTGCCCTAATCTGAAAGAAGCCAAGAAGACAAGAAGGAAGAAGGCCCTTCAAGCAACGTGGGACGAGTCTTCCTCCGAAGAAGAAGAAGAGGCCCCACAATCGAACTTGCTCGCCTTGACTGCATCCGAAGACATCGACACCGGATCAGAATCGGAGCCGGACGACAGAAAGCTCACAATTTCAGAGGACGGCAAAATAACTGTAAGTGGTTACTCTAAAGTTGAATTAGCAGAATTAATTGCTTACCTATCTAGTAACTTGGCGAAAGCCAAAATTCGAGTCGAGTCTCTCCGACAGGAAGTAAAACTCCTGAAAGAGGGAGCTGACTCTAGATCTTTGACTGAGAAGGTTCAAGAAGGAACCTCTGCTCAAGTTGAAAAGCTTGAGAAAGAGAACTCCTCCTTGAAAACTCAAGTCAAGGATCTTAGAGCAGCTTTAGAACGATTCACTTCGGGTTCCAAGGGTCTTGACATGATCCTTAGAAAACAGAAGTCCGTTCTAAATCGATCCGAGTTAGGGTATCGAACCAAGGCTAGACAAAGATCATACTATGCTGTACTGAATCAATCTAGACCCAAAGTTCAGGCATGGGTACCCAAACTTTGCCTGAACAACCAAGCTGGACCAAACCTGTATTGGATCCCCAAGGACAAGATTCACATCTTGCCTAATCATTACCGTGGCTTTAGTCCAGGGGGAGCCAACTTAAAAACCATTTTTATAGTTAAATAAATTCTGTTTCTTATTGTAAAATTGCATGCTTGCTTGTTTATTTACTTTATGCAATTTACCATGCTTAGACCTAGGACTGGTTAGATTAAGGACTAAAATGATTAACTGAAATTTGAACAACCTAGTATTGGGTGGAGGTGAGATGATAGTACGTTAGGGAAGCCATTTTGGCGGAACTAGTCGAAGCTACCGATCCAAGACCCAAACTAGTTAGACCAAAATCTTTCAAGGAGTAACTTGAAAATGGATTTTCAATAAACGACTTTGTCAAGGAAAGGGTTGATAATCCAATAAGGCTACGGCCAAAGAAGGCCTAGTGCCTCGCCAAGATCTGGAAGCCAATTATTGAAAACCAAATTCACTTTACTATTGTCAGATTTGAATCTAACATAGATTTCAATTAATCCTAGATTCAACCATTTTTTCAAATTTAAAGCATAATCAATTGGTTTTAAAATTAATTTAACTTTTCAAAATTAATCATGGTTTTTCAAAATAAATTTCTTACTTTTATTAAAACCTGTCTCACAAAACCCATAAGGTTAACATGATTAATAACTATACACTGGGTGAGAAGGTTAGAATCTAATTAAAATTCATCTGTTCTTGTACTAAATCATGCAAACTAGAGCTTAACTGACCTAATTGTCAGTTAATCAAAAGAGTCAAACCGGGTCAAAACGATCAAATCTGGTCAAATGGTCAAACTGGTCAACAGTCAAAATACAGTCAGGTCAGGCGCCTGTGACCTGTCAGGCGCCCCCAGCCTTCCCTTCGACCGAGACAGCAAGAGCTGTCAACCCTACACACCTAACCCAGGCGCCCGTGACCTATCGGGCGCCCAAGTCTGACTCCTCAATCAAGGTAGTCAATTTTGCCAAAAGTCTGCCGTCTGACCCGGGCGCCCGTGACCTTACGGGCGCCCCAATGAACTCGGGCGCCCGTGAGCTATCAGGCGCCCGTGTAAGACTATATAAGGAGCATGGCTCCTTCCACTTCCCCACACCAAAACCAAACTCTCCTTCACTCCTCTTCTTCTCAAGGCGCCCGGACGCTCCTTCCTCACGCTCTACTTCGAAAATGCCACCCCGGTATCAATTTAATTATGCATTTTCAAGTAATTTTCTTTCCTTATTTCATTTATTAAATGCATCACTTTCTTTTATATACTTAGAAAACTACGTGTCTCTCAACCCAACCCCATGGCCGAGCCTAGCCCCGACCCGAGGTTTCCTAACCTAGAATTGTTCAATAAATTTGCCCAAACGACTTACAAGCCTATTAAGACTAGTTTTCTGAATAGGCAATTTTTCACCCAATCCTGTCCCTTGGCAATGGATGCAATCAACTTTTACCAACTAGACCACCTAGTTTTCTATACACATCCAATAAACTCAACCCTATGTGCTGAATTTTATAACAACCTTGTCAAGATTGATGATCTACTCTTTACTACCACAGTACAAGGCACTCCCCTGACCATTTCTCCGACGTTGTTCAATCGATTTCTCGGACTTCGACCTTCGTAGTCTACTTTCTCTTGTTATCCTCCGGCAGACCCTCCCTTCGCACCCCCCCTATTCGCACATTACTTTAGACACTCTCTACTCTTATTTCTTCGGAGATGTGTGAAACCCCTTAGCTCGACGATTTCAGTCGTTAGACCTCCGAGTTCAGGATTATGTCCTTTATCAAGTGATAGTTCGCTGTGTTCTCCCACTTACCACTCGAGATGTCGCGACCATGCGACCATTTCACACCTTCTTACTCTATGCCATGATTCATCAGCTTGACATTGACATAGGTCTTCACATATTCCGTACCATCATTTATGCCTCGAGCGTATCCACACACGATCGAGTTTGTACGCCTTACTGCCATGTCATCACCGCACTTCTTCACCACCACGGTCGCGACATTACTGCCGGAGAGATTATTTCCATGACTGAGTTCGATGAGATAGGGATTAGGAACTTTTCCTTAGCGGGGATAGATGTATCAGCCACGAGGGTACTATCGTGGAGACGGGAGAGAGCCAGACGACAGGACGACCCCGACGAGGAGGTGGAGGTAGACGTAGCTGATCTCGCAGCCGAGATCAATGAGCACCTACAGGAGCCCCCACCTCTGACCACTGATCAGCACATCACACTGCTGCGGACGGAGGTACACAGCCTTAGGGAGGAAATGGAGGCCCATCATACAGAGTATATGGAGGCGAATGAGGCACATTATATGGAGTATATGAACACCCTCAGAGCCAATCGAGAGACTAACGACGCCCGATATAATGAAATGATGTCGTTATTCTGATCTTGGCAGCCTAGCTCATCTGATCATCCTGCCCCTTCCTCCTAGTTCAGATTGATATTTGCAGCTGTACCCTTGACTATTTTGCTACCCCTACTGAGTAGAGTTGACATGTATTTGACTTGTATCTGACTCGTACTTGACCGACACTCGACTTTGATTTCTCTGGTCCTACTATTGACCAGATGGATTTTATGCATCTATCTCAGTGATTACTTGCCATTTTTAATTAGCATGCTTAATCATGTTATGCTTGTTAGAATAGGGCTACTCTAATTATGTTTTTTTTCAAAAACTATTTTATTTTTTATTTCTTGTTTAATTTGCAAAATCATTTTCTTTATTCATTTAAAATGATTTTTCGACTTCGTTTTATTTTCAAAACATACCCCCTTCAAAACTAGGGCTTTTTCACAAATGGACTTAGTCTAGGCCCTAACCCTAGAACTGCATGCACCTATAGATCTAGAAGCCAGCATCTCACAAGCACCTTGGGTACTTTTGTATGATAACCTAGACTGGGTTGAGATTCTTAGGTCTATGCCTTGATTCAAGATGCTTTAGGTCAGTGCATCTACAGTAATTGGGGCGATAAATACCAATTAAATAGTAATCAGGTTAAGTGTCAAGCTTAGAAAATCTAACTTGATCAGATCACTTAACTTGACTAACCCTAGCGAAAGCTACTGTTTATAATAGTTAGTAAGTAGCTAACTGGGTTAGACAGGACCCAAAAAGGAAATTCAAATTGATTTGGTTCAGTTCAAACTTAGAATTGGTTCAGTACAGCACCTTACTTTGATTACTCATTTTTGCTATATTTTTTTTAATATATGGCAAAGGGGGAGAGATTGGAAAGGAGAGAAAAGGATGTTTTAAAATTTAAATTTTTTGTAAATTTTGAAAACTTTTATCTACTTCTTCAAAAAGTAAAATTCAATAAGTACTTAAGTTTTTATTAAAAGTCAATTGTTTTTATTTTCAAAAAATTTCTAAGTGTTAACTTCAAAAATTGTGCTTGAAAATTTTTCTAAGTGTTAACTTGTAACACCCCAAAATTTCTCCCATATGAAATATGATGAATTCATGAAACATTGTTATGAAATGTTATGATGGGCTTGGTTTAATGGGCTTTGATATGGATTAGTGCAAAATGTGATAAAAAGAAAGTGTAGAAAGGATGAAGCAAGGATCGAACCTTGAACCTCCTAGTTGCACTAATCATGTCATAACCAATGCACCAAGCAATGTTTCCTGTTGAGAGAATAAGAAACATTCTTGTTAAAGCTAGGGAAGTGAAGAGACATGTCCCTTCATTAGAAAAGTATAAATAAGAGAGGGAGAGATTGGAATAACTTCCTCTCTTCTTCTTCCTCACTCTCCCCATTCCAAAACCGAGACACCCTCTTCCCCTTCTCCCTTTTCATTTTCGAAAAACACACCCTAGGGTTCTAACCCTAGGGAATTGGAAGGAAGAAGATCCCATCCAAGGATCTTGCCATCTACTTGGGCCAAGGGTTCTAGAGAAACTTTAGCAAAGGAAACTCTCACTCTTACTTCAACCAAGGGTACCCTAAAGATTTAGAGAAGGTGAAATTCAAGCGAAAGGATGTAAGTATCCCCTCGCCTGCAGTGTAATTGTTGTGTATGAATTCCTTCTTCTTGTAGTTTTCGAAAATGGAGGTTTTACCCTTGTGTAAGTTTCGGCCAACACCCAAAGAGGAGGCTTTGGTTACTTCTTGATGCATGAGGAGAACCCTTGGGACTTAGGGTATACCTATATGTTGATTTCCTTCAAGTTGTGATAACAAAAATTAGGGTTTGCACCCCCTACAAGTTTTGGCCATGGATGGAAAAAAAAACTAGGGTTTAGGGTTGTATGATTTCCTATGATATATCCATGCTTAGTAGTGTAGACAAAGTGTTTGTGTAAATGTTTGTGTGAAAGTTGCTTTCAAGAACCCTAGTTTCCCCTACCCTTGACTTTCGGCCAACCCTAGAAGAATTAGGGTTTTGGGTTGCATAATTATCCTATGATGTAATCTATGCTTAATAAGTGGCATGATGTGTACGTGAGGTGTTTGTGTAAATGCTTGTGTGAATGTTGATTTCAAAAACCTTAATTTCCCCTACCCTACACCATTCGGCCAACACCCTAAAGTTAGGGTTTGTGAAGGTTAAACTACCCTATAGGATATGCTTATGTTTGGGGATAATGATATGTATATGCATGTGATGTTTAAATGGAATGTTTGATTGGAAACTTAATTTTTCCCTAGTACGTGATATTCGGCCAAAGCATGGAACATTAGGTTTGTGAAGGTTGATTACCCCATGATGTATGCTATGCTTAGTATGATACATGATATATATATATGTGATGATTGTATGGGATGTACCCTATGAGATATGCTTATGTTTGGAATGATGATATGTATATGCAAGTGATGTTTAAATGGAATGTTTGAATTGGAAAACTTAATTTTTCCCTAGCATGTGATATTCGGCCAAAGCATGGAACATTAGGTTTGTGAAGGTTGATTACCCTATGATGTCTGCTATGCTTAGTATGATACATGATGTATATATATATGATACTGGTATGGGATGTTTGATGTCAAAAACCTAAGCTACCTCTACCTTTGACTTTCGGCCAAAACCTTAGGTTTAGGGTTAAGAAGAACTCGGTTAACTCATGAAGCATGCTACCACTTCCTATGACATGAATATGATTTATGTGACCAATCTTGTCATATATAAAGTAGGTTAAGTGGTTGAAATATAATATATGTATGAGCATGTTTATAGCCCATGGGGCACCCTTTATGAATTGCATGTGATGTGTATGATAAAATGCTTGAAAGGATACTCCTCTAAGTATGGGATCAAGAGCACCCCTTATGTTGTGTGGTGTGTCCCTGTGGGATCATGAGCACCCTTGAAGAGTGGTGTGTCCCTTAAGAGTGGATTTGGAGTACTCCTTAGCATATATGTAAAGACATGATAAGTATTTTACTTTGTAAGTTGTGTACCCGACTCGGAAGGGGGTCATTAAACAAATTCGGGGTGCATGTTAACGTAAGGTCATGGCTCCGGTAGGATGGAAGGGTCCTGCTCTAATTGGTTGGTGGCTCGCTACCCCAATTCATTAGGGAACGCGCATTATGTGGTACACAACTGGGCCCTTTATGATATGGATGTATTTTTAAGTAATACCTTTATGGAATTGTTTTGAAAAACATTGATGATATGTGAAGGGCATGCTTAAGATACTTTATGCTGCATGCTTAGAAACTTTGATGTTTAGTATGCTATGATGAACTCATGCTTATGATTTATTATGTGTACATGTTGTATGCTTTCGTATGGATTTTGCGAGTAGGACAGGATCCTTACTAAGCATTTGCGCTTACTAGTTTATGTGTTGTCTTATGCTGCAGATAAGGGTAAGGAACACTTAAACTAAAGGAAGAGGCAGGAGGGTTGAAGATGTGTGGGGTGGTGGCTCGGGAAAGAATGATTCTATATCTACTTTACTATGCTTATGATGATGTTTGCTTCAACAAAGAATGTTAGAGAATGTTAGGATAACTCTTTATTAAGATATTTCAAATGATGACTAGTATGCTTAGCACTGGTAAATATCTCTTGATAGTTTTAAACAAGCATGCTCAGTACTTGGTCCTTGCATTGTTGGTTTTAAATTTTATGCTAGTAAAAAAATATATATATATTATTATATGATTGATTGTACGTAACCCCGCCCCGAGAGTAGATATAAGGGCGAGCGTTACAGGTTGGTATCAGAGCAGGTTTCCCCTCCACCACACACACATCAAGCTTCATCCTACCGCTTCCAAGTAAGAGATCCTAACCTCGCTTTATTTTATTTCATGTACAGTAATGATATATAGAGATGATTTATGCTTGCATAACAAGAGAAAGTAGCGTTAATTCTTATGTAGCTTATTTATCACCTGTATGATAGATATGGCTAGAGGACGTAGCAATCGGGGTAATGAGACAACACCCCCACCTAATATGATGCAAGTGATCACGGACCTACAGCGTCAGGTCACTGAACAACAGTAGATAATAAACACTCTGATGACCCAGCAGGGGAACACTGCAACCCCGCAGGAAAGTCAGAATGTGATAACTACTGAGCCTCCAACTGCACAGGCACCCCCGGACACTCCGGCCCGAGGACTCCGACAGGAGGCCTATCTGATTCAGTGGCAGAGACTGAAGCCGGAAAAGTTCTCTGGCACCTGCGAGCCCTGGGACGCCCAGGCCTGGCTCAAGACAGTTGTAGTGTAATTAGGTGTGGTTGGTCTTGACCATAGAATTACACTAGTGTGCTTTGAGTACATTGAGCAGGACCAAAACCCGAGGTTATCAAATTTGTACTGACTCGATAATTGGATAGGACCTCAGTTTATATTATGGAGTAGATCCCTTAATCCCGAAATAATAACGGGCATATATTATTAATTATTATTTCTTTAATTTAGCAATGGGTGAGATCTATTCTGTTAGATCGATAGGCCCGGAAAGTTGGGAGATAATATTAATAATATGATGTGTCGTTGATTATTGACGAAATATGTGTCCTGGTTAGTCGGGATGATGATGCCCCCTTGATGAGCTCAAAAGGTTCATCGTGCTAAACCCTGCAGGTGGATTTGATCCGACGCGATGAAAAAGTTGAGTGGTACTAATCAAGGATCCAGAAGTTAATTAATTTAAATTGTCAATAATTTAATTAATTGACGGGCATTCGAGATTATAAACACGAGGGGATGAACGACTTGTAATATGTGGAGCCCATATGAAAATATGGGAGTTGGTGAGGAAGTTCAATTAAGATGCTTTAGTGGAATGGATCTTAATTAATAGATCGGGTTTAGATCCATTAGTGGGCCAAGATCCAACTCCTCCTCTTGGTCCCTACCATAGCCCTATAAATACCCTAAGAGATCATGATACCAAGGCTTGATCTAATTCCAAAACCCTTGGTTTTTCTCTCCCTCACTTCTCTCCTAGGGCAGCCGGTGGCAAGGGCAAAAGAGGGGTGGCGCAAGGTGACAAAGGGGAAGGAAACTCATCTTTTCTTCCTACCTTTTGATCCTTCTCTCTTCTTCTCCCTTGGAGGACTTGGTAGGAGGCTCAGGAAGGAATGTCGACACCACCTTGAAGCAAGGTGGTCGGCGGCGTGCGTGAGCAATGGAAGAAGGTCGGCGGGTGCAAGTAGAAAGAAGAGGGAGAGTTCTTCATCTTCCTATACTACTTCTTCATCTACCTTTCAGTCCCTCACCTAGATACCTTGTGGCCGAATCTCCTTTGAGAAGGGAGGTGGTCGGCGGCACTCGGATGGAGAGGGAGGGGTGCCGGCGGCAACCCTAGTGGCTAGGGTTGGTTGGCGAGGGAAGAAGAAGAAAGAAGGAAGGAATTAGAAGCCTTGGTGGTCTTGTTTCGTGGTAGATCATCGCCCACACGACGTCCGCGAAGGGAGGGACATAAGGTAGAAGATCGTGAGGTGATCGGAAAGGTATAACTATTTCCATGCTCCTTTGTTTAACCTTATGTCAATTATGTGCTTATCTTGTTCGTCTCGTCATTTTATGTTTGTTAATTTATTATTTTGATTCCGAATAATGATGAATAATTTATTAACTGGACCCCGACCATAAACACAAAAGCTGGCGATCAACTCGTCGCCTTTTCTGCGGTCGAACGATCAAGCAAATTCCAAGGCCGATTTTGGTAATTGGCTAAGTTATAATTTTGATCGTTCGATACGCCATGAGACGGTCGATGGGAGACGGGTCTTCATTCGGATTAATTTTTAATCCATAGATATGGAGAGGTCTCTCGGATCGACTAGGTATTCGCTAAGGAAACCCGCCAAGCATACCCTACAACTTTGGGTTCCAAGGGTCTTGACATGATCCTTGGAAAGCAAAAGTCCGTTCTTAACCGATCCGGATTAGGCTATCGAACTAAGTCGAGACAACAATCATATTACTCTGTATTGAACCAATCTAGAACCCAAGTCCAAGCATGGGTCCCCAAGCTCTGTCTAAAGAAACAAGCTGGACCAAACCAGTATTGGATGCCCATGGACAAAATTCACATCTTGCCTAACCCTTATCGAGGCTATAGTCCAGGGGAGCCAATATAAAAACCATATTTATAGTTAGATAATTTTACTGAATTGCTTGCTTGCTTGTCTATTTTCTTTCTGCAATTTTTTATCATGCTTAAACTTAGGACTGGTTAGATTAAGGACAAATGATTAAGTTAAAATTTGAACAATATAGTATTGGGTGGAGGTGAGATGATAGTACGTTAGGGAAGCCTTTCTGGTGGAACTAGCCGAAGCTACCGATCCAAGACCCAAACTAGTTAGACTAAAATCTTTCAAGAAGTAACTTGAAGATGAATTTTCAGTAAAAGACTTTGTCAAGGAAAGGGTTGTTGCTCCAATAAGGTTACGGCCAAGGAAGGCCTTGTACCTCGCCAAGACCTGGAAGCCAATTACTGAAAATCAAATTCACTTTACTACTTGTTAAATTTGAATCTAACACAAATTTCAATTAATCTTAGATTCAACATATTTTTCAAAATCACTAAACTTAACCTTATAAATTTTTCAAAATTAATTAAATGTCTTCAAAATTAAAATATTTATGTTTGAAAACCTATCTCACTAAACTCATAAGGTTAACATGTTTGATCACATAGAACTGGGTGAGATATCTAGGACCTAAGAGTATAATTCACTATCTTTTAAAATAAAAACTTAAAATGTTTTCAAAATTTGTTCAAAAATAACTCAAAGTGCTTTTAACAGTTATCCAAATTATCTAATTTTTAAATTAATTCAGTTTATTGTACCCTACTTTTTCAACTCTATCATTTTTTTCAAAATATTGAATTTAATGTTGAATATCACAATAAACTCATTTTAAATAGAATCTAGGGCTTGATTGATTTAGTTATTGGTTGGTCAAACATAGTCAACAGAGTCAAACTTGGTCAACACAGTCAACCCTGGTCAACGGTCAAACTTGTCAACATTGAAATCTTGGTCAGCACGGGCGCCCGAGACCTTACAAGCGCCTGCTGCTTTATCTTCATTCAAGGTAGCCAAAGCTGCCAAAAGTGGCTGACACCCTGACTCAGGCGCCCGAGAGGCTCTCGGGCGCCTCAATCATCACGGCCGCGCGTGAAACACTATATAAAGCCTTCAACCATGATCATTCACCACACCAACCCGAGATCCTCCTTCATTCCTTCTCCCTCTAAGGCGCCCGAAAGCTCATCTAGTGCCCTCGAACGCCCTACTTCGACAATGCCTCCTCGGTACCAGTTTAATTATGCATTTATAATTAATTTTTCGATTATTTCGCTTAGTGAATGCATAATTTTCTCTACCTATCTAGCAAACGTCGTGTTACACAAGCTAACCCTGGGGCCGAACCTAGCCCAGATCCTAGGTTCCCAACCTTAACTTTGTTTAACAAATTTGCATCCACCACCTACAAACCTATCAAGACCAGTTTCTTGAATAGGCAATTCTATAGTCAATCTTGCCCGGTAGCAATGGATGCTATTAATTTTCATCAACTAGACCATCTTGTCTACTGTACACATCCAGTAAATTCAACATTGTGTGTCGAATTCTACAACAATCTGGTAAAAATTGATGACCTCTGCTACTCGACCACTGTACAGGGCATTCCTGTTACTATTTCACCATCTTTGTTTAACCAATTCCTCGGTTTACGACAGTCACAGTCAACCTTTTGTTGCTATCCTCTGGCTGACCTTCCCTTCGCTCCCCCCTATTCACACATCAACCTGGATACTCTTTATTCCTACTTTTACGGAGACGTGCGGAACCCATTGGTGCAGCAGTTTCAGTCCGTCGACCTTCGCGTCCAGGACTATGCTCTCTATAGAGTTCTAGTCCGTTGTGTTCTTCCACTGACCACCCAGGATGTCGCGACCATGCGACCTTTTCACACTTTCCTCCTCTACACTATGATCCATCAGTTGGATATAGATATTGGCCTCCACATGTTCCACACGATGATTTACGCGTCGAGCGTATCTACTCACTCCCGAGTGCGAACATCATATTGTCATATCATCACTGCCCTCCTTCACCACCATGGTCGCGATGTCACCGCCGTGGAGATCATCCCGATGACCGAATTTGATGAAATCGGATCTAGAAATTTTTCTTTAGTGGGCATAGATGTTTCGGCCACCGGGGTCCTATCGTGGAGACGGGAGAGGGCTCGACGTTAGGACGACTCAGACGAGGAGATAGAAGTAGACGTTGCCGATCTCGCAGCTGAGATCCAGGAGCACTTGCAGGAGCCTCCTCCACCGACCACCGACCAGCGCCTGACACTACTACAGACGGAGATCCACAGCCTCCGAGAGGAGATGGAGGCTCGTCACGCCGAGTTTATGGATACCCTGCAGACCGAACACAATGTGAACCAGGGCTATCATACCGAGTACATGGACACCATTCGAGCCGATAGCGAGGCAAATGACGCTCGACACAACGAAATGATGTCCATGTTCCGGTCATGGCAGCCTGGTCCATTCTACTCCCGGCCCCTCCTCGTAGATCTGAGTGATTTTCAGCTAGTTGACTGTACTCGTACTATTTGACTTGCCCTACCTAGTAGAGTTGACCAGTGATTGACTTTACTGGTCCTTGTGTTGACCAGTTGACTTTTCTTCAGCTATTGTATCTACTGGCTATCTACTTACCTGACTGTTGTCTAGCTATTTCATACTTTGATTATTCAGTTTTCTGCTAAGTCATTAACTTTAGATTTTTGATGTTAGGGTTGTGCTTAGTAGAATAGGACTGTTCTATATTGTTTTCTTAAAATCTTTTCTATTTTTTTCAGAAAATTAGCAATTTGAAAAATCATTTTTTTTCAAATTTTTAAAATTTAAAATAATTTTTTGACTTAGTTTTCTTTCAAAAACTACCCCTTCAAAACTAGGATTTTTGCGCAAATGGACTTAGCTTAGGCCCTAACCTTAGAACTACATGCACCTATAGATCTAGAAGCCAGCATCTCACAAGCACCTTAGGGTACTTTGATTGATAACCTAGACTGGGTTGAGATGCTTAGGTCTATGCCTTGATTCAAGATGCTTTAAGTCAATGCATCTGCAGTAATTGGGGCAATAAATACAACTTGAATAGCAATCAGGTTAAGTGTCAAGCTTAGAAAATCTAACTTGATCAGATCACTTAACTTAACTAACCCTAGTGAAAGCTACTATTTTATAACAGTTAGTAAGTAGCTAACTTGGTTATATAGGACCCGAACAAGAACAGTTCAATTTGGTTTGGTCCTTTTTCTTGCTTGAAAGTACTAGAGTTGGTTCAATACAGATTTCCAATTTGTCAAGCTAGCACTAATTCAAAATTGAATTGCAATAGTCAATTTTTCTTGCTTATTTTTTTTTGATATATGGCAAAGGGGGAGAGAAAGGAAAGGAGAAATTTTTTTAAAAATTTAAAATTTTTTTTTTCTCTTTCGCAAAAAGTTAAGTAAATGTCTAAGAGCTTAAAATTTTTCTAAGTAAGTCTAAGTGCTTAAAATTTTTCTAAGGTCTAAGTGCTTAAAATTTTTCTAAGTATGTCTAAGTGCTTAAAAATGTTTCTAAGTATTTCAAAACTAAGTATTGCAAACGGTTCTAAATTTTTTAAATGGAAAAACTGTATTTAATTTTTTTTTCTAAATATTTTTTTGCACAAAGTATTTTTCAAGTAAATTTATTCTCTAAGTGTGAAAAATTTGCAAAAACCTTTTTTGGGAAAATTTTCTAAGTGTGAAAAATTTGCAAAAAATTTTTTTGGAAAATTTTCTAAGTGTGAAAAATTGCAAAAACCTTTTTGGAAAATTTTCTAAGCATGAAGAACTTGCAAAACTTTTTGAAAAATTTTCTAAGTATGAAAAAACTTGCAAAACTTTTTTGAAAATTTTCTAAGTGTAGAAAGCTTGCAAAATTTGTGATCTAAGGTTACAAAACTTTTTTAAGCATAGAAAGCTTGCAAAATTTGTGATCTAAGGATGCAAAACTTTTTTAAGTATAGAAAGCTTTCAAAATTTGTTATCTAAGGTTGCAAAACTTTTTTAAGTATAGAAAGCTTGCAAAATTTGTTATCAAATGTTGCAAAACTTTTTCAATAACATTTTATTTAAGTACAAATATTTCTGCACGTAGTCAAAATCTAAAGCACTTAGATGGTTTACAAAAACCCACATATCATTGAAAAATTCAGGGGGAGAATATTCGTTTCAGGGGGAGAAAACTGAATTTTTATTTAAGTATTTCTTAACGGGTTTTTTTCTTGTTGGAAATGCTATATCATTTTTAACTTAACATTTTGAACCGTGTTGCCATAAATCAAAAAGGGGGAGATTGTTGGTGCCAGAAGCACCAAAGTCAAACCTTTGTTTTGATAATAGCAAGGGATTCAGAAGTTAAGGTGTTGTTATCTAACAAGCTTATTAAGTGTGCAGGAAGGTCCTAGGTACACTAGGCAATAAGTCCTGGCCGCGGGCTGGGCAACTAAGTCCTGACGTAAGGTTAGGCATGAAGACCTGGTGAGTGAAGTTGGGCACAAAGACCTGGTCGAGGACTGGGCACAAAGACCTGGTTGAGGACTGGGCGCCAAAGACCTGGTGACTGAAGCTGGGCACGAAGACATGATCGCGGATTGGGCACGAAGACCTGGTGAGTGAAGCTGGGCAAAAGTCCAACTGGAGGAGCCGGTTGGCAAAAAAGGTAAATTCTCCCGAGAGGAGTAGGTGAGGACGCGTTCCCCGTAGGAGGGAACATTAGGCGTCAGTTCGACCTAGGGTTCCATTTGGGAGACCCAAAGTCAGAACCAAGACAGCTTAGGTTGTAAATCATGGTTAATATATCATTTGTATATGCTTTGTGTGTTTTGGAACTAACTCTGGTTATAGGAACGAAGGGATGAAGTTTCTGGATTCAAGCGCCTCAATGGAGTGAGGTGCCTTACTGTGCTAGGCGCCTGTGTTGAGATAGGCGCCCCAGTGCAAGGCTACTCCAAGCATTCGAAGCAAACTGCCACGCAAGCCTCTGAACCAAGTCAGCTCAGGCGCCTATGTTAACACAGGCGCCCCAGTTGAAGGGATAAGTGCTGGCCAAGTCTGCGGATTAGAGTTCGCGCAGAATAGGCCACGTGTCAGGCACCCCCTTCAACACAGGCGCCCCACTGACTACTATAAAAGGGGGTTCACCCCCAAGGCTTCCACATCAATTGCTTTCAACTGCTACGCTCAAGCGCTCCGCTCCGACAAGTTCTGTACTCGTGATTCAGGTGGTGACGATGACTCACTGCTCCGGAAAATTCCAACCTCCACAGTCGTCGGTTAAAGCTGGTTTTGTTAAGTGTTGTAATTTCTTTTCAATTCTATATTTGGACTTTGGACTTGTAATTTTTACAAAAATATAGAATTGCCCATCGTAAACAGTCAAGGACCGTGGGCCTTGGAGTAGGAGCAGACCGCGACTCCGAACCAAGTAAAAAGAACTTGTGTTAGCGATTGGTTTTCATTTTCCCGCTGCGTAATTGCTCTATTTGTCCAAAAAGTTTACGAACGATATTCACCCCCCCTATCGTTCCAATCCGATCCTACAGTTACTCCTCTCCCTCGACCTATCCAGCTACTCCAAGGCTTCCAAGGTCCTGAAATCGTGTCCCTAGCCTTCCTCCACCTTAGATCCCAATCTAGGGCAAGAAAAACACCTTCCTTGAGTCAAATTTGATCATTATCCATCATGCAGCGAATGGAGAGACGGTAACAAATTGTTTGCTTTATTTTTCCCATTTAGTCCATGATTCATGACTAACTCTCTATATTTTGCATGTTTCCCTTGTTTTGCCTTCTTGATTGGGTCATTCTTGGTACATGCATATGGTATTTGCATCTTAGGGTTAGGTCAAAATGAAGGGCTGGTGAGGGACCATCCCGACAGCCTCCTGTTGATCCGACGGGACCTCGGTTCCATTCCGAGGCGTGTCGGCGAAAATTTGAGAGTGTTGACTTTATTTTAATGAGTTGTCGATATCTCAATCGGTTATATTTTCAAGATATTACTCCTCATATCTTTGACATTATCACTCATTATGGGTTAGAGAAGTTACGGTATTGACAGCATTATGTAAATGTTGACCTCTGCAAAGAATTTTATGCAAATCTCGTCTACAGTAGTACTGATGGCATGATGTATGAGTCCATAGTAGAAGGGGTCGCCATTTCTTTTTCATTTGCATTATTAGGGTCATTCTTAGGGTGTCGGGCTTCGGAAAACCCGTTTACATGCTTCCGAATGTCATTGACCCTTTAACCTTTCCTAATGTAACCATTGATCAAATTCATCATCATTATTTCAATACTCCTCGACCTCCTCTGCAGCATATTTTTGTAGCTAGGCGCATGACTGCAGTTAGCAACATCCTTTATAAAATTGTCCTAGACTGCATTCTGCCCATTGTCACGAAGGGGACGTCAAAGATTCTGTTACCTCACTTAGTAATGATGTATGCTTTAGAGAGGAGGCTAGACATTGATATCGCCCAACATATATTCGCGTCTATTGTGCATTTTTCGCATGAGGTTCATCAGAAGATCTACATGTCATTCGGTCATATTTTGACTAAATTCTTTACATTTAGAGGTATTGACATCACTAGAGGTTAGTTTCATCAGCTATACAGGGACTATGATCAGATAGGTTCTCGGTAGCTCTCCTTGGCTGGAATTGAGGAACAGCAAGGAGTGATGGTCTGGCGACGTGACCATGCATCCTCTAGTTCCAATGATGAGAGGAGGCTTGTAACGACCCGGAAAATTCTCTTAATATTTTCTTAAAATATTAAGCATGTTTAAATAATTTTCCAAGGGACCTAGGAATATTAATACGAACATTGGCCTAGGAAATCCATATTTTCTCATTTAAATTGAGAAAACTAAGTACTAATGGGCCTTATGTGGGCTTTTTAGTACCATGATTATAGGTGGATTTTAGGGAATAATTAGTATAAATATAAATAGGATTTAATTAGGCATATTAACATGATTATGGGTAAGTCTTGGCCTAATTTTTCCTATTTTAATAGAGAAATTAGAGAAATTAGGTACTAATGGGCTTTAAATGGGCTCCAAAAATGGGTATTAATTGGGTAAAATTTATATAAATATAAAAGGATTTTATTTGGGAATATTGGCATAATTATGGGTGATTTTTGGAGAATTTTCGAAATAAAAGGGAAATTTTCGAAAATAAGAAAAAGGATTAAATAAAATAAAAATAAAGGTGCATGGGCCAAGGATTGAACCTTGGACCTCTTGTACAACAATGAATGCTTTAACCAACTCACCTAGCAAGGAATTCTTGTGAGGAAAGGAAGTGAATGGTGGTTAAATGGTAGAAGAAGATGAAGGGCCATGGAAAACTCTTCATTCACCACCTTAATGGTTGATTAATAAGGGGGTTTGGGAGTTTCATTCTTCATGCCATCAATTGCATTTGCTCCTCTCTTCCTTCTCCATTCTTGCCGAGCACACAAGGAGGAATTCTCCCTTGAGAAAACTCCACAAAAGGTCTCCTTCTCCAAGATCTAAGGTCTTCTCAAGGTTCTAAGGGCTAGGTGTGGTCAAGTCTTCTTTCTTCTTTCCATCCAAGGTCTAAAAATCAAGAAATCTAAGGTAAGACTCCCTCACCTGTGGTATAATAGTTACCTATGATTTCCATGATTTTTGGCATGATATATGGGTTAGTTTCGGATTTAATGTTGAAGAGAAACAAAATCAAGGTTCCTATGTTCAAAGGTATCGGCCAGCATGTTTTAAAGGTCCATAATTATTCTAAAAATCATGATAATGTTTTTTAGTGTTCCCTTATGATGTCTAGACATTAAGTATAATTTTTGGGAATTTTTGGGATACCCTAGAGGCCCCATATGTTTCGGCCAACATGAAAGAAGCAAAACCCAGAACCTTAAGTTCAAGGGTTTCGGACACCATGTTTTAAATGTCTAAAAATATGTTAAAAATCATGATAATGTTATTTGGATGTTCCCTTATGATGTTTAGAAGTTAAGTGAAATTTTTGGGAATTTTTGGAGTACCCTAGGACACTCTAGGGTTTCGGCCAACATGAAAGGGACAAAACCAAGGTCCCTATGTTTATGGGTTTCGGCCACCATGATTTAAATGTCTATAATTATGTTAAAAATCATGAAATGTTATTTAAGGTTCCCTGATGATGTTTAGAAGTTAAGTATAAATTTTGGGAATTTTTGGAACACCCTATAGGCCTCAGATGGTTCGGCCAACCCCAAGGACCCAAGGGTTAGGGTTGAGTCTTTAACTTCAACTTATGTTTATGTGTTGCCATGATATAAGGATGATGGATGGTGATTGTGTGAATTTCCACATGGCCATGAGACTCCATAAGTTTCGGCCAATAAGGGTTAATAGGATAAGAGTTAAGATTTATTCCAAGTAAGGGTCCCAATTGCCCTATGGTAAGATGTGATTTAGGTTTATGAATGATATGCCATGTTATGCATGATGTGCCATGTTTATGGATGATATGCTATGTTATGAATGATATGTCATGTTGTGAATGATATGCCATGTTTATGGATGATATGCTATGTTATGAATGATATGCCATGTTATGAATGATATGTCATGTTTACGAATGATATGTCATGTTTACGAATGATATGCCATGTTATGAATGATATGCTATGTTTACGAATGATATGTCATGATTATGAATGATATGCCATGGTTATGCATGATATGCCATGTTATGAATGATATGCCATGTTTACGGATGTTATGTCATGTTTATGAATGATATGCCATGGTTATGAATGATATGCCATGTTATGAATGATATGCCATGTATACGAATGTATGTCATGCTCTATGAATGATGCGTACATACACCATGTCTAAGAATGAAAATGATGAATGGCAAGTATGATGAATGAAAGAATGATGCTTATGCCTTTAAGGCATAAATATGATAAAACGGCACGGTCGATGGTCGACGGTACGACGGTCGTGAGGACCGGTAAATGGGCCGGTAGACGGGCCGAGCCGTAACAAGTTATGCTATGAATGATAAAACGGCACGGTCGATGGTCGACGGTACGACGGTCGAGAGGACCGGTAAATGGGCCGGTAGACGGGCCGAGCCGTAACAAGTTATGTTATGATAAGTATGCCATGAATGGCTTATGAATGATGAAGCATGAAAAGTATTTTACTTTATGTATGGGCTTGTACCGGACCGAAGTATGGGTCCAAGGGATGGGCACCTTAAGAACGCCCCGGTTCTGGACTACCGACTATGCTGTCCACGGTTCTGGCACTACCGTAGCTGTGCAACAGGGATGGGCACCTTAAGAACGCCTCGGTTCGGGGACTACCGACTATGCTGTCCTTACCCTAGTAGGTCGAGGCTAGCTACCTCGTATTTACTTAGGGATGCGCGCTTATGATGTATGTATGTGGTACAAGCCAGGGCCCAAATGATGTTATGATGATTATGTTTAAGAAAGGAAAAGTATGTTTTAAAAGATTAAGCATCCTTATGATATATATGCATTGCCCATGCATTCATTATGGAAAAGTATGTTTATGAAAAGTAGGTTCATGAAAAGTATGATTTTAAACTAAGCATCCATATATGTATATGCATTCCACTCATGCATCCATTCATGTTATGCATTATGCTATGATGATAAGATTTTATGCTTACGTTTCATGTTAAGAAGTATGCATGAGAATGAATGATTTATGCCATGAAATATGCCATGCTACTATGTTAATGATTTATGCCATGAAAGATGTCATGCTACTATGTTTATGATTTATGCCATGAAAGATGCCATGCTACTATGTTTACGATTTATGCCATGAAGAATGTCATGCTACTATGTTTATGATTTATGCCATGAAAGATGTCATGCTACTATGTTTATGATTTATGCCATGAAAGATGTCATGCTACTATGTTTACGATTTATGCCATGAAGAATGTCATGCTACTATGTTTATGATTTATGCCATGAAAGATGCCATGCTACTATGTTTACGGTTTATGCCATGAAAAATGTCATGCTACTATGTTTATGATTTATGCCATGAAAGATGCATGCTACTATGTTTACGATTTATGCCATGAAGAATGCCATGCTACTATGTTTATGATGTATGCCATGAATTATGCCATGCTTAAAATGTTTACCATGTTTATGTGCATGCCATGCTAAAGTGATCTAAGATGTTATGTTTTAAGTAGAGCATCAAGTATGTTAAAGTTTATGTATGACGAATGTTTTAGTGAGTAGGAAAGAGTCTTACTAAGCCTGTGTGCTTATAGTCTTCTTTCCTTATACCGCAGATCATGCAAGGGGATAACGAGGAAGCAGCAGGAGGGCCTGAAGTATGTGTGTGTTGGTGACTTGGCCCATGAAATCGAATGTGTTAACCGTTTATGCTAAGAACTTCATTTTGCTACCTATATGCTCGAATAGTGACTTATGGAACTTTATGATAAGATGTCCAGTATGATATGATATGAACCTTATGGTATGATGTTAAGCATGTTATGATATGATGATTAAGCATGATGTTCATATGTGAAGTTCCATGTCATTATATTAGGGATGGTAGTAGGGGCATGTATATGTAATGTTTAAGTTA
Organism: Boesenbergia rotunda; assembly: GCA_024364735.1. Classification (NCBI taxonomy): domain Eukaryota; kingdom Viridiplantae; phylum Streptophyta; class Magnoliopsida; order Zingiberales; family Zingiberaceae; genus Boesenbergia; species Boesenbergia rotunda. Next base: position 191,207 of record JAGFNQ010000641.1, read on the forward strand.
TTCCGCTGCAGTATGATGTTACATGCCTTAAGTATGTCAGCGTAACGCCGCTTTAGGAAAAAATAAAAAAAAAGCGGGCGTTACAGGTTGGTATCAGAGCAGTAACCATCTCACTACACACACATCAAGCCCTCTTCCTGCCGCTTCCAAGTAAGTACCTCTTTACATATCTTATAGTAGGAATATGTTTTATGATTTTAAGATATGAAAGCATGAACGGTATTTATGATGAAAAAGTACGTTACGATATGTAACGATGAATGATACTTTATTTTCTTTTAGGAATTAAATATTAGAATAATATAGGGGTAGGAAAAAAAATTATAATTTATGATATTATGTATAATCTATAATATAGTCACATGTAGAAAATTTTCTGATAGCCTACATACCCACAGGAGATTATAACACTCTCACCTATGTTAGCGTATAGCATTAGTTCCATGATATTAATACTGATATAATTAATGGTGTCACGCCCCGAGACCCAGGAGCCGCTGATCCAATATAAAATCGGACAGCACCTCCCCTGTCCGGCGGACAATTACACATACACACAGCTAATATAACACAACCACGCAGTTTAAAGGGCCTCAGGCCTCCAATCCACACATATATAACTGCATAAATGACTATACGTCGTAAAGCCAAAATCCGAACTCACCTGAGCTGCCAGGGGGCAGGAACAAAGCCAAAACTAAACGAAGTCCAACATAGGACTCAAAAATACAATACCTTCGAATAAAACGTGCATACATGGTTAAAACATCACAACGGAAGCATAGGAATACTATAGGGTCCATAACAAAACCACGTAAACCAAAAAGAGCTCCGCTGGAGCTGGGGACTGGCTGCTAGGGATCTCCTGGCAGGCATCAACCTGAAATAAAATGTATGGCAACGGGGTGAGTCCATAGCTCAGCGAATACCCAACAGATATGCATAGAAAGTTATACCAACAATAAGGGTTCAGCTAATACAGTCTCATATCAACAGTAGGGAAAAACTAGTACTGAACATACTGAGGTAGATACATACCTGAATCCATCTAACCTGTAAAGAGGGTAATAAGTACCAAGGGGATATCAATAGACATATAATCTCAGATAACAAGTCTCCAGAATATGCATGTCAAATAAGTGCAGCAATCAAGTGCAGCAAACAATGCACGATGCAAAATATGCACATGGTGCAATGACATGTGTCACCCCTAGTCCCAGTCAGGATCGTCGTCCACAACGTCCGCGTGGGTAGAGCTGTGACAACCTGTACCCAGTCAGGACATGGTCCACAACGTCCGCGTGGGTCAGCATGCAATAATGCAAGGATGGTGCATGACCCAAACATATAAAGCACCCCGGTGCAATGACATGTGTCACCCCCTAGTCCCAGTCAAGATCGTCCATAACGTCCGCGTGGGTAGAGCTGTGACAACCTGTACCCAGTCAGGACATCGTCCACAACGTCCGCGTGGGTCAGTATGCAATAATGCAGAGATGGTGTATGATAGATACACATACCTCCCTCACCAAGTTCTCAGTATACTAAGTCTCAGCCTAAATTCCTATAACAGGAAATACTGGTGACCTGCAAGGTATGCTGGCCGAAATCTACAGATCCCTCATGTCAAATACAAGAGATACATCACGATATCTAAGAATACGTATAGATATGACAATATCCGAGACTGTATGGAACTAACAGCATAATAACTCAGGGATAAACTACATGTATCCAGAACAGGCACAATAACTCAGAGATGAACAACAAGTATCCAGAACAGGCATAATAAACAGGGATAGCGTATAATCTTACTGCTATCTATAACAGTCTATGCATAATCACATGACAATATCAAAAGAGATAAGTCAAAGGGTACCTGCCTCCAAGAATGGAAGTCCGTATCAAACGCGATAGAACCACCCGCCAATAATCCAATCAAGCTCCTGTATCAAGGATTTATTTAATTAGCTACTATACAAATGATAGCTAGCTAATTAATCCCTAAACCATGCTCGGTTTATCCTAACCATTTCCTTTTCATTTTAATTACCTCTAATTAAATGAGAGGTTTCCCAATTACCCCAAATCACAGTTGGGATTTACCCCAAGATATGCTAACCCCATCAACCCAGAGGTAAGCTCTCATAAACAGATCAAGGTATAAACCAAAAATACCTCTTAGTATCATCTGATCGAAACTTAAAGAAAACCTATTCCATTACAGTGACAATCCATGCAATAAATTCATAGCTTACATCCCTTAGGTAGATTCAATTCAAATGCAAGAAGTTATATATCTGATCCAACTACAATTGCATACAATTTAGGGCTCAATGCAGTATCACATACCCAAGCTAACCTCTACCAATCTAACACAGAACAAACATCCACATGCTACCCTCAATCCAAGATTCTATAAGAACCCTAGACAAAGATCTTCTCACCTGACTTTAGCAGCCCCAATTGCTGCAATCGGCGATGATCCAAACCTGAAAGCTGCATCGAAGATGAATCCCAAGATTCAAAACAGGGCAGAAGCTAGGAAGGCAAGAACAAGAGGGGTATCCTTAATCTGACATACCTATGGCCGGAAATGGAAGCTGGCCAAAAGCATCCCTACCAAATCCCGCCGTGACTCACAACCTTGTAGAGGAAACAAGAACATTTCCAATTCAATTCACAGAACAGAAACAAAACCCCACTACCATTAACGTTTCCATCCCTTACCTCTGCGATGGCTAGCACAGACAGCTTGCTCAGCCTTGAAGATCACAGGAACCCTCCCAATCGCCGGAGGAGGTGGGAGAGGATCATAGGCAACGTCGAGCTACTCGCACAGCGCACAATGAGCAAATGGGATCCTCGGAAGCAAACAAGAATCTCAGAATTCCAGCATCGCAAACTCTCCTCCGATTGTAGCCTAATGTCGCCCTTCGTCTGCGTGTGTAGACACGCAAGGAGTTGCCGTCGGCTAGCTTTGGCTGCGAGCTAGAGCTCGTCGGCTCTGGTGGTCCCTTAGTTGAGGCTCGATCTGAGAGGAAAGGATGAGGAGGAGTCGTCGGCGGTTGTAGCCGCCACTAGGGCACGCGAGGTGAAGGGGAGAGAAGTCGGGTGTGCGATGGCTTCGATCGAGTAGGGAAGAGATGTGGCTGCGGCGCAAAACGAGCCCTAACCGGCCTTTATATGGGCCTTTTGCACTTTAGTCCAAACAAGTTCTGCCTAATCACAAAACCACCCCTAGGGTCTTAATTCCTTATCCATTACACCCTTAAAATTAGTCCCAAAGCCTGGAAAAATTCTAGGAACTTTTCGAAAAATTTTCCGGAGTAGAACAAACGTGTCGGATTCAACATCCTCCCCCACTAATAAAAATTTGGTCCCCAAATTTCGTTCATTCCTTATACGGCACACACTAGCATTAAAACATTTCTGCACTCATCATGAGCAATCACTTCGGCCAATACCCTACGGTTACACTGTTACGAAGCAACTGGAGTTATCAATCCAGAGGTTATTATCCGATAACCAGATACACTCGGGTAACCATTTAGTCATCACAACTATCCAGGACATTCAATCCTAAGATCACTGGCGCCAAGTCTATACTCTGATCCTTGAACGTAAAACGTTCAAATTCATGAATATCACCCAAATATCCTCAAGTCAATAACATTCTCCCAAGCATCACAAGTCACATATTTGTATATATATATCCTCTAGATCATCAGAAGATCACATATAATTTGAAGATGGTGCCAATAAGTCGTACCATATGCTGCTATCAATAACAGACTTTCTAAATAATCCACCACAAAAAGAGCTGCACTTGATTGCTGCACTTATTTGACATGCATATTCTGGAGACTTGTTATCTGAGATTATATGTCTATTGATATCCCCTTGGTACTTATTACCCTCTTTACAGGTAGATGGATTAGGTATGTATCTACCTCAGTATGTTCAGTACTAGTTTTCCCTACTGTTGATATGAGACTGTATTAGCTGACCTTATTGTTGGTATAACTTTCTATGCATATCTGTTGGGTATTCGCTGAGCTATGGACTCACCCCGTTGCCATACATTTTATTTCAGGTTGATGCCTGCCAGGAGATCCCTAGCAGCCAGTCCCCAGCTCCAGCGGAGCTCTTTTTTTTACGTTGTTTTGTTATGGACCCTGTAGTATTCTATGCTTCCGTTGTGATGTTTTAACCATGTATGCACGTTTTATTCGAAGGTATTGTATTTTTGAGTCCTATGTTGGACTTCGTTTAGTTTTGGCTTTGTTCCTGCCCCCTGGCAGCTCAGGTGAGTTCGGATTTTGGCTTTACGACGTATAGTCATTTATGCAGTTATATATGTGTGGATTGGAGGCCTGAGGCCCTTTAAACTGCGTGGTTGTGTTATATTAGCTGTGTGTATGTGTAAATTGTCCGCCGGATAGGGGAGGTGCTGTCCGATTTTATATTGGATCAGCGGCTCCTGGGTCTCGGGGCGTGACAATTTATTTTGGTATCAGAGCTCAGGTTGCGAGATACCTCGGGTATTTGCGGATTTTTCGATGTCTATCTGATACCAATTTATTTTTGATATCAGAGCGTAGGTTTCGATGCCTACGTGTTTTCAGATTTTTCGGTGTTTATCTGATACCAATTTATTTTTGGTATCAAGCCCAGGATGTGGGATACCATCAATTCGTGATTTGTCGGAGTTAAATCTGATACTTACTCGGTGGGTGTCGGAGCTCGGGTTAGATGAGTCTACCCGAGTACATTTCGGATTTTCGGAGTCGTTTCACGGCGTGATTTGAACCATGGGACCTGGCGGCAACGGGACATCTCCAGGCAGCAAAAGGTATATCTTTCTAGTACTATCCTAGCTTTAGTACTCAGTATTAGATTTTGGATTGGTTAGACTATCCCAACTTGGTGGGATCTTATATTCATACTGGATGGATAGAGATATATAGACTTGGTTTAGTTGGATTGACATGTCAATCTATCTTATTTGTGATCGTTCATGGGAGCGACTAGTCGACACGTTGTGAATGATATCTTGGACTGGGGAATGTTAATTCTCTAGCAGCATCGACTGTTGAGTCGGAATGCCAAGGTCGAATATGTCGACAACCTATCGGAGGATAAGGATTTTGGCTTTTCTAGACCGTACTATTTATAGTACGTGTTTTAGCTATTATTAGCTAAGCGAGAACTAAGGTTGGCTACCGTAGTTGGCTCGATCAATATAGGATCGGCTTACCCTAGTTCAAAGTGTTTCGGACTTTGGGTTGTTCGTGCCAGGTTAGGTGACCTAGAAGGCACGTTTAGGGTACATGATGTACATTGATGTAGTACGTGCTACCATCGTTAGTGCAGGATTGATACATCCTATTCCATGAGGACTTTGACCATGGATCATCTGTACCTAGTTGATGACCTAGACGGTACAGTTTGATAGGTGACATAAGCTGATACGGAAAAAGTGTAGAACTAACTGTTGACACTTATGGGTTACCGTTGGTACTTGGTTGGATAACCAAGGAGGTAATTTCGACTTTATGATTTGCGCTGATGCAAATCACTTACGAGGCTAAACCGCCTTTGGGTGGTAGATGCCGAAGACGATCTTCATGAAATAAAGAATCACTTCGTGATTATGTTAAGATACTCTTGAGAAGTAGAGTATCTCTATTTCCTTGCTATGGAGTTAACCTAAGAGGTTTTTGAACTTTGAGTGGAGGAATTGAAGAGTTTGGGGTTCGAGGCGATGGTCGATCGACTCGCTCGTCACTACGTTATTTTGTGAGGGATTTGACTCATAGATTGGACGTATGTGATTGAAGAATCTCGATGGTATATCGGGATGTACAACCCGTTAGGGTATTGAGAGGTGAATTAAGATTGACAAATCTCTATGATATGTTGTATTTTGAGGATTCTATTAGTGGATATGAACCTATAAGATTTATAGCTTTTTGATGGATCACTTAGTATATATATGA
>JAGFNQ010000641.1:197233-261704 GCA_024364735.1 Boesenbergia rotunda
ACTTGGTTGCAACTAAGAACATTGCTTCCAAGGTAGTGGACGCTCAATAAAAATCTCCTTATGGCGGAGAAGCCTTACAACAAAAGCACGCTAGACTTTAGAGATTTTACAAGTGAATTAATTTATTTGATGTTGAAGCAAAAGGGGTGAAGCCCCTTATATAGGTGGTTCTTGGGTGCCTCGAGGCTCTTGGAGCCTGCCACGTGGATCGAATCGGAGCATGCTTATCTGCAGACTTAGCCAAACTTTATCTCAGGTCTACCGACTATGGAGGCTGATAACCTAAAGCTCCAGCCAACTGCTATGACTAATAAACCGCAGGCTGGTATGCTGGGTATGACTGCTGATAGTACAACCCCATCCCAGAATATTGAGATGCCGTTGGTGAGGGGTACTCATGCCCAGGCATACAATAAATCTGAACTGGTGGTAGAACTACCTGCTGACGTCCTGTCGGCTGCTGAAGGGATGCTGTCTGAGTCTGACGGTCGCCTCGCTGTGGGCTCTACTGTCTTGACCGACCTTCCCGAGGAGTAACTACTACCGACTTATGTTGAGCCTTCAAGAGACAACATCGACTCTCATGATCCGGAGGCATACAATAATAACAGATGGGGTGCTCTAGAGGACAATCTGGTCTGCTGTGGTCCCTAGATCCATACTAAAAACAATGAGCCCCACCAGTAGCAGACTTCCGAGTTTGTTGAGAACCCTGCGACGATGCGAAAAATCATCCCGACATCTAGGGTCGAGACTGAGGCTAAGAAGCCTCCTGCGTACTCTGACTCCTGCTACTGCGCTTCTGTCCAACAATCTGCTGTTTCTGAGTCCCTGCTGAATCCCGAGCTGACTGCTTTCCTTTCTTCTTATTGTTGGGACCTTGACGTTTAGCTACAGGGGGGTGAATAGCTACTTTTCGATTTTCTTCTTAAACATGTTAGCATGCGTAAGCGGAAAACTTAAATATAAACTAAAACAATGCTAACACCAAACCTTAACGTGGTTCGGAGATGATACTCCTACTCCACGGCTGTCCGTAAGGTGGATGATCCCGATTCATCGGTGGATGATTCCGGAAGACCTTCGGCTAGCTCTTGTCGCTCCTTGTGGGTGGAGAAACCTCGCCACAATTTCTTGACAACTTCTGAGCACTTGTAGACTACTAACAGGCTTTACCCAAGTTTGTTTCGCCAAGGAAACTCAGCCAAAAACGATCCCTCTTAAATAGTGCTCAGATACTATTCTGACCGTTACCAGTCGATTGGTGCTAACACCAGTTGACTGGTCCACTTGGATTCGAATGTTTCAGCATGACGTTCCGATCCTTTTTAAAAGACGAGTGCTTCCAATTTATTTTTTTATAACCCTCTATTCACCCTGAAAGATCGATGTAGGCGTGCAGAGGGGGGTGAATGCACTTTCTTTTATCGTTTTAATCTCTACAAAGATGTTAGCGCAGCGGAAATAATATGCAAAAGAAATAACAATGCTAACAAAGTTCTTTTACTTGGTATCCACCCAGATGGGTGACTAATCCAAGGATCCAAGCTACGAGCACCACTTTTCACTATCGAAAAGTCTCCTTGAGGTGGATAAACCTTTACAGCAAAAGCTTCCTCTTTACAGATGCAGAAATATGATGGAGGAAGCAAAGATCACTCTATAATTGGGCAGTACTTCGTTACTGTACGGAACTGTACATACACGTGTAACGAGGAGCTCCTTTTATAGGTGAAAAGGACAGATTCGCAGTCTGTCCAGACCCGCACCAGTCGACTGCCCCTAGGGCAGTCGACTGGCCCAGCAATAAATGCTGGCTAACGGCTAGCCAACGTCTAGCAAACAGCTAGCCAACGGCTAGTTTTGGGGTATACCAGTCGACTGCCCCAAGGCCAGTCGACTAGTCCGAAGCTACGAACTTTCTGTGGGTTTTGGCAGTCGACTGCCTCCGGGCCAGTCGACTGCCCTGCCTCCCAGCTTAGCTCTAGCCACTCCAAACCTTCTCCTTCGCGTGTGCCTTCAAGTCTGCTCCCTTGGCTCGCCCCTTGAAGTCCTCTTCCTCTGGCTATCGTCCCTCGGATGCGCACGCAAGCCTTTCCTTGGCTTGCCTCCATGCCACCCTTCACGTGTTCCCTTTGAAGTCCACTTCCCGGCTTACCCTTGGAGCTCTCCTCCCTCGGCTCTCGTCCCTCGGATAGGTCCACCAAGTGTGATTCTCCAAGTCCTGCAAACTCAATCACACAAATCAAATACAACATAACACTCTAACTTTAAACCTATTCGTCCACACATCAAAACCATGATCTTCCAATCATTTAAGGGCCGATTGCCTCAACAATCTCCCCCTTTTTGATGTGTGGCAATATGTTTAAGTTAGAGATAAATAGCAGTAGCAAAAGCAACAACAATATATAACAATTGAAAAAGTATAAGACATAGTAACCCTAAGAGGCAACCTCCCCCTTAATCTATGTCTTCTCCCCATTTTCAATTCTAATCTAATCCAAGTTAAGTTTCCACTTAACAACACATGTTAAAATATAAGACATATCAAACCTAAGAGGTACCTCCCCCTTAATCCATGTCTTCTCTCCAAATTTTAACCTTTCAAGTCTAAGTTAGACAAAATACCTAAAATCATCCATTTTAAGTCAAAATTCTAACTTAAACCACCCATTCTCCCCCTTTGACACCATCAAAAGATTGCCTCAAGCAACCAAACCTATGGCATCAAATGTGAGAATAATTTATTTCTGAATTTCTCACAGCAGCTGAAAATAGCTGTGCCAGTCGACTGCCCATAGGGCAGTCGACTGATACGCTATCAGTCTGAAATTTCAGCTTTTCTGTCGAATTTCAGAAACTCCAGAAAATTCAGAAAATTCCAAAAATTGTAAAATTTTGCATACATGTTTGAAATGTTATACTCTATCAGGGAAAAATATTAAACCATATAAAATTTCAAACATGCATGACTTTTGATAAAAATCAAAGTTTTGAAAACAACTACATTTTGTATCAAACTTTGAAACTAATTTTGCAAATATATGACTTTGAAAGACATGGCAAAGTATGTAAAACATAAAATGGTTTTCAAAGTTTTAAAATGTCCAACTATGATCTTTAGCAAGGTGTCCATTGATTAAACACTTGCCTCCCTCATAGTTGGTCTAGTTTTGATATTTTGATACTTTTAATGGTTCAACAATGTGCCACAAGCACAAGTGAGCCAAATGTATCACCCTAATGGATCAAGCACCCTTTTTCAAAGCTAATGTCTCCAAGTTCATCCTATACTTCCACAAAACACATTCCAAGGCCTCTTCTTAAGGATGTAAACTCCGATTCGGGAAGAGGCTTGGTAAAAATGTCGGCTAGGTTCGACTTTGATTCAACATAGTGTAATTCTATGTCTCCCCTTGCCACATGGTCTCTAATGAAGTGATGTTTCACTTCAATGTGTTTTGTTCTAGAATGGTGAACCGGATTTTTAGTTAAATTGATTGTGATTACATTATCACACAATACTTTGACTTTGGTGTAATGTATCTCATTGTCCTCTAGGGTGTGCATGATCTAAAGGAGTTGGGAAACACATCCACCCATTGCCACATATTCTGTCTCCGTTGTTGATAGGGCAACGCATGGTTGTTTCCTACTACTCCAACTAACTAAAGAAGACCCAAGGAATTGACACCCTCCACTTGTACTCTTCCTATCTAACTTACACCCCGTATAGTCCGAGTCGGTATATCCAATTAGATCAACACTAGGAGTTCTAGGATACCAAAGTCCGACATTGAGGGTACCTTTCACATACCTTAGGATCCTCTTGACTACTACCAAATGGGACTCTTTGGCACAGATTGGTACCTTGCACACATACCTACCGCAAAAAGTATATCGGGTCTACTAGCGGTTAGGTATAGGAGGCTACCAATCATGCTTCTATATTGTTTAGGGTCTACCATTTTCCCTTCAATGTCACTATCCATTTTCACATTAGTTCCTATGGGTGTAGATGCTTCCTTAGCATTTTCTAAACCAAATTTCTTTAACATCTCCTTAGCATATTTGGTTTGAAATACATGTGTACCTTCATTTGTTTGCTTAACTTGAAGTCCTAAGAAAAAGGTTAGCTCTCCTACAAGACTCATCTCAAATTCATCTTCCATACACTTGATGAATTATTGTAGGAAGTCATTATTTGTTGACCCAAAAATGATATCGTCTACATAGACTTGGGCAACAAATATATCCTTATCCTTAGATTTTAGGAACAATGTAGGGTCAATTGTTCCTCTTCTAAACCCCTTAGACACCAAAAATGAAGAAAGCCTCTCATACCAAGCCCGGGGAGCTTGTTTCAATCCATATAAGGTTTTCCTTAATTTGAATACATGTCTTGGATAGTTGGGGTTCTCAAACCCTGGGGGTTGTTCTACATAGACTTCTTCCTTAATGATTCCATTTAGAAATGCCGACTTCACATCCATTTGGTGAAGTGTGAAACCCATATGAGCGGCATAGGCTAGTAGAATTCTAATTGATTCTAACCTAGCTACGGGAGCATAGGTCTCATCATAATCTAATCCCTCAACTTGGTTAAACCCCCTAGCTACCAATCTAGCCTTGTTCCTAGTGATTTTACCTTGGTCGTCTAGTTTGTTCCTAAAGACCCATCTAGTGGTTACAATAGTGCAATCATTGGGCCTAGGGACTAACTCCCAAACTTCACTCCTCTCAAATTGATTTAGCTCTTCTTGCATAGCTAAAACCCAATCAACATCTCCCAATGCTTCATCAATGGTCTTGGGTTCTAATTGGGATATTAGAGCTATTTGACTCGTTTGGTCCCTGAAGTATGATCTAGTCCTTACTCCTTGAGTGACATCACCCACAATTTGGTCAATAGGATGATCATGGTGATGTCTCAAGGGCCTAGAGGTTGTAGGTTCATTTACTCCCTCTTCCTCATCATCTAGGGTACTTCTTACTCCCCCTTGTTCATTGCCCTCCAAATATAGGTCTTGGATTCTTTGGACAAGGGGTTGGACCTCTTCTATATCCTTATCAATAGAAGCCTTTCTAGGGTAGGTACTAGTTGTTTCATCAAATTTGACATTTGAGGACTCTTCAATCACTTTTGTCCTCTTGTTGTACACTCTATAACCCCTACTAGTCAATGAATACCCTACTAAGATTCCTTCATCGGCTTTTGACTCAAATTTTCTTAGGTCATCTTTGGTGTTTAAGATGTAAACATTACATCCAAAGACCCTAAAATAGTGGACTTGAGGTACCCTTCTATTCCAAAGTTCAAAGGGTGTTTTTCCTAAAAATCTATGTACCAACACCCGATTTTGGATATAACAAGCGGTGTTAACCGCTTCGGCCCAAAAATAGCTAGGAAGGGAATATGCATTAAGCATAGTCCTAGCAGCTTCTTGTAGGGCTCGGTTTTTCCTCTCCACTACCCCATTTTGTTGAGGAGTCCTTGGGCATGAAAACTCATGCTTGTACCCATTTTCAACACAAAATTGTGTGAAGCTAGCGTTTTGGAACTCCCCACCGTGGTCACTCCTAATTCGGTTTATTTTGATGTTCTTTTCGTTTTCTACCCTTTTACTAAATCCTATAAAGATATCTAGGGTATCATCCTTATGTTTCAAGAAATAGACTCAAGTAAACCTAGAAAAGTCATCTACTATCACTAAGCAATACTTACTCCCTACAAGTGATGGAGTACTATGGCAGTCAAACAAGTCTATATGCAAGAGTTCTAAAGGTAATGAAGTGGTAATTAGAGTTTTACTTTTGTGTGATGCTTTTGATTGCTTACCCTCTTGACATGCATCACACATCTTGTTCTTTTCGTACTTGATCATTGGGAGCCCCTTCACCAATTCTTCCTTGGTCACTCTTGCAATGCTCCTCATGTTGACGTGTCCAAGTCTTCGGTGCCAAACCACCCTTCTTCTTCTTTAGACATGAGACACTTAACAACATTGTTAGTAGCATAAGATAGATCAAGATAATACAAGTTTGCCTCTCTAAACCCTTCTAATATGATAGTGTTTGATTCACTTTGCCTTATTACACATTTCTTAGCATGAAATTCTACTCTAAAACCGGCATCACATAGTTGACTTACACTTAATAAATTAAACTTCATATCCTTAATTAAAAGTACTTTATGAATCGAAATAGTGAGAGATACCTCAATTGTGCCCCTACCAATGATCCTTAACTTTCCACTGTTCCCAAAAGAGACGGTCCCTTCTCTTAGGTAGCTAATAGTGGTGAACTTGCTCACATCCCCGGTCATGTGTCTTGAGCATCCACTATCTACTATCCACAAACTTGGGGCCTCCTTCACCTTTACCTAGACAACATGGAAAACATGCTCTTTTGGTACCCATATCTTTAATCCATAAGCATCATTTAAAAATTTCTTAGGTACCCATGCCTTCTTTGTGGCTCCCTTTGCCCCTAGTCTCCTAGATGCACCAATCCTACCGGTAAGTAAAACAAATGCTACTTCCTTGGTCTTAGATCTATAACCCAATCCGGCCTTGTTATATACAGCCCTTTGACTATTGATGATCATATCAAGGTTACTTGATCCTACTTGGAATTTCCTAAGGGCCTTTGTGAGGTTATCTACTTGTTTCCTTAATTCCTTATTTTCATTTTTAATATGTGAAACATGTGAAGAGGTAGAGCTAGCATGCAAATCTTTAAGTTTAATAGTTTCTACTCTAAGCATGGCAATTTCTTCCTTAAGATCCTTAATTCTACTTCTAGCCTTAGCTAAATCCATGTTCGTGCTAGAAATTATTTTCACTAAGGTAGAGGAGGGTAAGTGGTATACCTCACTTACCGAAACTTCTGACTCTGATGATGATGAAGTGGAGGAGCTCTCATCTTCACTGCTTGAGCTTCGTTCATCGTCTGATGAGTCTGATTCATCTTGTGCCATAAGAGCGAAGTGGGAGACTTGCTCTTCTTCTTCCTCTGAGGATGAGGGATCATCCCAAGTCGCCTTGAGGTTCATGGCACTCTTCTCCTTTCCCTTTGATTTCTTCTTGTCACTCTTCTTCTTTTCTTCCTTCTTGTCCTCCCTTTTATTCAACTGGGGACACTCGTTCTTCATATGTCCCTCTTGGTGACAGTTGTAGCAGATTATCTCCTTGGCCATACCCTTACCTCTGGCCCCTTTCCTAGCATATGATTTGTTAGAAAAACTTTTAAATGCTTTACGAAATTTCCTTACCATAAAGGCCTCTTGGTCACTGTCCATAGAGGCACTTGACTCCTCTGAGTCCGAGGATGATGAGTAGATCACCTTCTTCTTCTCCTTTCTCCTCTTCTTCTCCTTTTCTGCAACAAAAGCAATACCTTTCTCTTTTGCCGAAATGTTAGCTTGCTCGTGCAGTTCAAATTCACAAAATAGATCGTCTAATTTAACTAAAGATAAGTCCCTCGATACCTTATAAGCATCAACCATGGATGCCCACAGGGTGGTTTTCGGGAAGGCTTGTAAGACATACCTGACGATGTCCCGATTTTTGATTTTCTCTCCAATTACATGGAGCTCGTTGATCACTTTCTTTACCCTTCCATGCAGCTGACTGACTGTCTCGTTGCTCTTCATGGAGAGGGATTGCAGTTGGGCCACCAACAAGTCCTTCTTGGCTCTTCTGGACTCGTTTGACCCTTCGTTCAGTTCTACCAACTTGTCCCATAGTTCTTTGGCGCTCTTGAACGACCCCACCTTGTTCAGTTGCTCCTTTGAGAGCCCGCATTGCAGTGTGGTGGTGGCCTTGGCATTTGACTGCGCCCTCTTCTTCACCTCCTTTGACCATGTTTTCATAGGTGTAGGGTCTCCTCTTTCATCGACAGGCGCCTCGAAGCCATCTGCATCACTTATCCAGGTTTCTATGTCATTCATAAGATAGTACTGCATTCTACCTTTCCACTACGCGAAGTCGTTGCCGTCGAAGAATGGTGATCGTGAGGTGGAGTATCCCTCTTGAAACGTCATTACAATTGCTCCGGTTGACTGTTAGATCTTCTGAAACGCACCGGCTCTGATACCAACTGAAAGATCGATGTAGGCGTGCAGAGGGGGGGTGAATGCACTTTCTTTTATCGTTTTAATCTCTACAAAGATGTTAGCGCAGCGGAAATAATATGCAAAAGAAATAACAATGCTAACAAAGTTCTTTTACTTGGATCCACCCAGATGGGTGACTAATCCAAGGATCCACGCTACGAGCACCACTTTTCACTATCGAAAAGTCTCCTTGAGGTGGAGAAACCTTTACAGCAAAAGCTTCCTCTTTACAGATGCAGAAATATGATGGAGGAAGCAAAGATCACTCTACAATTGGGCAACACTTCGTTACTGTACGGAACTGTACATACACGTGTAACGAGGAGCTCCTTTTATAGGTGAAAAGGACAGATTCGCAGTCTGTCCAGACCCACACCAGTCGACTGCCCCTAGGGCGGTCGACTGGCCCAGCAATAAATGCTGGCCAACGGCTAGCAAACAGCTAGCCAACGGCTAGTTTTGGGGTATACCAGTCGACTGCCCCAAGGCCAGTCGACTGGTCCGAAGCTGCGAACTTTCTGTGGGTTTTGGCAGTCGACTGCCTCCGGGCCAGTCGACTGCCCTGCCTCCCAGCTCAGCTCCAGCCACTCCAAACCTTCTCCTTCGCGTGTGCCTTCAGGTCTGCTCCCTTGGCTCGCCCCTTGAAGTCCTCTTCCTCTGGCTATCGTCCCTCGGATGCGCGCGCAAGCCTTTCCTTGGCTTGCCTCCATGCCACCCTTCACGTGTGCCCTTTGAAGTCCACTTCCCGGCTTGCCCTTGGAGCTCTCCTCTCTCGGCTCTCATCCCTCGGATAGGTCCACCAAGTGTGATTCTCCAAGTCCTGCAAACTCAATCACACAAATCAAATACAACATAACACTCTAACTTTAAACCTATTCGCCCACACATCAAAATCATGATCTTCCAATCATTTAAGGGTCGATTGCCTCAACACCCCCCCCCTAGCCGGGCCAACCCAATCCAACAGAATCTACTGACAAAACATACATTCAACTCAAAACCAGAAGAGGGGACCGATCCACCCAAGCTGAGACACTCACAGAATTCCTCCAACACACATCAGAGCTCGATCAAGCTTTTGTCTGGCAACCTAATCATCCCAAAACCCAAAACATAGATCCAAGCTCACAGGAACAAATTTAATCAGAAGAAATCGAAGCCAAAATCCCAACTCAAAAACTGATCTAAAATCGAACAGAAAGGAAGACCAGTCTCAAACACCAATTCAACTCCAAAAGCTTGCGAACAGAACAAATCCAATCAGAGATGCCATCAATCAAACCACATGCATTCCTCATGACATAACAAGATCAAAGACCATTTCCAAATCACATCCTATATCTCAATCAGATGGTAGTGTAAACAAATCAAAAATCGAATAAGAACATGAGATTTAAATACAAACCTCAGATCAAAAACCAAACAATCAGATCTTAAAATACACTGATCGCAATTCAAACAGAATCAAACCATTCAAAGCAATCCAAGATCTATACCATACAAGAACCTTACATGAGAACACACTGGATCTATAATCGCCGAAATGCAACCCCTCATTCCCCTTGTACTCCACTTCTCAAATCTCTAAGGAAAAGAGATCGAATGTACCCTAGATCCAAGAATCAACCTTAGAACCAATTCAAATCGCGATATATCGGGAGGATCGGAGATGGAACTCAGAGAGTGGAAGCTAGGTTATGAGCACATGACTCACCTTCTTGTGATTCCGGTGGTGGTGTGATCGTCGCTCGCTCGAGAGGAAGAAGAAGAAAATGGATCGTGCTCTGGACTTGCGATCTGCTCTGCCGAAAGGAGCTCGGTAAAGACTGGGATAAAGAAGATTAAGATGAAGAAGATGGAGAATGAGGTCGGAAGGAGATGAGAAGAAGAGGGGTTGTGATCGTGTTTCGCGATCTACCACGGGGAGGAAGAAAATGGGCTTTTAAGGGTTGTCAATCTTGCGATTAGCCCCTCTAAGTTTAGAAAATCAGACCTAAAGCCTTAGATAGGATCTTTAGTCTTTTAGCCCTTAAATCTCCCATATTTTAACACATAATGATTCAATAATGAAAATAAAACATCATCTTTGAATAAAAAGTTGCTAAAATCTTTTAAATCAAATCACTTACTATATGTAGCCAACAACACAATTGGCTAAAATTTGCTCAAGCTGGAAAATATCCTAGCTCAAGTCTAACTATTGATATTGGGTTTTGAGAAATCCAAATATCCTAGGTCCATCAGTGGGTTTTGGTGAAAACCCACTAATAGACCTAAAAAACTCCTATTGCAACACAATTTATAATTATGAGAAGTTTGGACATCAAAAATACCATCTCCTAGCTCAACTCTAACTATTGATATTGGGTTTTGAGAAATCCAAGTATCCTAGATCCATTAGTGGGTTTTGGTGAAAACCCACTGATAGATCTAAAAAACTTCTATTGCAACATAATTCATAATCATTATAAGTTTGCAACATAAATGATTACCCTATAAATAATTAATTTAATAAATCATGATTAAATATTATAAAAAATATTTTTAAAATGGAAAAAAATTTGAGTCCACGTCGGGCCTGAAGTTATCTAATTTCAGGCCCAACGTGGGCCTAGAATCAAAAATTTCAAACTCACGCTGATTTCAGGCCCAGTGCCGATTGTACGCCAATTATGCCTTAGGCATGCTCCTCCTTTACATGATGATTTAGAACACCTTGTGTTGCATTCCATAGTGGCTACAGAATCACGACAACCAGTTCGTTCGTTACCTGCATCACCCCAGTGTCGATTGTACAAACAACAATCAATGACATAAGAAATGTCTACAATTTCAAACAAGAAACAATAGTCAATGTTTGTAAAGATATATGAACAAAACAAATTAAACGAGGAATTCAATAAAATTTTAGATAGAATTTGTATGCAATGCAAACTATTTTTAATTCACTTAATAAGGAAATACCTTTAATTTTTACCTAAAAATAGACCAGGAATAATAATTAGCATATAATAAAAAAAGCATTATATAATAATAATAAAATTATTATTATACAATTTAGTTGGAATACATGGATCAAAAGAAAAGTTGGCGAAAGGCGGTGAACCTAATCATACCGCTTCATGTTAGGCCTGAAATGAAATGATTTCAGGCCCACGCTGGGCCTAAAATTATTTGATTTCAGGCCCAACGTGGGCCTGAAATTATGTGATGTAATAGGGTTTACCTTACGTTTTTGTAGCCGACTCCCAGAATATATTATTTTAAATTAAACAAGTCTAAAAAAGCGGCTGGTTCAGATGTCTCAGAATTCTAACTGAGAAAGAGATTCGACATTTGTTGGCGGGAGGGGTATAAGAGGAAGATCACTAAAATCGTTGCGCCCTTTGGTAAAAATGAAACCCTAGTATGCCTTTTGGTAAATATCAATTCTCAGGTGCACCCTTTGGTAAGAAGTCGTACAATCTTTTGTACTCTTTTCATCATCACCTTTAAAAGTCCCCTTCTTTGTTGGCTCATCCTTTCTTCCACATAATAGCTCTGTTAATGTCATCATCATCACATAATACAGTTGCCTACAATAAGAAAAGTCCAGTAACAAATGTGAAATTATGTGAATTATGCTTTAAAAAATACTACAACGTGGAAATATGCTTTAAAAATACTTACTATTTCTTCAGCCAAAGCATGCATATCCTTTATGTGGAAGTCGATGAAATGTGTTGTTTTCTTCTCTCTTTTTGTTGATCACTTAGTTTCTAGTTATTTCAAACATGCGACATATCAAATTTAAATATAAATAATGACTTATGGTCGATTAGTTTAAAAAGAAAAATTAAGAATCTTACAATGAAATCTTCAGACATGCAACTAATGACAACCGAACTCTAATCATCTCTTGTAATATCATAGCCAGTAGTAGCTCATTCAACTCCTCAGGTTTATCAAGCTTGCTTAAAATGAATGTTTGGGTGAGATGAGTTTTGTATTGGCGCCACTTATTGTTTGCTGATCTCAAGCATCCATTCTTCCATCTTGTGTCAGCATTGTACGTCAACTGTAAATCATAGAAGTGGAAATACATTAATAAGATTAACACAAACATTAAATATATCACAAGCATGTGAATATTATAATTGTTAATGCATGGTAACTTACGTTAATTGATTCCCATATCAATACTTTAACATTAGTTGGGAAATGCTTCCAAGTCTTGTATCTAATATTAAATTTTTCTTGAGCAAGCACACCAATATAACTTTGCATTGCAATAGCAGCTTCTCCTATTGGTTGTCCAAATTTATTGAATGCTACATCCTTTCTAATTTCTTGGATCGTTTGCCTAGCATGCTTATCCAAATGTGTATGACCTCTAAACATTCTAGTGGTTTTAGTGTCTATAGAATCCAACACTGTATTACCATCCCAATTTTTTCCCATGGCATAAGTAATTGTTTCTTTATCCTTCCCCATTGTCGCATGTTATCATAATCTCTTACTCTTTGCAACCGTGTCACAACCATCAAAACATGATTTAAGCTTTGTAGAGGATTCCATAGAGTCAACAACTTCTATTGATCAAAATAAGTTGTAGTTGTAAACATGCAGGAACATGATAACAAATAAGCTTCAAAAGCAAGATAACATATCAATATTGTCCACAAAATCATAAACATGTAGGAACATGATGGTTCATAGCAATTGTTTACAAAATCATAAACATGCAGGAATATGTAATTTTATAGCAACAAACTCACAGCAGTATGATAAAAAAAATAAATGATAAAAGCATAAACATGCAGGAACATGATAACAAATCAGGTTCGAAACCAAGATAACATATCAACATTGTCCACAAAATCATCTCCAAAGGTAAATAACATATCAATTTAAATTGTTTACAAACTCATATTCAAAAGCAAAAAATCAATAATTAAATATTGTCAACCCAGCTTCCATCATAGTCTTCATGAATACATGGTGGCTCATTATCATCTTTTGTGTCAACATCCATGGATGGTAACCCCTACTAAAACATTGATAGTGGATTCCAATGTCCTCTAACTCTTCACCCTTTAGGTATTTAAAGTACTCTCTGTTTAGAGTTGCAAGGACAACAATCCATAAAGGATCTTCAGGATCTTCATGTATCTTTCAAATGGGTACATGTACCTATACCAAACCGGTCCACACAATTTCACCTCTCGCACAAGATGAACAGTTAAATGAATCATTATATTAAAAAATGAAGAGGGGAAATACTTTTCAAGTAAACATAATATCGTCAAAATCTCTCTTTGCATATCATCCAACCTTGAAACATCTATCACTTTATTACATAACACATTGAAGAAGAAACTCAAGCGAGTGATAGTGTCTCTAACATGTTTAGGCAAGACACCACGGATGACCACTAGAAGCAATTGTTGCATTAAAGTGTGGTAGTCCTGTGACTTAAGGCCAACAAGTTTTAAGTCCTTTAACGACATGAGGTTTTTAACATTAGATGAGTAACATGATGGAAGTTGTATTCCAAACAAAGAATTCAAATTTTTTCTTTTCTCATCCTTACTAAGTGTATAACAAGCTGTTGGTTTCTTCTCCCCCATACTTCGTGCCAAATCTATCTTGATATTCATTTCCAAAAGGTCTAATCTTGTTGCTACACCATCCTTTATTTTTCATGGAATGTCAAGTAAGGTTCCGATAACACTTTCACAAACATTCTTTTCAATGTGCATCACATCAAGAATATATTGAATGTGTAGATGTTTCCAATACTGAAGTTCAAAGAATATTGATTTATTTTTCCAACATGATTTTACATCGTCCTTCTTCAACTAAAACTTCGCACTCATTTTTCCCCAATGACAATTAATTCTTTCAACTCTTTCAAAAACTTCATTGCCATGTAATGGTTTTGGTGCAGGGTTAAACTCTTGGTTCCCATTAAATGCCTTCTATTGCCTTTGATAAGGATGAGTTGCAGGTAGAAACCTTCTATGACCTATATATGACATTTTCCTACTATGCTTCAACCTTGTTGAATAGGTTTCTTCACCACAAATAAGACATGCATGATATCTATAGGACACGATCCCTCTAGCCCCATTAGGCGGCTCTCTAGGTTGTGCCCTACGGTCTTCCCACTCCCGGCAGTGTATTTTTTCCTTCCCCAGATTCAAACCCTAGACCTCCAGGACAAGTACTAAAGTTCCTTGAATCTGGTAGTCAAGTGAGTCGCGGCTCACTTGGCTACAAGATTCAAGGAACTTTAGTACTTGTCCCGGAGGTCTAGGGTTCGAATCTGGGGAAGGCAAAAATCCACCGCCGGGTGTGGGAAGACCGTAGGGCATGGCCTAGAGAGCCGTCTGATGGGGCTAGAGGGGTCATGTCGCTACATAGTTTATGAATCCTGGTAGCCAAGTGAGCGGCTCACTTGGCTACCAGATTCAAGGAACTTTATTGTAACGACCCGGCCCCTTGGGCGGCCAACTGGCGGTCCCTTTGGCGGCCCAACTAGCGACCCCTTATGTCGTCGACCGACGACCATCGGCCGTGCCGTTACTCACTAGGTCTTCCCACCCCTGGCCAATGGATTTTTGTCTTCCCCAGGATTCGAACTCTAGACCTCCGGACTAAGTACTAGAGTTTATGAATTCTGATAGCCAAATGAGTGTCAGTTGGGCTACCAAATGGGCCGCCAGTTAGGTCGCCCAATGGGTCGAGGGGCTGGATCGTTACAATAATAAAAAAAATAAGGAGCTAACGAGATGAGTCACAGTACTCAGCGGATATCTCATCATATACGCAGGATTGTCTAAGCTAACAATAGTGTAACAAGCTATCGATATAACACATGTACAGGCAGTGATAAGTACTTGTAATCTAGAGAACCGCCTGATGGAGCTAGAGGGGCCATGTCGCTACAATTTATTGGTTCCTCATGAACATATTTTTGTTCATTTAGCCGTACTTGATCACTTTCATTATGTGAGTTCTCTATCGTAGATCTTTCGCCGTGTCATATCCATGTATGATGTGTCAAATCTATACCATTACAATACATATGTGCCCTTATAGTTTGTATATTTTTCTTCTTTAGATTATAACATTTTGCACATGGGCAAGGTATTGCATTCGGATCGTCAGTGTTTTCCATTGCAAATTGTAAGAAAAACTCTACTCTATTTTTATATTCACATGATAGTCTATCCTTTGACATCCATTCTTTGTCCATTCTTATTATAACTAATCAACCAACAACGTGTTAATACCTTCAAAATGATTGTAAATAATATAACAAAATATTAACACAAACACAAGTCTTAAATAATAACAAAATTGTCAAAGAATTTGTCTCATAAATCTAATGTGGCTATATGATTAGTAAAACTTAATAAGTAAATAAAGCAAGAATACGTAAATGGATATAATAATCTAATTGATCTATCTGACAAAAAGGTGATGGCTCCTCTCAAATAGCAAAGTGATTAAGGTGACAACTAGCAAAGTGATTAAGCTCACATGCTAGATGGGTGAATCAAGTTGTGAAGTCTAATTTAGGAGATTTGGTGGATTAGATTGGTCCTGTTAGGTGGGTTTTTTTTTAGCTTGGTCATGCTAGGCAAGTTAGGGTAGATGAGCCTATTTTGGTAATGCAATCAATCCTATTAATAAATTAGGTAAATTATAAAAAATGTCTATATATAATATAATATTCCTGCTTTATATTATATTACTTTATGATTGAATTTTTAAAAAAAAATTAGTGGAAGAAAGCAGAATGTAAATGATTCAAACGATTAAACCATATGTAATTAAGTTATTGCATAATTGTTAAGTGAGGTTGCATAATTGTTAAAAATGATAAAAACATATTTACAATTAAATAAATTGAATTGCTTAAGATTTGATATACAGAATTAGAGGAAGAAAATAGAAAACCCTTGTTACAAAAATTTTTAAATGATTCAAAAGATTTGAAGCATATTAGTGATCTAGTTTACAAAGTAGAATAAAAGGATAAATACTTGAAGATTCATATAAACACATTTTCATACACCCAAGTTTTTGTTAATTCATGCTACAAATCTAATATCGCCGTAGTTGACAAAGTTCAAAAGGAAAATGACAAAAAAACATTATCTCTATTTTACAATCCTCTAGGAAAAGACACAAATTCACATGGAACTAATGGCTCAAAAATGAAGTGACCAAGTTCACTATTTTCATCCTGCTACCTCCTATCAATTAGAAGGTGCTACTAATCTAAAATTGAGTTTACTTTGAAATTAAAAAGGGGTAGGATCGGCCAGTGAGATCATAAGAATAGAGATTGTGAGAAGAGGGGATGACTAACCTATACCCCGACGGTCGTGACTAGTAGTAGAGACTGGCTTGAGAGATCGATCAAAAGAACACAAATAGTTGATGACCGGCGATGAGGCGAAGAGGCGACAAAGGAATGGGGAGACGACAAGAGGCGCAGTGCGTGAAGATGTTATTGTGTGGATTAGGGCATCATTAAAAGGTGCATGAGTGAAAGAATAATTCAGTCTTTTTATTTATCTACTTTTTCCCTTTTCTATGCTTAATTTTGTTTTTTGCGAAGTTTAATTCGGAGGCTAAGTTTTGATGGCTGAGATAAATTTTGGAGACTAGGTTTTCCTAAGATGAAGCTTTTTGTGGAGATGAATTTTTCGTAGAGTTTTTATTTTGACGGAGGAGATTAAGTCACGGATATAAACAAGACTATTTGTTAAAAAATTATTGTTATCAATATTTTTAAAAAATGATAATAGACAATTTGCCCAAAAAAATACTAATAGACAACGCTTGTTTAAAAGTGTTGTCTTTAGTACGAAATAAAAAAAAATATAGACAACGCTTTTCATTAAAAGCGTTGTTAAAAAAAAAGCAACGCGTATTTAAAAAAATACTGTCTTTTAAATGTTGTGTAATCCTAATTTTGTTATAGTGAATGTTTTCTTAATTGACACTAAATATCTAATTTGTTGAATTAATTAATTTTGAGGGTGATTGGTTCCCAAAAATTTTTTATCGGCTAACCAGATAAATTAGAAAGTGCTAATCATAAAGATTCATCCAAATGATTAATATTCTTAAACTTACTTTTCACTAAAAGGAAAATCAAAAATCTTTAAGTTCTTGATTATTCATTGGAAAACACAATTATTTTTATGAGAATGGATAAAATCTTTCATGAGAATCTTCAACTTTCATACAGGAGCTTAGAATTTTTTTAATGATTTTCTTTAATTTTAGTGAAATATATAAAGTGTTTTTTTATATTTTATGTGTTAGTAGGAGCCCTAGAGTCAATTATGTGATGATTGACTAGGGGTATTTTGTATCATATTCTATTATTAATAAAGACATGTTTGGTTATTATACTTACTTTGTATTCTGTGTCGAATGACTAAGTATAATAATGTCCTTGTGTAGTAGGTTTTTATCTACATTATATCGATTGGTTGAATCGATAGTGAGATAATGTAGAGAACACTACACTAAATTATTCCTAGTCAAGCATTAATTATTCATGGACAATATTAATGCATGGAGACTAGCATGTAGGTCAACTGATGACTTGAGCTCACAAGTCATGGATATGTGATATCAAGTTGACACATTGGAGAATGTGTACTGAATGACCCGCCATGAGAAAGTTTCATAGATTGTCATATGAGTGTCATAGACTTTCTCATGTGACTATTGGTATGAATAGTCCTTAAACCTGAAGTCACTACGGTTCCCTACATAAGAAGTTATGTACTTTGGTATCGTCAAACGTCACCCGTAATACGGTGGACTATAAAGGCGATCACTGGGTATGTAATGAATTATGCGGAGGGATGTGAGTGATGTAGATGGGATCTATCCCTCCCATATGACGGGAGTGATATCTGTGGGCCCCTTGATCGAGTAGGACTACTGAAACGCATGGTCATGCTCAAATGAGTCAATATGAGATATTGAGCTCATTTGTTTGAGTGAGTCTACTCGGGGATCAAGAAACATAAGATTGATTGAGGATGACACAGTTTATGCCTCATTGGTCAATCTAGATATCAAGGATAGAAGGACAAGGTCATACATTATCATAGTCACGGAGGTTTAGTCGGATCTCGACTTTTCTTGTTACTTGGGTAGTAATGATGCATTGCTAGATGCCGCTCATTGCTTATGTATCTAAAGTGTTTAGGCGCATTGTCAACGTCACGAGAACCTATTGGGTCACACACAAAGGACACAATGCTTCGGGAAAGTTGATCGGCAGATCTGAGCCCGAGTTGGGAACTCGGGAGATCTGAGCCCGAGTTGGGAACTCGGGAGACCTGAGCCCGATTTGGGAACTCGGGAGACCTGAGCCCGAGTTGGGAACTCGAGAGGTCAGTTCAGAGGACTCAAGTTGGGAACTCGAGAGAGACCGAGTCGGAGCTCGGCGGACCGAGTCGGAGCTCGGCGGACCGAGTCGGAGCTCGGCGGACCGAGTCGGAGCTCGGCGGACCGAGTCGGAACTCGGCGGACTGGGTCGACACTCGACAGACTGGGCCGGAGCTCGGCAGACTAGGTCGGGAGCTCGCCACTCGGGAGACTTGGTCGGGAGACCAAGTCGGAAGCCCGAGAGGCCCGGTCGGAATTGCATGAAGGAAAGAGAAAAGTCTCTCTTCATTGGATGAAAAGATTCTTTTCTTGCATGGGAAAAGATGAAGAGCCACATTAAAAGATGTGCTCTTTATTGGTAATAATGAAGGAAGCCAAAGAGACACAAACCTCTTCATATTCATGGGATGATTATAAAAGAGGACCTTGTGACTTTGGATGAGGTCTTCTTCTTGTCTTAGCTTTTCCCCTTTCCTTCCTCTCTTCCCTTTTTGGTCGAAACCTTATTGTAAGGTTCTTGGTGTTCTGCGAGCTACCTCAAGTTGCTAGCACAACTAAGGTAGCTCTCCCGAAGTTGAGAGATTGTGTCCGTGTGGATACGAATAGAGGCACGGACGCTTGAACGTGCAAGAGATCCGGCACATCTTGGACGAGCGGGATAAACGAAGGGCACGCTCCAAATGTATATCTTCTTTAGAAGTAGATGTAGATCAATTTTGTATGAGTTTTTCTTTCGCATGAATCGCTCGTGGATTCTTGTTTTCGCTACGTAGATATCATTTTATGCCGGGAGAACCCAACATTACGATGGTGATCATAAAAGACCCAAAATTCTCCTATTCATTCTATTATATTAAATAAAATTTTATCATATTATGTGACAATTATTATTATCAAATAAAAAGATATAGTTTTGAAGATAAAATCTTAGATGCATGAAATTGTATCTTGCGGCTCTCAAACTTTTTGAAACTCAAACACTATTGGATGATTGCATGGGAGTGCAAAAAGAATATAGTAAATATAATTTTAAAAGAATAAATCAAAATAATTTGATAATGAGAAAATTACCACTATACAAATGAAATCAAATGAAAATGTGCAAATAATGTCACTTGGAATATTTCCAAGATGATAAAGATAAAAAATAAAAGAGTAAGGGAATTTTGATTTTCCTATACATTAAGACTATACTGTAGACATCTTAAATAAGTTTAAATTATTTTTTTTATTTTTTGTTTTAAAAATTTATAAATTTTAAAATATTAATGAATAAATAACAATCATAACTCTGGTAAATTGTGTGTGAAGGTTTTGAATTAGTAGAGGTGTAAACGAGTCAAGTCACTCGTGAGTTATTTAGATTTTAGTTTAAATAAATCGTTCGATTAAATTAACAAGCGGAGCTCGAATCCGATTTCGTATTCGAAAATATTATCAAGCCAAGCGAACTTAGTAGTATTTGGTTCATGAACTTGGGAACATGCTTGCGAGCATGTTTGTTAAGAGCTCGTTTATCTTATTATATATTTATAAAATTAAATATCACATAAATAATAAGTATAATAATATATTATTAATTATTATAGTTAATTATCTTTAACGAGCTTGAACTATGTTCATTTAATTTTTAAACGAACTTTTATTGAGCTGAGCTCGAGCCAAGCTCGAGCTATTTGATTTTATTACAAGCGAAGCTCAAGCTTAAGAACTAAAGCTCAAATCGAACTCGAGCCGAGCTCAAGCTTAGAGATAATGAATTGAGCCCGAAATTGAATACATTACTGTTTAGCTCGACTTAGTTTGATTACACCCCTATGAATTAGGAACCATAGTAACTAATTTCAATGTTAACAAAGACTTTTTGTGAGATTCATTTCTGAATGGAAATTTTTTATAGGAATCGTTTCTAAAATTTATCTTATTGTAAGAATTAAATATCTGAATTATTAAAAAAATAATTATAAAAAAATTAAGATTTATTTTATATTAAGTATTTAAATCTTATCATCTAATTAATTTTAAGATAGAGAATTCAATTTTTTTATTTTATCCATTAAATAAATTTAAAAAAGCTCATAATTATCTATCCAAAATAATGACCATCCTTAGATTAATCATTTTATTGAAGGAAATATGTTCATAATTTGGATCAGAACCTTATGTATAGAGTTGAGATTTTATTTGAACCATCGAATAGTGAGCACAAACTGTTGTCTGGTCAAGCAGCGACCAGGGTGTATTAAATGGTGGTGGCATATCATCTAATACACAATTTAAACCTCGGAGCCAAAATAAATACTCACAAATGTCATCTGTCACATCGACTTTAATCCCACCATTCCAACTGGTCTCCATTTCCAAAAAAAATAAAAAACCCTAATCTGTCTATCTCTCCTATTCTCCACTCTTTTCATTCGTACAATCCCATACAGAAGCACACCATGACCTTCTTCCCCATGCTCATCTTCCTTTTCCTCTGATGACCAGTGGAAGTAAAAGAGGAAAAAGTAGTAGCTGATATCCTCCTCCTCCTCCTCCTCAGCTAGTAGTTACCTTCCACTCGCTCATTTCCCTCCTTATATACAAACTCGATCCGATCTTCTCCACTTGAATCGCTCAGATCTCACTTCCAAAATCCTTCCTCGAGCTTCTGACAGAAGATCTGCTATCTCCAGCCACCAAAGGTAAACCAAGTTCATTTAAATATTATATATATATCCAATTCTCTCTCTCTCCTCCAATTTCAAACTAGCTCCATGCATCTGACTAACTCTCCTTCTCCACCAAATGTAAGAGAATCAATCAATCTTTAAAATTCTCGATCGATGGAGTTGATACCGAAGGCAAAGGAGAGCCCCAACTCAGACCTACAGGAGCACTTGGCGGCCGGAGGCAGCGTGAGTGCGGTGTCGTCGTCGCCTCCGTCACTGAGTCGGTATCAGTCACAGAAGCGGCGGGACTGGAACACGTTCGGGCAGTACCTGAAGCACCACCGGCCGCCGCTGTCGTTGGCGAAGTGCAGCGGCTCGCACGTTCTGGAGTTCCTGCGGTACCTGGATCAGTTCGGGAAGACGACGGTGCACGTGCAGGGGTGCCCGTTCTTCGGTCACCCCTGCCCGCCGGCGCCCTGCCCCTGCCCGCTCCGCCAGGCCTGGGGCTCCCTCGACGCCCTCATCGGCCGCCTCCGCGCCGCCTACGAGGAGAACGGCGGCCGCCAGGAGACCAACCCCTTCGGCTCCCGCGCTGTCCGCCTTTACCTCCGCGAGGTCCGGGACCTCCAGTCCAAGGCCCGCGGTGTCAGCTATGAAAAGAAAAAGCGCAAGAAGCCACCGCGCCCGCCGACAGAGCACCTAAATCAGCGCCAACCTCCCATTCCTCCATGATCAGCAAGCATATTGATGATGATGATGGTTAATTATACATATCATGTGTGAGCTGCTTGATTAATTAGTTACCAACCCTTTCTTTACTAGATATAATTTTGAAAGTTAACGGATCAAATGCTTTCTGCTCTTAACTTATATATAATTACGTACATATATACTATTTTATGATATAGCTACGAATATTAAAACTGACAGAAGAAGTGGTCGTTGATCCATCTAAATATTTTAGCTGCCTTGTTTTGTTTTGTTTTGGTTTTTTTTTTTTGTTTAGTATCATCAGTTCTCATAGTATATATGCTAGTAATTGTTTATAACCTTAATGGAACCTTTTGCTTGCTTGCTAGCTAGCTGCTCCATAAATCTGTACTATCTACTCTATGTATATATCTTTGCTTGCTAGCTCGCCTAAATTAGGGTGAGGAGAATTATTTCAACTAATTTTCTTTTATGTTATCTTTTTACGGAGATGGGGGAGTAAGAACTGATAGCAGTGGATGCATTGATGAGTCAGGCCATCAAAAGTGAAGTAGGGAAGTGAGTGCTGTACTTGGAGTCAAGAGTCCATTGCTCAAGTACAGTGCATGCATTAAGTGACATATCTCATGATAATCAGTACAAGAGTTTGCCTATTAATAGCGAGTAGCTAGCCAGCAAAAGGACTACCATTGTATTTGCTATATATTCTGAGGGATATATATCTCTATATATAGACACTAAGAGGTGGCATTGGGATTCTTTTTCCAGAGTTAAAGGTTTAAATTGCTTCATAGGTCAATTCAGTTTCATTTTTGCCTTTTAAAGTCAAATAAAGAGTACTGAGGGTTATGTACTATCGTAGAGACCATCTATGATCCTGTAGTCAGAAACTAGATGTTTCATGGTAAACCGTCAATTAATGTTGTTTATGTTCTGCTATTGTTTGTGTTTTTCTCTTTCTTTTCCTGCGCCAAAAATCCATTTATGGAACTACACTCACAAAGTTAATTATCTTGGCCAGCCACCAAAACATTCTATCGATGTTTATTTAACCATTTGATGCTCTAGCTATGTGTTATAGTTCTTTAAAGCCAGCGTATATGTATTATAGTTCTAGCAAAGTCAGTGTGCCTATGCACCCTCTCTACACGATAGCCATGTTATCTGAATTAATAGTCCCTATGATTTATCTTTTCCGTGTTAGCCTTGAAATAAATTAGTAGGAGCGCTAAAGTGAACGAATCGTCTTTTACCATCTATATTTATTACAGTTCACCCATGAAATAATAATAACTATGCTAAAGAAAATATGTACCATTCATACAATAATGTGAGTTATGTCATGTTGTAATAGACCCGATCACAGTTCGGAACCGTCGGTTTGACAGTTCATGGGAGGTTGACCCTTAACCTTAACCGTCCAAGACGGTTATGGTTCACGGTTCGGAACCATCGGTTCATGGTTCGGAACCGCCGATTCACGGTTCAAAACCGCCGGTTCACGGTTCACCATAGTTCGAGATTATTATATTAAAAAAATTAAAATTAAAAAAATTAAATTTAAAATATAAAATTTATTTACAAAAAAGGCTTACACTTATTTAAGTTGCCTATGTATCCCCTTAGGATGTAGGGGAATCAAAGCTCAAGTAGTTCTTTTATATTTTTACCTTTTTCGAATTTTCATCACTCACTTCCATTTCCTCCTATTCCCATTGTATTCGTTTCTTCGGTATCAAATTCTTCGACTTCGTCTTCTAAAAGTTGCATTCCTTGGATTCTTTTCTCGACTCTGGTCCAATCGTCTGGTAATGCTTAAGCTTCCAATGAGTCAGGAGACATAGTTGATCTTTGTTCATTTAATATGTTGCCGCCGGCATTGAACGTCTGCTCCACAGCAACAGTTGACACTGGACAAGTTAAACTTTCTTTTGCAATCACGGAGAGAACAGGAAAGCTTTGAGCCTTCTGTGACCACCACATTAAGATATCGAAATCTTCGCTATCTGCTTCATTAAAATCAAAAGAAGTCGTAAAATAATACTCAAGTTCCTGTGTGGAACTTGAGGATTCTCGTGGACGTTTTGTCTGTTCTTTTAATAAAAGTTGTGCTTTTGTAAGTTTTAAATTAGTACTAGTAGGCTGTTGTGTTTCAGAAATATTAATTTGTATTGCATATTTAATATAATATTGATTATAAAGATTATATAAATAATTTCTAATATTATATATAATATTAACTGGAGTGGAGAAGAAGAATCTTTAATAGGAATTAAAATGTCATAATATAAAGTTAATATTTCTTGTAAAACTTCTAATTTAAATTTAGCATCTAAAGCAAATATAATTAAATAAATTTCAGAAATAAAATAATTTTATTTTCCAATTTATTTTCGTAGCTAATACGCAAAAAGTTAAAGCTTTATTATTAATAAGTTCGTTTAATACTAATACTATACTAGAAAAATTCACTAAAACTAAATGAGCAGGAGGATAATAAACGTTGAAAAATTGTTTAGTTGTATCGTTAATTAATTTTAAAATTTCTCAAATCTTACTACAAATATTCCATTGTTGTGAAAATAAATATATATTAGTATTACTATTTTGTGCAAAAAATAAATATAATAAATTTTTATATTGAAATGAATCTTGTAATAATTGATATGTTGAATTCCAACATGTTGAAACATCACGTGGAAATTTTTTAGGTCTCATTCCATTAGCATTACAAAATCTACCCCATTGTTTCATTATAGATGGATGCGACCATAAATATGAAATTTCGATTCTAATTGATTTAATATAATTTTCTAAAAGTTTTAATCCATCTTGAACACATAAATTTAAAACATAGCATACACAATGAATATGAAAAAATAAACCACCAATAATAGATTGACAAATAAATTTTAGTTCATCTATAGAAGCGGTATTAGAACTAGCATTATCTAATGATATTGAAAATATTTTATGAGTCAATCCATATTCTTCTAAAATTAAACATAATAATTGTGCAATGTTATGGGCAGTATGTGATTCATTAAAAACTCTATAAGCTAGCAGTCTTTTTTGGAGGATCTAAGAGTTATCAATCCAATGACAAGTCACACCCATATAAGAATGAGTTTGCCAATAATCACTCCAAATATCGGAACATAAAGAAACTTTATTATTTAATTTACTAAATTCATCAATTAAAATTTTTTTCTTTGGTTTACTAATCTTTTAATTGTACGAGTAAGTGTAGTCCTAGGAACATGTTTAACACATGGATTAAGTGATTCTTTACAAAAATCTTCAAATGTGCATTTAGATCCAAAACTAAAAGAAAAATGTTCTACGGAAACAAATTTAGCTAATGATTCTCTTAATTTATTATCAGAATATAAAAATAAACTAGAATCAGTGCTACAACCACTAGAAAATCATGATAATTGTGATTGAAAGCGGTCAAGTCTATATTACATCAGATGTTTCATTTCTACATGTCGTTTTAACAACCCATAGCCGCCACCGACTTGGAATTTGTAGGAAACATTGTAATGCTTACATTTTGCGCGCAATTCTCCCGACGGAAGTGTGACCTTCTCAAAATGTTTAGTGAAAATAAAAGATTTTAAAGGAGGATTTTCCCGAACCTTAGAAGTAATTGCATCGGTATTTCCTTGTGTTTCGGGCATCGGAAGGTGCTGGGTCTGAGTCTCGGTCTCATTATCGGTTTATTGAATTTGAATGTTGGGATCCTCGTGCGTTATTTCTTTTCCCCTCTGAGATCGAGATGATGAAGTTTCGTGACCACCTTCCATTGTCGTTGAAAGATGAAGCCGCAAATGCGTATAATAGAGAATATGAAGTTGAGAATGAGAGTAGAGAAAATGGGTGTAAAAATGATGAAATGAACTATCTATTTATAGAGTTTGGATCAGAATGGTCACTAAATCATAGTCATTGATCAAAAAACGGTCAAATGATTTTAACCGTTGAAAAAAATAAAAAATAAAAAAACCTCTCTAATGGCTCCAAACCGCCGGTTAACGGGCGGTTCGGAGCCGTTGGAACTGACGGTTCAAACCGCCGGTTAGGCGGTTCCACCACCATTGCCGGGCCGGTTCCGGTTCAACCCCGCGAACCGGGTCCGGGCTGGACCCGTAGCTGTATATTGAAAAGCATTTGAACCTATAATTAAGAAAGAATTTCTGAGGCAGAATTGTCCTGTTCAGTTAAATAGTTTCCATTGATCGAAATACCTGTTCATCCAACAATTTGGGTATGTGTACATGTACGCCCTCTTGCGCATTTGCTTTCGTGCAATGGTAAGAGATTGAGTTTAAGATGATAAACTTAAGTGAATAAGGCCGGACAAAAGAAAAGAAAGATAAAACAAATGGAACAAAGATAATTAAAAAGCATATCGGTGATTTCATGATGTAGGTAAGAATTGAGGATCGCGCTATCACAGGAAGGGTTGATGTTACAATTTAAATTAAATTTGAATATATGGAACCTAATAAATATGTAATTATATGAATCAAATTAAATATGAATCTGTTTAGTTGACATTAGATATTCAATTTATATCGATTAATTCTGAAATAATTGACTCGATCACATGAAAATTTTCTACCGATCATTAGAATAAATCGAGAATCGCTCATTGGAGCCGGTCCATTAGCCCGGTGTTCTTAAGTTAATCTCCATTAAAAAAATTCATCCGTTAATTCGATGAATTTGGAATTAGATTCTTAGATGTCTGAGAAATTGAGAAGACGCCCTGCCATTATACCATTACCTCGAGGCATGAATCTTGTAATTCATATACCTAGATAGAATAAGTTTATTGGTGCAATTTGCACTAACGGTTAAACTCAATTTTTAATATGATTAAAGATCAAAGCTAAACGTGTTGGTTGTCTAACCTTGTTACCAAATATGTAGGATTGAAAGACTTAAGACCTGACATCAGACTGAAGCTCAAATAGGTTGATATCTGGCATAAAGTCCAGTTGGGTCCATGAGGCTTGATAATTGGTTAAAGCTCAGGTAGGTTAATACCTGGCATGAAGTCTAGCTAGATCTATGAGACCTGACAGACAACTAAAATCTAAATGGTAAATCTGGCAGGAAGACCTGATGGGTCAAAGAAGCCAAATAGAAGCTACAAATGGTAAGTAAGGTTGGTTAATGAAGGAGAGATCCAGTGAGGACGAGTCCTTGGTGGGACCGTAGGCGCGTTCTAGCTTAGAGTCATTTTTGAGATCTAAACTGAGAACTTAATTAGATCCTGGTCTTGGGAAGACAGGATCTAATTAATACTATTCATATTTGTTGGATCGAGATAACCGATAGAGGGGGGGGGGGTGAATATCGGAAAACGTTCGGATTTTAGGATTAGAGAAATTACGCAGCGGAATAAAACACTCTAACGCAAACACGGGTAGATTTACTTGGTTCGGAGCCTAGGTCGACTCCTACTCCAAGGCCCACGGTCGTTGACCGTTTTCTGCGGACAATTCTATAAGTTCGCAAAAGGTTTACAAATCAATATTACAATTGCAGTATCGTAAACACAAAAAGGAAATTGCTCTTCGTTACCGATGTCCGATGTAGATTGACTTTTCGGAGCAGAGGGACGTCGTCGACTCGAGTTGGGAAGTATCCGGAGTAGAGCGTGGGAGCAGAAGAGCGTAGAAGCGTTGAATTGAAGTGTTGTTCTGAAGACTTGGTTCGAGGGTCCTTTTATAGCACCTGGGGGCGCCTAGAACGTCGGGGGCGCCCCCACGTGTAGGCTGATCTGCCTTTCCCTCGGTCAACTTCTGATCCCTTCAAACTCGGGATCACATCTTGACCGGGGCGCCCGGGATGCTGGGGGCGCCCGCATTGACCGGGTCAGACTCTTATCCTCTTGGCTTCGCTGGAGCTGCTTCGACTACTTGCCCTAGGGGCGCCCGCACCATCCGGGGCGCCTGGGAGCAGCGGGGGCGCCCGGGATCAAGGGGGTGCCCCGCCTAGTAGCTGCCGAAGCAGTTCTTTTTCTTCGACTGTTTTGGGTTCACCTTGGGGGCGCCCGGAACACTCCGGGTGCCCTGGTCAGCTGTTGCCTCACTCCTTTGAGGCTCTCTGAGCTGCAGACACTCGTTCCTTCGGTCCTGCATCCAGGGTTAGTCCAAAACACCATGAAGTAAATAAGAAGTTAGTTTATACAGCCTCAGCTGTCTTGGTTCTGACTTTGGGCCTCCCAAAATGGAGCCCTAGGTCGAACCGACGCCTACTGTTCCCTCGATGGGGAACGCGTCCTCACCTACTCCTCTCGGGAGAATGTACCTGATGCCAACCGCTCCTCTGGTTGGACTTTTGCCTAGCGGTCCTTTGCCAGGTCTTGGATACCGAGCTGTCCTTCGCCCGGTACCTAGCATTCCTTTGCTAGGGCTTCAGTCCCAAGCTGTCCTTCGCCTGGCGCCTAGCAGTTCTTCGCTAGGGCTTCAGTACACTGTCATTCCTTCGCCAGTGCCTAGCAGTCCTTCGCTAGGGCTTTTTACCCTGGCATTCCTTCGCCAGTGCCTAACAGTCCTTCGCAAGGGCTTTTTACCCTGCATACTAGAGTAACATGTTAGATAACAAGTAAGACTTAACTTTTGAGCCCTGTTGCCATTATCAAAACTCAGGTTCGACTTGGGTGCATTTTGCACCAACAATCTCCCCCTTTTTGATTTATGACAA
Organism: Boesenbergia rotunda; assembly: GCA_024364735.1. NCBI lineage: Eukaryota > Viridiplantae > Streptophyta > Magnoliopsida > Zingiberales > Zingiberaceae > Boesenbergia > Boesenbergia rotunda. The sequence continues at coordinate 225,848 of JAGFNQ010000641.1, forward strand.
CCTTGGTTCAAAAAGTTAAGTTTAATCAAGGTATATAAAAATTACCTTTTGTTCCCTCCCCGTGGAAGGAATCTCCCCCTAGATTTTTTAAAAATTCGTGGGGTTTTTCGACACTAAGTTCTAAGTTTAAAGTTTAGATTTTTACTTAGAAAAAAATTTTGAAAGCTTAAGTTTAGGAAAATTTTGAAAGCTTAAGTTTAAAAAGGATTTCAAAATTTTAGTTTGAGTACCAACAATTTGAAGGTTTTAAGTTTATGGTACTTCAAAAAGTTTTGAAAACTTTAAGTTTTTTAAAGTACTTCGTGAAGTTAACACAACCTAACTACTTCTGAAAAGCTTAAGTATTTCTGAAAAACTTAAGTACTTTTGAAAAGTTTTGAAAAGTTTAAGTACTTTAAAAAGTTTTGACAAGCTTAAGCAAAAATTTTTTTTGACAAACTTAAGTACTAGGAATGTTTTGAAAAAGCTTAAGTACTTTGAAAAGCTTAAGTAAGAGAAACTTAGTACTTTAGTGCGTTGAAAAACTTAGTACTTTTGAAAAGCTTAGTTGAGTACTTTTTGAATAAAGGATAGATTTTGAAATTTTGAGAGAAAAATCATCTAAAAAAAATTTTAAACTCTCTCCTTTCTTATCTCTCCCCCTTTGCCATATATCAAAAACAGATAAATATAGCAGACATTAAATTGCATAAAGGAAATAACTTTCATTAAGGAAAATATTTGCATGATTTTGCTGTACTGAACTGTTAGTAATATAAGAGAAGTGTCCTAAGGAAATCGCCTTATAATTGTAATCATTTACTTTAATAAATGAATATTCACTATTTGAGTATACATGTTCGTGTATTTGATTGAGATCTTAAACTCATTTACTGAATGTCCGCAATACAATTCACAGCATGAGAGAATTTGTGATGAATTCACAACTAGTGATTATCTCTACATGTGCAATTGTGAAGTATTGAAATTGTCCCTAGTCGATGAATTGATAAATACGGACACTATCAATTCTGTTGAGACTAGCATGGGTTATTCTCTAATCAGCTGATTCTCACTGGCTGGTGACATTGGGATGTCTGGAGATAAACATGAATGCTAGTTAAGGGAACTAGTTCATTGGAGTGACTAGCTGTAAAACTTCATATGGTAATCTACATATAGATATGTCAATGAAGTTCTTACTGCAGCTTAAGTGCGATGTTCCTTTGACTTACGGTGTTCAAGTCATCTTGGTTATAAGGACTTATACTTTGACATCTTAAGCAAGCATCTCCAAGGTGGTGTGGACCCAGGATGATTGGGTATAAGCCGAAGTGCCCGAAGATGTTTGAACAACCTACAAAGGATTCACCACTCCTTGCGAGGAGATGTATACCCAAGGCCTATCGTCGGATTATTACTCGAAGCCTCTGGCCAGAGCATCACATGATCAGAGTATGAATATATCAGATACATAAGAGTAATTAGAATCCGTTGGACAAGAAAGACATTACTTGGGCTAGGTGTGACGTAGTCAGCCTAGTGGGGGCTGACACACATAGACCGTGTCGTGAACCAAGTGGGTATAAGATGGTGAAGGGAATGAGGCACGACTCATTATAGCTGCTGAAGGGTTTCAGAATTATTTCTGAGGTCAACCGTTGATCTTTCGATTAATTGGGGGTCATGATGTACTACTAGGTGCCACTCATGATCGTTCTATAATTGGTTGATTATAGACGGCCAACATAAATCGAAAGCCTATTTAGTCACACGCACTACGAGTAATCTGAGGGATTTAAAATGAGTTGAAAATTAGATTTTTCGATCAAGAGAGAGAAGTCGAATCTGAATTTATCAGAGACGCATCGGAAGCTTAAAATGGCTAAGTCTTTTGAAGGCTTATTGGACGAATTAAATGAGTTTAATTTGTTAGGTGACGGCTTGGATTTGGCCGGCCAAAGAGGGTGATTTGTTTTATAAAATTATGGATAAAGAAATTTATATAAAAAAATTTATTTTTTTTATGGAAATTAAAATGAATCATGGATTGGTTTATTTTATTTTATAAAATCAATTATGAATTGATTTTACCATGATAAGAAAAATTTATATAATAAATTTCTTGTAAAAATTTATTCCATAATAAAAGGGGAGACATGGTTGTTTTTATTATAAATTAAGTTATAATAAAAATTTGGCATAACGGAATAATTCATAGAAAAATTTATAAGATAAATTTCTTATGAAAAATTTATTCCGTTAAAAGGAGACTTGGCGATAAAGAGGCTACTATATAAAGGTACAAAGGCAAGGCTTGGAAATTAATTCAAGAGATCAAGGATTCTTGCCTAGCCTCTCTTCCTCTCCTTCTCTCCCTCTCCCTCCTCTAGTAGGCGCCGACCCTAGAGGGCTCCCCTAGGGTTGCCGTGAGCCACCTCCACCAAGAAGGTGCCGAAGAAGAAGAAGAAGCGGGTCGCGACTCCTTCCTTCCTCCCGGAATCTTGATTCCATTTTTCGTTTGGTGGTTAGTTTTCCATCTCTCTCTCTTGATATTCTTGTCGTGCCTTTGGAGAATCTAGTAGTTCTTGTCGGCACGAAACTCGTGGCTTTGCGAAGTCATCCCGAAGAGAACTCGGCGTGGACGCGAATAGAGGCGGAGCTTCCAAGGGACGCTACGGTTGGATCTCGTCCCTTTCTACGAGTTACGCGAGGTATTAAGTAAATTAGTTTACTTTCTACAAAATTTTAAATGTATGATCATGTCTCCACAACATAAGGTTGCATGCTAGATATGTGGTTAAAATAATTTGAGAAATTATTTATGCTAAACCTTCCGCTGCACGTAATTAAATTTTAAAATTACGAACCCGTATCCATGTCAACATGCACCCGGTTCCAACATGAACCAATTCATGATAAGACTTAAACCAAATCAGTTAATTTTCTCTTGTAGGCACCTATCTAACCCAATTAGCTACTTACTAACTGTTATAAACAGTAGTTTTTGCTAGGGTTAGTCAAGTTAAGTGTTTTTGTTCAAGTTAGATTTTCTAAACTTGACACTTAACTTGATTGTTGTGTAATTTGTATTTAGTGCCCCAATTACTGCAGATGCACTGACTTAAAGCATCTGAATTAAGGCAAAGACCTAATCATCTCAACCCTTTCTAGGTTATCAATCAAAAGTACCCTAAGGTGCTTATGAGATGTTGGCTTCTAAATCTATAAGTGCATGCAGTTCTAGGGTTAGGGCCTAGGCTAAGTCCATTTGCGAAAAAGACCCTAGTTTTGAAAAGGGATAGTTTTGAAATAAAACTAAGTCGAAAAAGATTTAAAACAAATTGATTTTAAAAACAACATTTTTTCAAAATTCTATTTTTAGAAACTGATTTTTAAATCAAGTAAAGCAGTAAGAAAATCAAAAGTAGAGTTAATCTATTCTACAGAGCACAATCCTAACTGCTGATCAAATAGGACAGACCAAGTACTCATTTCCATAAGTCAGCTAGTCAAATAGAACAGAACAAGTACTCAAAATCCAACACAGTCATACAAGTCAGGCATAGGTCAACCCTACTGAGTAGGAGCAGTCAAATAGTTACTAGTACAATGCTAAGCAAATCTAGGACGAGGGACCGGGATGATCAGAGGAGCCTGGCTGCCAGGATCGAAATAGGGTCATCATCTCATGATACTGTGCATCTCTGGCCTCCCTCTCAGCTCTGAGGGCACTCATGTAGTCGGTGTAGTAACCTCGATTTGTTGCCATGTTTTCATCGTGGTTCACCTCCACTTCCTCTCGGAGACTCTGGACCTGTGTCTCCAAATGTGTCATTCTCTCGTAGAGTGTCGGTGGAGCGGGCTCGTCTTTGTGTGCTCGGGCCTCTACCGCTATATCTCCAACGTCAACGTCTACCTCCTCGTCTGAGTCTATCGGAGCTCCGGCTCGCTGTCGTCTCCAACTCAAGACCCCGGTGGCCGATACCTCTAGACCCACTAACGAGAAGTTCCTAAATCCTATTTCATCAAAGTCGGTCATAGCGGTTATTTCACCCACGGTAATGTCACGACCGTGGTGATGACGGAGGGAGGTGATGATGTGGCAGAATGGAGTGCGCACTCGTCCCTGGGTCGTAACACTGGACGCATACAGAATAGTATGAAACATGTGTAGTCCAATGTCAATGTCAAGGTGATGGACCAGGGCATACAGAAGGAAGGCATGAATGGGTCGCATGGTCCCGAGATCTCTTGTGGAGAGTGGTAAGATACAGCAGACTAGGACTCTGTACAGGGCATAGTCCTGTGCCTGAAGGTCAACGGATTGGAATCGTCTATTCGCGGGGAGTCTCGCATCCCTGTAAAAATAGGAGTGGATAGTGTCTAAGGTAATGTGAGAGTAGGGAGGATCAAATGGAGGATTCCTAGGTGGATAGCAGCAAAAAGTGGACTGGAAGGGTCGTAGTCCAAGGAATCGGTTCAGCAAAGTAGGGGTGATGGACAGAGATATCCCTTGAACAGTAGTGTTAAACATGAGATTGTCTTGTCGAACTATGTTATTGTAGAATTCTACACATAAGGATTCATTAATGGTATGAGTGCAGAATACAAGATTATCTAATTGATAGAAGTTTATAATATTCATGGCTAAGGGGCATGATTGGGTAAAGAAATGTCTATTAAGATAGCTTGTTTTAATAGGCTTGTAAATGGTTTGAGCAAACTTATTACATAATTCTAGAGTAGGGAACCTAGGGTCGGGACTCGGTTCGGCACCGGGGTTCGCTTGGTTTGCTCGGCGTTTTCTAAGTTAAGAGGAATAAGAAAAGAGTAATTCTAAATGCATTAAAGAATTTAAGAAAATAATTTTAAATGCATAAGATAAATCATACCGGGGAGGCATGGTGAGATTGGGGAAGCACAAGTGTCACTTGATCTTCTTGGAAGGAAGGAAGTGAGGAAGGAAGTTGGTTTTTGGTGTGGGAAGAGGAGGAGGTTCGGATGCCCTTATATAGACATTTCAATGGGGGCGCTCGGGAGCTCCCGGGCGCCCGGGTCAGTTGTCTCTGCCATTGGCAGAGACTGGGGCTGGATGGGGGCGCCCGGAGTGCTCCGGGCGCCCTGGTCAATGGTCAGAGGCAACTTTTTGCCTTGAGAGAAGGAAAAAGCATGGGGTGGGGGGGGGGCGCCCGAGGTGTCACGGGCGCCCGGAGCTGTATAGGAAAAGACAAATTTTATGTCTTGTCATCGTTTGACCATGGTTTAATCGGTTTGACCGTGGTTTGAATTGATTTGACTACTTTGACTGTGGTTTGACAATGTTGACCATGGTTTGACTATGTTGACCATGGTTTGATCGTGTTGACCATGGTTTGACCGTGTTGACCATGGTTTGATCGTGGTCTGAACTACAGGATTAACTCATAATATAGGCATTAAAGAATTTACAATTGAGTCTTAATCTTACTGTCTCACCCAATCTAGGGTTTTCAACCACGTTAGCCTTATAGGTTTTGTAAGACAGGTTTTGATAAGTAAAATTATTTTGAAAGATTATTATTTATTTTAAAAACCTTAGATTAATTTTTGAAAACAGTTAAATTTATTTTGAAAGGAAATGTTTGAATCTATGCCTAACTGAAAATTTATGTTAGATTTGAATTTGACAAAGAATAATTTGAATTTGAAATTCAAAAATTGGCTTCCAGGTCTTGGCGAGGCACTAGGCCTTCTTTGGCCGTAGCCTTATTGGATCATCAACTCTTTCCTTGACAAAACTGTTTAATGAAATTTCATTTTTAAAATTAATCTTTGAAAAAGTTCTGGTCTAACTAGTTTGGGTTTTGGATCGGTAGCTTCGGCTAGTTTCACCAGTCTAAAGAGACCAAGTAAATTTGACCTTATTAGAATTGGTTTCCCTAACGTACTATCATCTCACCTCCACCCAATACTATGTTGTCAAGTTTCAGTTAAGTTTGTTCAGTCCTTATACTAACCATTCCTAAGTCTAAGCATGGTAAATTACAGAAATTTAAATAAATAATCAATCAAGCAAATTGCAAGAATTAAATTCTGTTTAACAATAAATATAGTTTTTAATTTGGCTCCCCTGGACTAAAGCCACGGTAATGATTGGGCAAGATGTGAATCTTGTCCTTGGGGATCCAATACTGATTTGATCCAGTTGGTTTGTTCAGGTACAGTTTAGGTACCCATGCCTGAACTTTAGGTCTGGACTGGTTCAGTACAGCAAAGTAGGACCTTTGCCGAGACTTGGTTCTATAGTCAAGTCCGGATCGATTTAGAACTGATTTCTGTTTTCCAAGAATCATGTCAAGACCCTTGGAACCAGAAGTGAATCGTTCTAAAGCTGATCTAAGATCCTTAACCTGAGTTTTCAGGGAAGAGTTCTCTTTCTCAAGTTTTTCAACTTGAGTAGAGATTCCTTCTTGAACCTTCTCGGTTAAGGGTTTAGGGTCAGCTCCCTCTTTCAGGAGTTTTACTTCCTATCGTAGGGATTCGATTTGGAGTTTGGCTTTCGCCAAATCTCGAGAAAGATACAAAATAAGTTCATTTAACTGCCTTCTATTGAAACCACTTACCTTGATTTCGCCGTCTTCTGAAAAGGTTAGTCTGTCGTCGTCCTGTTCTGATTCTGACTCGGTCTCGACTTCTTCTGAGGCGGTCAGGGCTAGTAGGTTTGACTGGGGTGCTTCTTCTTCTTCTTCTGAGGAAGATTCGTCCCAGGTTGCTTAGAGTGTTTTTTTTCTTCTTGTCTTCTTGGTCTCCTTTAGGTTCGGACACTCCGTCTTGTAGTGGCCCTTCTTCTTGCACTCGTAGCAGGTCACGTTGGGCTTATTTTTGTCATTTGCTGGTTCAGCTGGTTCGTCCTTTCTTCGGCTTGTTTTTCGTTTGTTGGTTTGGTTCTTCAATTCTTTATAGTAGCTTCGGGCCAGTCGGACCAGCTTAGGTCGATCTCCTTCATCGTCTTCTGAGTCTGAGTTAGACTTGGGTTCAGGTTGAGGCTTCTTCTTTGTTGTCCTTCCAGTTTTACCTGGCAAAAAGGCAATACCTTTCTCGGCCAGATTGCAGTTAGTCTGTTCATGCAGTTCTAATTCGGAAAACAATTCATCTAATTTAATTTTTGAGAGATCCCTTGAAACCTTATATGCATCTACCATAGATGCCCACAAGGTATTTCTAGGGAAAGCATTTAAAGCATACCTTATTAGGTCACGGTTTTCGACCTTGTGACCAATAGTGTGTAGACCGTTCATAAGTTCTTGGATTCGGGCGTGAAGCTGCACTGCCGTTTCGTTATCGGCCATTTTGATGGTATACAGCTTGTTCAGGAGCAGATCTCTCTTGCTTATCCGAGTGTCTGATGTTCCTTCGTGCAACTCGATCAGTTTTACCCACAGCTCCTTGGCACTGTTGAAAGGGCCCACCCTGTTCAGCTCCTCTTTTGTTAATCCGCATTGGAGGGCCTGGGTTGCCTTTGCATCCGCTTCAATTCTTCATTTCAGAGCGGTGTCCCACTCTGTGTAGCATTACGGTATTCCTTCAGCGTTCTTCGGAATCTCCAGTCCGGACTGGATGATTATCCACATGTCTACCTGAGTTTTCAGGTGGACCTCCATTCGACTTTTCCAGTAGGAAAAGTCTTCTCCATTGAAAAGTGGAGGTCTGACGGTGCTGAATCCTTCTTGCATGGCCATGTAATCTGAAAAGGAATAACGAGACAAAAAGAATATCCCAAGACTTGGTCTTGGATTAGTAGTGCGGGATAAATAAAAATATTTGTCGAGGGGTGTTGCACCAGCCTCGAACAACGAGAAAAATTCGAACGAAAAAGTAATACTAGAAAAATTTCTAACAAAAAGTATTAGAAGAATTTTGAACGAAAAAAAATATTAAAAGAAAATTCGAACAAAAAAAAGATTAAGAAAATTTTAAAAAAAAATCTGAAAAATTTTCAAACTGGTGGTTGCACCAAGTTTGAACTTCCCCGCTCTGATACCACTTGTTGGATCGAGATAACCGATAGAGGGGGGGGGTGAATATTGGAAAACGTTCGGATTTTAGGATTAGAGAAATTACGCAGCGGAATAAAACACTCTAGCGCAAACATGGGTAGATTTACTTGGTTTGGAGCCTAGGTCGACTCCTACTCCAAGGCCCACGGTCGTTGACCGTTTTCTGCGGGCAATTCTATAAGTTCGCAAAAGGTTTACAAATCAATATTACAATTGCAGTATCGTAAACACAAAAAGGAAATTGCTCTTCGTTACCGACGTCCGATGTAGATTGACTTTTCGGAGCAGAGGGACGTCGTCGACTCGAGTTGGGAAGTATCCGGAGCAGAGCGTGGGAGCAGAAGAGCGTAGAAGCGTTGAATTGAAGTGTTGTTCTGAAGCCTTGGTTCGAGGGTCCTTTTATAGCACCTGGGGCGCCCGGAACGTAGGGGGCGCACCCCCACGTGTAGGCCGATCCACCTTTCCCTCGGTCAACTTCTGATCCCTTCAAACTCGGGATCACATCTTGACCGGGGCGCCCGGGACGCTGGGGGCACCCGCATTGACCGGGTCAGACTCTTATCCTCTTGGCTTCGCTGGAGCTGCTTCGACTACTTGCCCTGGGGTGCCCGCACCATCCGGGGCGCCCGGGAGCAGCGGGGGCGCCCGGGAGCACGGGGGCACCCCGCCCAGTAGCTGCCGAAGCAGTTCTTTTTCTTCGACTGTTTTGGGTTCACCTTGGGGGCGCCCGGAACACTCCGGGCGCCCTGGTCAGCTGTTGCCTCACTCCTTTGAGGCTTTCTGAGCTGCTGACACTCGTTCCTTCGGTCCTGCATCCAGGGTTAGTCTAAAACACCATGAAGTAAATAAGAAGTTAGTTTATACAGCCTCAGCTGTCTTGGTTCTGACTTTGGGCCTCCCAAAATGGAGCCCTAGGTTGAACCGACGCCTATTGTTCCCTCGACGGGGAACGCGTCCTCACCTACTCCTCTCGGGAGAATGTACCTGATGCCAACCGCTCCTCTGGTTGGACTTTTGCCTAGCGGTCCTTTGGCTGGTCTTGGATACCAAGCTGTCCTTCGCCCGGTTCCTAGCATTCCTTTGCTAGGGCTTCAGTCCCAAGCTGTCCTTCGCCTGACGCCTAGCAGTCCTTCACTAGGGCTTCAGTACCCTGGCATTGCTTCGCCAATGCCTAGCAATCCTTCGCTAGGGCTTTTTACCCTGGCATTCCTTCGCCAGTGCCTAGTAGTCCTTCGCTAAGGCTTTTTACCCTGCACACTAGAGTAACATGTTAGATAACAAGTAAGACTTAACTTTTGAGCCCTGTTGCCATTATCAAAACTCAGGTTCGACTTGGGTGCTTTCTGCACAAACAATATTTACCTTATTTATAAGTGTTCTAACATTATTTTATAGGGTATACTTTGTTTTTAGACTAACGTTATTTTGCATGGTTGAAAGCCCACAATGGTATGATATTGAATTATACTGAATTTAGATATCTCCACAATGGTATCATATTGGGGTCACTCTTAACCTGCTGAGGCCCTCCTCTACTTTATTTTTTAAGGTTCCACCTACATGGTTCGATCTGGATCATAGCTTTGGCTTATGTTTCTTCCGACGATTAGTTTGCTAAAGAGCGACCTAGCTTTGATACTAATTGTTAAGACCAAAATAAATTTAGATATCTCCACAATGGTATAATATTGTCCACTTTGGGCCTAAGCTCTCATGGTTTTATTTTGGGCTCTACCCAAAAGGTCTCATACCATTAGAGATATCTTTCCCTTGTAAGTCCATGATCTTTTCCATGTGTTTTCAATGTGGAACTATGTTTGTAACTTTGCAACCCCAACAATCCCTTCTCAAATAAAGAACCATAGGGCCCCCTCAAACAGAAAGCCTATCCATTTGGCGTCTGATTCTCGACCCACCAAGTCTTCTTGCCACTAGTCCAACCGACCTACTAGGTCTTCTTACCCCTCGATCCACTCGACCTACTAGGACTTCATGCCTAGACACAACTAGGACGTCCTGCCTGGTGTCTAGTTCTCTTGATCTGAACACGCCCCCACTTCCTTTGTTCGAGATTAATATTCCATTCATATATATCGATTAAACCATAGCTCTTATGCACAGTCAGCGGTTAGACCTTCTGGTAGTTTGGGCTCTGATACTAATTGTTAGGACTGAAGAAATTTAAATATCTCCATAATGGTATGATATTATTCACTTTGAGCCTAAGCCCTTATGGTTTTGTTGTTGGGCTCTACTCAAAATGCCTCATATCAATGAAAATATTTTTCCCTGATAAATCCATAATCCTTTCCATGTGTTTTCAAGGTGGGACTTTGTTTAAACAAAAATTGCAAAAAGAGCCTTGGATGAATAGTGTTCAAAGTGCTTCAATGCATACCGAGGGTGCCCTAGACGGACTGAGGGTGTCGCCGCGTAGAAGTAGCGAAGATAGGCTAAAGTGAGATGCTTCAAGTTGAATTGAGGGTGCCTTAGATCAGAAGTAAGGCACCTCAAGTTGGATTGAGGGAGCCTTCAACTGGATAAGTTGCGCAGACTTCAGATCCGATCAGATTTGTTGATTGAGGGTGCCCTGATCAGTCTATAAAATGAGGATTCGAGCAACTAATCAAGAACACCACCACTACGAGCTCAAGCAATCATTCTACGACATCGCCTTCTTGTTGCGGCTCTATTACAGCTCGACTATGCCTGACTACTGTTGGAAAATCGACACCAACACATGAATGCATCCAAATATTTATAATCGTGTTGGTAACTAATTTAGTTATTTCTGTACTCATTTCACATGTCTACATAAGGACAGTGTAGAGTGTTACAATGGTCCCTTTTTTTTTGTATTTGACTACTCTATCAGGAGTTTACTGATAGAAAGATTTAGTGGATTACCCGTTAGAATAGTCCAACAAACCTGTGCCTTGGAGTAGGAGTCGTCGATGGTTTCGAACCAAATAAATCTTGGTATTTCGTTTTTTGTGCTACTTTCTTTCTTATCGCTCAATTTATTCCGCCACACACTCATTTTATAAATTCTGAAAAGTCAAAAGATTTTAAAAGACACGTGATACACCCCCCCTACTCTTCACGTGCATCGATCCTACAAGTGGTATCATAGCCTTGTTAGCTTTGAATTGGTGCAACCACTATTCGAGTAGGAGGATTATTTTTCGTTCAACTTTTAGTTTTTCATGATCTAAAATTGGTACAATCACCTCTTTTTAGGTAGATTTTTTCTCATTGTTCATCCTTTACTAGAAGTTGGTGCAACACCACTCAGCCATTCTTTTAGTTTTTCTTTCACCCACACTACTAATCCAAGACCTAGTCTTGGAACATCTCTCTCTCTCTCTCTATTTTTGTGTGCAAGTTATTAAATGCCCCAAGGAGAAGGTTATAGAATTGATCGTCCACCTCTCTTCAGCTGAGATGACTTCCCTTACTAGAAGAGAAGGATGGAAGTATATTTGAAGATTGATATTGACTAGTGGTTTGTTACTCAATCTGGATATTCTTCCCCACTAGATGAGTTCACCGGTCAGCCACTCAAGCCTGACAAATGGAATTCAAATATGAAGAAGAAAGCTTAAATTTATTCCAATGCATTAAACACCCTTCAATGTGGACAGACAAAGGAGGATCTTAACCGGATCAGACCATTTGAGAATGCTAAAGATCTCTGGACAAGTTGATTGAGATGCACGAAGGCACTAGTGATGCTAAGGTAACTAAACCTGATTGCTTATTAAATAATTATTTAATATAAAATTACAAAACGAAGAAACAACAAGCTAACTACACACAAGGATTAAGGATATACTCAATGGGCTTCACTTAATCCGTCACCCACTAGAGAATCAAGACATAATCAGGTATGCACTAAACTTGTTTCCTCGAAATGCACTATAGGTATTTATAGTAGATGCCTATAAAATTTTGAATAATCTTTCAAAGTTAAAAATAGATGAACTATTTTGTGAATTGGAATTGCAAGAATAGACTAACGCCATGCAAGTCGAAAAAAGTGTAGCTTTCTTTGCAGGTTCTGCAAAAGAGACAAAATCAAAGACCCGAACCAAGCCCGAGCCAGAAAGTGGATTAGACATAGAAAATAATGAAGATGAATAACCGGTGAACCTAGTAATGAAAAATCTTACCAAAAAGAAGAAAAACTTCACCAAAAAGGACTTGTAGAAGGTAATGAGAACCCAACCTCCAATGACCTGAAGGCCAACATCATATGTTTCGGATGCAACAAGAAGGGATACTTCAAGCATCAGTGCCCAAATCGGAAGGAGGATCAGTACAAAAAGAAGAAAAAAGAAGATGCTCCAAGAAAATTGGGATGAGTCATCTTCAGAACACTCAGAGGTAGAGGGTGCAAAGCAATCCAACTACCTCACACTAATGACAACTGGACCCAATTTAGAAACTGATGCAGACAAAGACGAAGAGTCTAAATACGAGCCAAGACATGAGCCTGCACTCATTTATGAAGATTCCAATAAGGAATTCGAGTGTATATTAGATAGTATTTGCTCTAAACACATGACCGAGAATCACACCAAGTTCATCGAACTCAATCTTACAAGACTAGGATTAGTTGTCTTTGGAAACAACAGCAAACTTAAGGTAATTGACATAGGTGACATTAAACATAAGTTTGACTTCATTATCCAAAAGGTTTTACTTATTGAGAATTTTAATTTTAATCTGCTTAGTATTAGTTAATTATCTGATACTAGATATAAGGTTATATTTTGATCTCTTGAATGTCTAATCAAGCACACTGACAAGCTTAGCATAAAACTTAAGGGACTTAAACACAATAATATTTATACAGTTAAGCTAGTTAGCCCTCACCTAAATGCCTTTTAATCCAAAAAGAAGAAACATGGCTCTGGTATAGAAGAATGCCACATACCCACTTTAGAAATATAACCAAACATAATGGCTTAGTTAGAGGTTTACCAAAATTACCAAATATATAGTCAATAATTTATAATGCTTGTCAAGAAGGGAAACTAATTGTTCCGGAAGGAATCAACATCAACGACCAGTCACTAGGGTTCTGCCCACGTTGACGCTGACGATTGAAGAAGAAGTTTCACCCTTCGAGATTAACACGACCGTTAGGGGAACACGTTGGAGGTTGTCCAGCGGAGCTCACTCCAACGCTCAAGTCAGTCCCTCGATGGAGAAGATGAAGGAAAGGAAAGACAGTAGGTGTGTAGTAATGAATGCATAACCCCCCTTACCGAAGGGATTGGAATACCTTTTACACCTGCGGTGGCTGCCTTGGTGCGTCCCCATGATCTATGCCACTCCCCCCCCCCTTTCATCGATTACTGGATAGACATTGAAATGGTCCACGCCATCATTAAGTTCGACCCGTTGCGACATTTAAGGGTCATGATAGCTCCGCGATAGCGGGGATGTTTATTCGCAGATCCGAGAAAAAAGGGGGTCATTACATGAGGTCGAATGATGCTTGGGCTCCGCTTCCCTGAGGTGATCTCGGGGTCTTCAAGCCCGGGAGGTCCCAGGCGCTCCACATCCCCGAGGTAGTCTCAGGACCCGACTTCCCAGGGTGATCCTGGGATGGGTTTTCTGATATGATCTCTAGGGCATGTTACCACCGGGGGGGGGGGGGGGAGCGGACGATCCTCTTTCCGAGAGTGTCCTGGCAGCTCTGAAAGGGGAGTCACTCAGACTCGCCACATCTTGCCACCCAGCTTCTTCAACCCACGTGTCCGCTACGAGCTATTCAACCCCATCACGAATCCCTCCCTTCAAGTCTGATCGAAGGAAGTGTTGCTGATTGATCGGACTAGTGTGGTGATAAAGAAGCTGTGTCCCAGTGGGTCCTTTCACCCATTATTGCTCCTTCGATAGTTATGATGGGTCCAAGGATTGTAGAATTTTCCCCGGGTCCCTAGAACCCTCTTTTGGGGTTGTCCTTCCCAAAAGGCTTCTATGGATTTCGAGGTACCGCAATGATACCTATCCATCCCTTATAAAGGTGCATGACGCTCTTTGATGGAGACAAGGTCCTTTCGCGAATGTTCTGTCTCCACATGCCTCAATGGCTCTCTTCACAACCTCTTATTAACGTGCGCAGCTGTAGCCGGCTCACATCAGACGATTGTTCTATCGCACTGCCCCGATATGGCAGTTTCTTGCTTTCCACGTGCCTTGCCAACATTGCAATCATGCAGGCGGCTTCCTCTGTATAAGAAGAGAAGGTGAAGATGTTCATCCTGTTGGTGCAGATCGCACCTAAGTCAAACCTGGGTTTTGATAATCGCAAAGGGTTCAAGAGTTAAGATGTTATTGTTATCTTATGTGTTTACTAAGTGTGCTGGAAGAAGTCATAGCTACACTTGGCAAAAAGTCCTGGCAAAGGGCTGGGCAAAGAAGACCTGGTCAAGGGGTTGGGCACCGAAGACCTTCTCAGAAGGTGGGCACGAAGTCCTGATCGAGGACTGGGCACGAAGTCCTGGCAAGGGGCTGGGCACCGAAGATTTGCTTGGAAGGTGGGCACGAAGTCCTGGTCGAGGACTGGGCACGAAGACCTGGTCAAGTGGATCGGGCAAAAGTCCAACCGGAGGAGTCGGTTGGAAAAAGATAAATTCTCCTGAGAGGAGTAGGTGAGGACGCGTTCCCTGTCGAGGGAACATTAGGCGTTGGTTCGACCTTGGGTTCCATTTGGGAGACCCGAAGTTAGAACCAAGACAGCTACGGTTGTAAAAATGGACTAATATTCTTGCTTTGGTTGTTTTGGAACTAACCTTGGATGCAGGGACCGAAGAAATGTGTTTCTACAGCTTAGAACGCCCCAAAGGAGAGGGGCAGACAGCTGGGGTAGGCGCCCGAGAGGTCCCGGGCGCCCAAGGTCAAAGCCAAACAAGCACAGAAGCAAGGATGCTTCGAAATCACACTGGGCTAGGCGCCCGGGAGGTCCCGGGCGCCCAAGGTCAAAGCCAAAGAGGATTCGAAGCAAAATCAACCACGAAGCCAGCGGGCCCAGTCAAGCTGGGCGCCTGAGAGGTCCCGGGCGCACCAGTCAGCTCCAGAGACCGATTCGAAGGGGATAAGCGCTGACCGAGCAGCGGATGAAGTTTCTTCGATCGGAAGGCACGTGTCAGGCGCCCCCGACGTCCCAGGCGCCTCCAAGAGCACTATAAATGAGGCTCGCCCCCCAAGGCTTCACAACATAATTTTCCAATGCCTCTAAGCTTTTCGTTCAAGCGCTCTACTCCGGCAAACTCCGATCTCGAGACTCTAGCGCCGACAACGACCCTCTGCTCCGAAGTACGATCTACACCAGACGTCGATAACGAAAAGTGTATTCTTTTAATTACTGTATTATTCTTGTATCAAAATCTATAAACCTTTGCGCGATTATAGTATTTCCCACAGTAAACGGTCAAGGACCGTGGGCCATGGAGTAGGAGACGACCGCGACTCCGAACCAAGTAAAACTACTTGCGTTCTTTGTGTGTTTGATTTAATTCCGCTGTGTATTTTCTCTTATTTCTTATCCGAAAAGATTTTCATGATAGTCACCCCCTCTATCGTGTTTCTCGATCCAACAAGTGATATCAGAGCGGGGTAGCTCAAATTTGGTGCAACCACCAATTTGGGAATTTTCAGATTTTTATGAATTTTTTTATTTCTTTTTCGATCGAATTTTTATCGTTAATCGAGGTTGGTGCAACATGATAACTATCATTTTATTGATTGTTTTAGGCTCTTAAATCCATGTTTGATCCACATTTCATATGCTTAAGTTTGCATTTATATTAGGTTTCATGAATTTCCTCTATTTTGGCTTTGGATATAATTCTTTCTATATTTGAGATATTTTGGCACTAAATTTGAATATCATTTTTGTAGGTTTCAAATGATCATGGACCTAGATCAAATTGGGTCAAACATGAGTCTGCATTGGATCCGGATCAAAGGGATCCAACATCGGGTTAATATGAGCCGTCCATTCAAGAGAACGGCTAGATCTGAGCCATCAGTCAACTTTTGATAAATCCGAGTTGAAGATAGAGTCAATCATGACCACAGATCAAGACCTAAAAATTTCAGCCAAATCAGAAGCAATCTGACCATTGGATCAAGCTCAAGATGTTCTAGACCATCCATTCAAGAAAAGAGAGGTTCTGAGCCATCCGCCACTGATCTGGTTGATCCGAGCTAGGGATAGGTAGATCAGGACCCTTGATCAAGATCTGGAGGGTTTAGTTCAGATCTGAAGAGATCCAACCGTTGGATGAGTCCGAAACAATCTCAGTTGTCCGTTGCTAAGTATTTAAACTGTTCTTCTCCCCAGGTCGCAGTGTCGTCGCGTGTCGCCAAGCCTCCATCGCAGACTCAGTTCTTCCTTTGTTCTTCAATTTCTTCATTAGTTTTGATCTCGTTTTCTTTGTTAGATCGCGCGCGACCACATCAACCTAGTTGTCTCCAAGGTTTCAGATCGCGGAGGTAAGATTTCCAGTTGGTTTTGCTAATTGATTGCGTTTTTGGAAGCTTAGGTGAGGGTGTTACCGAAGCTCTGTCTTCATCGGTCGATCCATTGCCGATCGCCGGATTTCAGTAGTTCAGAGATGCAGTCGGAGTCGTAGAGGGGTTCTCGAAAGCTTCTGATGGTTTCTTCGAATCGATCGTCATCCAGCTGATCAAGATGGAGGGAATCGCGAAGTGACTTCAGCTACTGATCGTTCGCTCCGATCGATCAGAGACTCATCTGATCGGATCCCAGTCCGATCAGGGGAAGATCTGATCGGTCCAGAGACTGATTAGGAAGACCAACATGCGCCAAACAATTACGAACTGACTTGGGAGTTCTCCTTCAGCGGTTTTTTAGTTAAGGGGGTTCATAGCTCAACCTTCGTGTGACGGCGAAGGGAAGTTTTGGATACAAACTAATTTGATGTTCAATTTAGGATAATTTTGGGTTTAAGCACTTGTTTTCTTTACATTGCTTAGCTTGTTTCCATTTCACTTCAAGTAAAGTTCTTAAGAGTTGTATTGATCTAGCTTTTATTTCCATGCAATCAATTTTCCTTGCAATTAGTTCCTGCCATTAGTTCTTAAATTTCAATTCAAGAGTTTGATTTTACTTGTTCAATTGTCAATTAGGTTAAGTTTAATTTCGCACTCTCTTACTCCATTTCTGCTTAGTTAAGTTCAATTCGTTTTGCATTGTTATTTCATTTCTCTTATCGACAAGAACCCCATTTTATCTAGAAAACCCAAAAATCAAACGACAAATAAACCTGCAAGCTCGAATTAAACATTCATTCAACTAGTTCTTGGAAAAATATGACCTGAGGCCCCTATTCTACGTTTCTATATTGCTAGCAAGGGTTTTCAGTTTTATAAATTTCTAAATTTGAGGCCCACATTCGTGATATTCATTTTGGGTTCATTAAAATTTTTGGCGCCGTTGCCGGGGAAGCAACTAGTTGAGTTTTGTTTAATTTGAGCTTGTGTTTAATATTTATATTCTTTGATTCCATTTTATTTGCTGTATCTTTTTGTATATGGTTGCTGCCATTTTGTTTGTTTTGTGACAGGACTGCAGGTTCAAAATGTTTTTAAATGAACAAATAGAGATCAAAAGTTCATTGTTGGAGTTAAAATGTTGGGTGAAGCTAATGGAATGCCAACAAAGAACAAATGCTTATTCATCTACTTACCAGCAGCCATGTCAACAGTTTCAGCAGCAAAACCGATATTTTCAACAGTCCCA
The DNA here is from genome assembly GCA_024364735.1 of Boesenbergia rotunda. Classification (NCBI taxonomy): domain Eukaryota; kingdom Viridiplantae; phylum Streptophyta; class Magnoliopsida; order Zingiberales; family Zingiberaceae; genus Boesenbergia; species Boesenbergia rotunda. The sequence goes on from JAGFNQ010000641.1 coordinate 243,647, forward strand.
CTCAAATTTTCAGCAACCAAATTACCAATTTCAGCAAGGGCAGCCACAATTTCACTCTTTCCAACAACTTCAGTAGCCCTATTCAAATTTTTAGAAAAACCAACCTTTCAATCAGCCACCACAGCAATTTCAGCCACCATTCCAGAATTTTCAGCAAGATTTTCCATCTTAACAGCCCCAGAATTTTCAACCTTTTAACCAACACTTTCAGCAAGCAAATCAGCAATTTCAGAATTACAATTTTCAACAACCTCCACCAAGTTGTCAAACTAATTTTCAACAACTTTAGCAGCCCAATTATTCATTTGATCTGCCCCAACAACTTGATTTTCAGAATCCACAGCCTACTTATACTTTTCAGCAACCTTACACTACCTTTCCAGACCAACAAGAGGTTCACGCCAATCAAGGAGAATTTGAGGATTCCAGTGAGCTTGAAGCTCAACAACAAAGGCTTGGGGAGATTATGCAACAAATGATACAACAACGAAGTGCACAACATTCTTCGCTTCAAAACATCGAGAGACACGTTGAACAATTGGTTTGTAAAATGAATCTAATGCAAGCACAAGAATCAAGCCAATCACCTTCTTAAGCTACTCAAGATTTTAAGGGGTATGATTATGCACCAACGTTGTGGAATGAGGAAGTGGTTTCAAGTCTAAACACTCCAAATGACGATTTTTTTGAAAAATTTCCAGCAGCCTATTTCCCCACTCAAAACAGCCACGAAATTGATCTTATACCATTTCAAAGTGACCCTAAAGCATGCTCAAGTCCTTCTTCAATTAATCTTGCAGTTTTGGTGGAAGAAGAAGAAGAAATCCATAAAATTAGGGCACCTACAGCAGCTAGTCCTCTTGAAATCCTTGCTCAAAATTCATTTTCAAATTTTTCAGCTCAAGAGGAAGAACCAAAAGCCTCTGTACCATTTTCACAGCACCCCAGAGAGGATCCTCCTATTATTAGCATGGGTATTTTAGAGAAAGTTGTTGAGGCAGATTTAATTGCTGAAGAAGTTTCACTTGAGATAGTGGGAGGAGATTTTATTTCAGAGGAAGCTGAGGATGCATTAGTTGTGGAGGCATTGCAGGAGATGGATGGAAAAGCATGTGACAGCCTTGAATTTGAAGCTGAAGCTCCACAGGACCATTCTAGACTTTTATTTTGTGATAATATTGTTATTGTTGGTCCTAATTTTTCTAATATGGTTGTTGCAGATATAGTTGATAAAGCATGCCTTGGAGATGAGTCTACAGGTGTAGGGGATTGTACAGAGCCCCAGGGACCACCAACAGTGATGGATACATTAGAAGATTCAGAGGACAAGTCAAAAAGTGTAGGGACTTGCATGGTGGAAGCAAGAATGCAAGAATCGTTTGAGTTAGTTGAATGTCCACCAGAACCTGAGTTTGAAGAGGAGTCCTTACTTGACCAGGAGGAGGCTATAGATACATCTACTCTTGTAGAACCTCCAGGTATTCTTCAGTACGATCAGGTAAGTATTTCTGCTAATTGTTTAGAAAAATTCATTGAGGTACCTATTATTGGTTGTGATGAATCTCTTGATACATTCCATGTAGATACTGATTGTGAAAATTCTATAGAGGTGCCTGAAATTGATTTTGTGTGTTGTGATAAATTTCTTGATACATCTTTTGTAGATATTAATTGTGGAAATTTGATTGAAGAACCTGAGATTGATTTCATTGGTTGTGTTACATCTCTTGATTCATCTTGTATTGAGCCTGATTGTGAAAAACTCATGGATGTTGATTTTATTGGCTGTGATTCATGTCTTGATACATCTTATGTGAATATTAATTGTGACAAACTCATGGAGGTACCCGAGGTTGACTTCGTTGGTTGCGATACATTTCTTGATATATCATATGTGGATGCTAATTGTGAAAATTCCATTGAGGTACCTAAATTTGATTTCATTGGTTGTGAAACATATCTTGATACATCCTATGCAGATATTGATGGTGAAAAATTGATAGAGGTACCCAACATTGATTTCATTGGTTGTGATGAGTTTCTTGATGCATCTTTTGAAGAAAATAATTGTGATAAATTCATAGAGGTACTGAAAATTGATTTCAATGGATGTGATGCATATCTCGATTCATTTTATGTAGAGGTTGTGTATATTTCATTCCTTTCTTACCCTGCATGCGTGCGGGAGGTATTTTCTCTACATGGTTTTGTAGGATCCCGTAGGCTTCTAGAATGGGTACTAAAACTTAATAGCCTACAACCTCCCGAAAGGACTTCTAAGGAGTATGCAGTAGGAGGGGTCGAATTCACTTTGACTTTTAACTGTTTACCCCAAGAATGGATTCTGAACCTTGATTGTCTTCGACCTCCAGAACATACTTTTGCTAAATTGAAGAGGGAGAAATCTGTGAAATATCAGAATGATCACATGAGGATAGTTCTTCCAAGATGGATGTTACGTGCTCTTTACCCAATTTGAAAGGGGAGTTGTTTTTTTTATGCTCTTATTTCATTGTAAATATCCTTTTCATATTTTCAAGTAGTAATTCTTCTGTTAAAGTGAGTTCTTGCTAATAAATGCAAGAGTAGAGTAGAATGCATAAAAGTCATTGTAGATACCATGTTAGTCCTTTTGGCATTTTATTTCTTGCGTGACTAGAAATAAATGTATTCATCTAGATTTTTTATATCATTTTAGAGTCCTTTGAAAGCAAATTAAATTTGGTTGTTAAAGCTTAGGATTTGAGCCATTGGATGAAAATTCTTAGTTGCTTGACTACTACTTAGCTATGGACTCTAGATTGATGATTTGAGATGAATTCTTTTTACCTAGTGAGGATTGGCCTAATATTTGTAATACACACATGTGATTGTACTCTAGAACTTGCTCAGGTTCTTTCAAAGCTATATTTCTATGATTGGACCACATTTATAGAGGTAAATCACTTTGTTTTCTTTCTCATATCATTTTTGCAATTTCTTTGTTGATACACTCTTATTCTACATTTCCTTTTCCCCAATCTTCATGTTCATCATAATCTTTTTCATTGGATTTGGTTATTCTTACTATTTCTTAATGTTACTTTGCCCGAGACGGACAAAAGTTTAAGTGTGGGGGAGGATGCAAGCATTCTATCAAATGTTGAGGACCATCAAGTATTTGGCAACCAATAAGTAGAAGTGTGTCAATTTTGGGTCTCAAAGAGTTAATTGAAAGTGTGCCAAGTATTTTATTTCCCTTTTTATTATGTGATGTTTCAAATGTTATAGTAGCGGAGGGCAGAAGGCATTGAAGAGAAAAAAAAAATAAAAACTCAGCTGCAAACAAAAATAGAAAAAAAACAGAGCAGCTGAAAAACAAAAGAGAAGAAAAGGAAAAGACAAAGAAAAATCATTAAGTGGAAGTAAGTGATGGGTTGGATTCTGTATTTGAAGATGTAAACAAGAAGGAAGTTGTATTCCAAAGTGAGTTATTGATTGGAAGTTTGAAATTTTAGGCAGAAGTCAGCTACAGATTTTGTAAACCAGCTATTGATCGTCACCTGACCGGTCTCCAGACCGATCAGGGGTGTCACGTCAGACCGGTCACCAGTCCGATTAGTCATTGGCTGATCGGTCCAGTGACCGATCAGCAGACGCTGGCACACCAAACTCAGCCATCTAAGAGTCATGGTTTGCTCCCTACTCCACCACAACTCTGATTTCACTAGAAGTCACCATCAAAAGGGGCAAAGTGCATTGGGATGCATTTTTGAGTGTCCAAGTCTTCCACTTTCTAAACTTTTTTTTCCATATTTTCTTATTTTATCATATTTCTTCTCCATATTTTCTTATCATGTCATATTTCTTTTCTATGTTACCTTTTCATATCACATTTCTTTACTTCCTTTATTATAATTTTTAAGTATCAAGTTCATTAAACTTCCATTTCATTTCTATCATTTCATATATCTTCTTTAACTTGTTTGAATAAGCTTTTGTAGGTGTGGATCCAAGTTAAGAATGATGGTGGAGAGTAGATAATAAGCAAGCCTATGGTAGTGCAAGAATCATGTTGTGTTTGAGTGAGCTTCACCTTCATAAAAAATGTAGAACTTAGGAAGAGAACCACTTTAGAACTTCCCTTGCAAGGTTTTTTGTGAAATTCATCTCAATGAGTCAGGATGGATGAAGTATGCTAAGTTGTTGATTTAAGGACAAGACACTAGTCCATTGGGCATAGATTTTTCAGAATTGACAACCTTAGGTAATTTCCTTTCAATTGCTTCTAACTATGATTGAGACTAATCTAGGGGAATACATCTTAGGTTAACTAGTTGGCTTATGCGAGACGCCCAAGAGTAAATGTGGGGGAGTTGATAACTATCATTTTGTTGATTATTTTAGGCTCTTAAATCCATGTTTGATCCACATTTCACATGCTTAAGTTTGTATTTATATTAGGTTTCATGAATTTTTTCTATTTTGGCTTTGGATATAATTCTTTCTATATTTGAGATATTTTGGCACTAAATTTGAATATCATTTTGTAGGTTTTAAATGATCATGGACCTAGATCAAATTGGGTCAAACTTAAGTCAGCATTGGATCCGGATCAAAGGGATCAAGCATCGGGTTAATATGAGTCGTCCATTCAAGAGAACGGCTAGATCTGAGCCATCGTTCAACTTCTGATAAATCTGAGTTCAAAATAGAGTCAATCATGACCATAGATCAAGACCTGAAAATTTCAGCCAAATCAGAAGCAATCTGACCATTGGATCAAGCTCAAGATGTTCTAGACCATCCATTCAAGAAAAGAGAGGATCTGAGCCATCCGTCATTGATCTGGTTGATCCGAGCTAGGGACAGGTAGATCAGGACCCTTGATCAAGATCTGGAGGGTTTGGTTCAGATCTGAAGAGATCCAACCGTTGGATGAGTTAGAAACAATCTCAGCCGTCCGTTGCTAAGTATTTAAACTATTCTTCTCCCCAGGTCGCAGTGTCGTCGCGTGTCGCCAAGCCTCCATCGCAGACTCAGTTCTTCCTTTGTTCTTCAATTTCTTCATCAGTTTTGATCTCGTTTTCTTTGTTAGATCGCGCGCGACCACATCAACCTAGTTGTCTCCAAGGTTTCAGATCGCGGAGGTAAGATTTCCAGTTGGTTTTGCTAATTGATTGCGTTTTTGGAAGCTTAGGTGAGGGTGTTGCCGAAGCTCTATTTTCATCGGTCGATCCATTGCCGATCATCGGATTTCAGTAGTTCAGAGATGCTGTCGGAGTCGTAGAGGGGTTCTCGAAAGCTTCTGATAGTTTCTTCGAATCGATCGTCATCCAGTGGATCAAGATGGAGGGAATCACGAAGTGACTTCAGCTACTGATCGTTCGCTCCTATCGATCAGAGACTCATCTGATCAGATCCCAGTCCGATCAGGGGAAGATCTGATCGGTCCAGAGACCGATCAGGAAGACCAACATGCGCCAAACAATTGCGAACTGACTTGGGAGTTCTCCTTCAGCGGTTTTTGAGTTAAGGGGGTTCATAGCTCAACCTTCGTGTGACGGTGAAGGGATGTTTTGGATACAAACTAATTTGATGTTCAATTTAGGATAATTTTGGGTTTAAGCACTTGTTTTCTTTACATTGCTTAGCTTGTTTCCATTTCACTTCAAGTAAAGTTCTTAAGAGTTGTATTGATCTAGCTTTTATTTCCATGCAATCAATTTTCCTTGCAATTAGTTCCTGCCATTAGTTCTTAAATTTCAATTCAAGAGTTTGATTTTACTTGTTCAATTGTCAATTAGGTTAAGTTTAATTTTGCACTCTCTTACTCCATTTCTGCTTAGTTAAGTTCAATTCGTTTTGCATTGTTATTTCATTTCTCTTATCGACAAGAACCCCATTTTATCTAGAAAACCCAAAAATCAAATGACAAATAAACCTACAAGCTCGAATTAAATATTCATTCAACTAGTCCTTGAAAAAATACAACCTGAGACCCCTATTCTACGTTTCTATATTGCTAGCAAGGGTTTTCAGTTTTATAAATTTCTAAATTTGAGGCCCACATTCGTGACATCCATTTTGGGTTCATCACAACACCACTCGATAATTTCTTTTAAATATCTTATTCCCGCACTGCTAATCCAAGACTAAGTCTTGAGACAGTTTTTTTGTTACTATTATTTCAGAATCGTAAAATGGCCATGCAAGAGGGTTTCAGTATAGCCAGACCACCACTCTTCAGTGGGGAGGACTTCTCCTACTAGAAGAGTCAGATGGAAGTCCACCTGAAAACTCAACTAGACATGTGGATAATTATCCAATCTGGTTTGGAAATCCCGAAAAATGCTAAAGGTGTGGCACAACCTTACACAGAATGGGACGCCTCGCTGAAAAAGAAAATCGAGGCTGATGCTAATGCGACCCAGACACTCCAATGCGGTCTAACCAAAGAAGAGCTGAACCGAGTGGGACCATTCAACAGTGCAAAGGAACTCTGGGGTAAGTTAATTGACTTTCACGAAGGAACCTCCGACACCCGAATCAGCAAGAGGGACCTACTGCTTGTTGAGTCCGGCTGCATGTTGACATGGATGCGGGTTCGTAATTTCAAAATTAATTACGTGCAGCGGAAGGTTTAGCATAAATAATTTCTCTAAATCATTTAACCATACATCTAAGAATGCAATTTTATCTTGTGTAGACATGATCATATATTTAAAATTTTTACAGAAACGTAAACTAATTTACATATTACCTCGCGTAACTCGAAGGAAGGGACGAGATCCAACCGTAAGCGTCCCTTGGAAGTTCCGCCTCTATTCGCGTCCACGCCGAGTATCTTCGGGATGACTTCGCAAAGCCACGAGTTTCGTGTTCTCGAGAACTACTATATTCTCCGAGAACACGACGAGAAAAACCAAGAGAGAAGTCGGAAGACTAACCACAAAAGGATGGTCGGCTGGTGCTCCTTCTTGGGGCTGGTTGGCGCACGACAAGAAGGGGAGAAGAGAAGGAGAGAAAGAGAGGGAGAGAGCCTATGCCTTCATCTCTATAATTCACCACCCAAGCCTTGCCTTGGGTCCTTTATATAGTGGCCTCTCAACCATCAAGCCTCTCAAATATGGAATAACTTATTCCATCATGCCAAGTTTGATTTTATATCATGGTTAAAATCATATTTTAATTCATGATAAAAATCTTCTCTCCTATGAAATAAATTTCCTTATCATGGTAAATCAATCCATGATTGATTTTAATAAAATAAACCAATCCATGGTTCATTTTAATTTTCATGAAAAATAAACCAAACCTTGGTTTATTATATAAAAATTTATATCATCCATAATTTTATAAAACAAACCACACTTGGTTTACTTTATAAATTGAACCAAAAACTTGGTTCTCTCCCTTTGTTGTGGCCGGCCAAGCAAAGAGGATGGAGGCCCTCTTTGGCCGGCCCATCCAAGCCAAGCCCCAATGAATTAAACTTATTTAATTCATCTATTAAGTCTTCAAAAGACTTAGCCATTTTACACTTCCGATGCGTCTCTGAAAATTCAGATTCGACTTATCGTTTGGCTCAACCAAACTTAATCTCTCTTGATTGGAAAATCCAATTTTCAACTCGTTTTAAATCTCTCGGATTACTCGTAGTGCGTGTGACTAAATAGGCTTTCGATTTATGTTCGCCGTTTATAATTAATCAATTAATTATAGAACGATCATGAGTGACACCTAGTAGTACATCATGATCCCCAATTAATCGAAAGATCAACGGTTGACCTCAGAAACAATTCTGAAACCCTTCAGTAGCTATACTGAATCGTGCCCGTTCACCATCTTATACCCACTTGGTTCAGGACATGGTCTATGTGTGTCAGTCCCCACTAGGCTGACTACGTCACACCTAGCCCAAGTAACATTTTCTCGTCCTACGGATTCTAATTACTCTCATGTATTTAAGAGATTCATACTCTGAACATGTCATGCTCTGGCCAGAGGCTTCGAGTAACAATCCGACGATAGGCCTCGGGTATACATCTCCTCGCAAGGAGTGGTGAATCCTTTGTAGGCTGTTCAAACATCTTCGAGCACTTCGGCTTATACCCAATCATCCTGGGTCCACACCTCCTTGGAGATGCTTGCTTAAGATGTCAAAGTATGAGTCTCCATGACCAAGATGACTTGAACATTGCAAGTCAATGGAACATCGCACTTAAGCTGCAGTAAGAACTTCACTAACATATCTATATGTAGACTACCATATGAAGTTTTACAGCCAGTCACTCCAATGAATTAGTTCCCTTAACTAGCATTCATGTTCTCTCCGGACATCTCAATGTCACCAGCCAGTGAGAATCAGCTGATTAGAGAATAGCCCATGCTAGTCTCAACAGAATTGATAGTGTCCGTACTTATCAATTCATCGACTAGGGACAATTTCAATACTTCATAATTGCACATGTAGATATAATCACTAGTTGTGAATTCATCACAAATTCTCTCATGCTGTGAATTGTATTGCGGACATTCAGTAAATGAGTTTAAGATCTCAATCAAATACACAAACATATATACTCAAATAGTGAATATTCATTTATTAAAATAAATGATTACAATCATAAGGCGATTGCCTTAGGACACTTCTCTCATATCACTAACACTGCTAAACAAGCTATACACAATCAAAATGAACGACGGCGAGTCAGCAGCCCAGCTCCACGCCAGAATCCAAGAGTTGATGAATAGTCTACATACAATCGGTCACAAGGTAGAGAACCGTGACCTGATCAGGTATACCCTTAATGCTTTCCCGAGAAATACTTTGTGGGTATCTATGGTAGATGCGTACAATGTTTCAAGGGATCTTTCTAAAATCAAGTTAGATGAGTTATTTTCTGAACTTGAATTACATGAGCAGACCAACTGCACTTTGGCCGAGAAAGACATTGCTTTTGTTACAGGTAAAATAGGAAAGATGGTCAAAAGAAGCCTCAATCTACACCCGAGTCTGACTCACACTCAGACTCAGAAGACAGTGAAGGGGATCGACCTAAGCTTGTTCGACTAGCCCGAGACTACTACAAGGAATTGAAGAATCAGTACAACAGAAGAAAAGCCAACCGAAAGAAGGATGATCCAACCGAACCATCCAAGACTAAATCCAACGTAACGTGCTTCAAATGTAACAAGAAGGGACACTTCAAGTCGGAGTGCCCTAATCTGAAAGAAGCCATGAAGACAAGAAGGAAGAAGACCCTTCAAGCAACGTGGGACGAGTCTTCATCCGAAGAAGAAGAAGAGGCCCCACAATCAAACCTGCTCGCCCTGACTGCTTCCAAAGAAATCGACCCCGGATCAGAATCGGAACCGGACGACGGAAAGCTCACCATATCAGAAGACGACAAAATAACTATAAGTGGTTATTCAAAAGCAGAATTAGCTGAATTAATTGCATACCTATCTAGTAACTTGGCGAAAGCCAAAATTCGAGTCGAGTCTCTCCAACAGAAAGTAAAACTCCTAAAAGAGGACGCTGACTCTAGATCCTTAACTGAGAAGGTTCAAGAAGGAACCTCTACTCAAGTTGAAAAACTTGAGAAAGAGAACTCCTCCTTGAAAACTCAAGTCAAGGACCTAAGAGCAGCTTTGGAACGATTCACTTCGGGTTCCAAGGGTCTTGACATGATCATTGGAAAATAGAAGTCCGTTCTAAATCGATCCGGGTTAGGGTATTAAACCAAGGCTAGACAAAGGTCATATTATGCTGTACTGAATCAGTCTAGACCCAAAGTTCAGGCATGGGTACCCAAACTTTGCCTGAGCAACCAAGCTGGACCAAACCAGTATTGGATCTCCAAGGACAAGATTCATATCTTGCTTAATCACTACCGTGGCTTTAGTTCAGGAGGAGCCAACTTAAAAACAATTTTTATAGTTAAATAAATTCTTTTTCTTAGTATAAAATTGCATGATTGCTTGTCTATTTATTTTCTGTAATTTACCATGCTTAGATCTAGGACTGGTTAGATTAAGGACTAAACCGATTAACTAAAATTTGAACAACATAGTATTGGGTGGAGGTGAGATGATAGTACGTTAGGGAAACCTTTTCTAATAAGGTCAAGTATACTCTACTTGGTCTCTTTAGACTGGTGAAACTAGCCGAAGCTACCGATCCAAGACCCAAACTAGTTAGACCAGAATTTCTCAAAAAGTAATCTTGAAAATGAAATTTCACTAAAAGGCTTTGTCGAGGAAAGGGTTGATGATCCAATAAGGCTACGGCTAAAGAAGGCCTTGTGCCTCGCCAAGACCTGGAAGCCAATTTTTGAAATTCAAATTCAATTTACTCTTTGTCAAATTCGAATCTAACACAAATTTTCAGTTAATCTTAGATTCAAATATTCTTTTTCAAAATAAATTCAAAACTAATTGTTTTCAAAATTAATTTAACTTTTCAAAATTAATTATGGTCTTTCTAAATAAATCTCTTACTTCTAAAACCTGTCTCACAAAAACCCATAAGGTTAATGTGATTGATAACTCTAGAATGAGTGAGACAGACTAGGTTGTGAAAGTCAATTTAAGCTATCCTTAATTCTAATTGGATCCAAATCAACAAACTCTTTATGTGTAGGAACATAAAGATTTGGACCAATGAATGTTGGATAGCGGGTGCTCCAGACACATGACTGGGGACAAATTGAAATTCACCAAACTCAAGTTCAAGAACCTAGGCTCAGTAGCAATCGGAAACAATGCTACACTCAAAGTCATTGGGTCAGGTAACATTGAACTCAAATCTGATTTTGTCATTAAAAAGGTTCTTTTGGTTGAAAACTTTAAATTTAACTTGCTTAGTATAAATCAATTGTGTGATACTGGCTATGTAGTTACCTTTACCAATTCTAACTGCCTGATTAGAAACTTGCAAGACTCAGAAATCATGCTTAAGGGCACTAGGAAAAATAATGTTTACACTATAAACCTATGTTTAATACCGAAATGCTTCTTAACTCAGTTAGAAGAATCAAACCTCTGGTGTAACGCCCGTTTTTTTTCCTTAAGCGGCGTTACGCTAAACATACATATGCATATGTAACATCTTAATGCAGCGGAAAAACTAGTACTTAAATCATATACACATGTCTGGGTTATCATTCATGGACATTGTGACATTATGCTTAACATATTACTAGCATACCTAACATCATGACATCAACATTCCATAACTTATTCATAATCATTTCAGGTAACATATTATCAGCAAGCATAGCATCATGATATCAACTTTCCATGACTTATTCATAAGCATTTCAGGTAGCAAGTATTTTATCCATAACATCACGAATAATAGGTTGTTTCTTAGGCATAACTATTATAAGTCGAGCATGACCCAAAGTAAGCATTGTCAGATCATAAAACAAGCAATCAGTGAAACGAGAGGGTTCCTTGGCCATGTCACTATTACACATCCATGTTCTAGCCTCTCCTGCTGCTTCCCTTAGAAATCTCTTGCTGGATCTGCGGTATAAGAAAATAAGACTATAAGCACGGAGGCTTAGTAAAACCCTTTTCCTACTCACAAAATCCATACGTCGTATAAACATGAACATCATGCTTCAATCCTACATATCATTGCATACTTCTTATCATGAACATCTACACAATCATGACATCATCGTTTTAGCATAACCATAAATGAAATCAAGGCATCATAACTTAGCATGCACATAAACATAATCATGGCATCATAATTAACATGAACATAAACATAATCATGGCATCATAATTAACATGAACAATAAACATGATTATGACATCATAATTAACATGAACAATAAATATAATCATGACATCATAATTAACATAAACAATAAACATAATCATGGCATCATAATTAACATGAACAATAACATAATCATGGCATCATAATTAACATGAACAATAAACATAATCATGACATCATAATTAACATGAATAATAAACATAATCATGGCATCATAATTAACATGAACAATAAACATAATCATGACATCATAATTAACATGAACATACTTTGAATTATCATACTTTGCATCAACATACCTTGCATAAACGTACTTTTCATAAACATACTTTTCATAAACATACTTTTCATAAACATAATGCATAACATGGATGGATGCATGGACAAATGCATATCTCATAAGGATGCTTAGTTTAAAATCATACTTTTCATTACTTAAACATGATCATAACATTCATTGGGGCCCTGGCTTGTACCACATTCATTCATCATATGCGCGCATCCCTAAGTAAATACGAGGTAGCTAATCTCGACCTACTAGGGTAAGGACAGCTTCATTGGTAGTCCCGAACTGTAAGGACAGCTTCATCGGTAGTCCCGAACCGTAAGGACAGCTTCATCGGTAGTCCCGAACCGTGGACAGCTTCATCGGTAGTCCAGAATCGTGGACCTTATTCAGGTCCGGTACAAGCCCATTCTTAAAATAAAATACTTTCACATGCTTCTTTATTCACAAACATACATAGCATATTCATTCATTCTTAATGCTTAACATCATCATTATGCCTTGAAGGCATGAACCTCATTTCATTCATCATTCTCATTCCATATCACCATTATGCCTTGAAGGCATGAACTTTAACTTCATTCATCATTTCATCCATAAACAGGACATGCATACATATCATTCATAAATCATGGCATACATTCATATTATTCATAAATCATGGTATGCATACATATCATTCCTAAATCATGGCATACCTATATAATTAGCATCTTAATTCATAAAAACATGCATGGTCATGGCACATGGAAAAACATGCCTAGGTCCTTTCATACATGATACATTTCCTTGGGTTCATGGCACATGTCTAAACATTTATGAATCATCATTACAAGTGACCTAACATATAATTCATGACACTTAAGCTAGGGTTTCAATTGGCATAAACATTCTTCCAACACACTTAAACATCTAAATACATCATAGTACCCTACAAACATGCATCCTTGTGGTCTTAACCCAACCCAAACCCTAAATCTTGGGAGTTGGCCGAAAGTTCCTTGGCATGAAACTCCACCATTCAATCAATAGGAAGGGTTCCATAAGTAAAAGAACACCCATACATTACATACAAGACCATAGGGAGCCATTAAACCCCATGATTAGAGTAAATCCTAAACCCTAGCCCCACCTTGGGACCTTGGCCGAAACCCTAATGGGTCACCATCACATGAATAAATTCATAATGTTGCAAATTTACATCCATACATTACATACAAGACCATAGAGAGCCATTAAACCCCATGATTGGAGTAAATCCTAAACCCTAGCCCCACCTTGGGACCTTGGCCGAAACCCTAATGGGTCACCATCACATGAATAAATTCATAAAGTTGCAAATTTACATCCTATAACTCACATATACTTCCATAGAAAGACATTTGAACCCTTGCTTGGAGTTAACCCTAACCCCTTGCCCTAAAACCCATCTTGGCCGAAAGTTACTAGGGCCTTAAATCATGAAAAACTTTCACATAATCCCCTATTAACATCTCTTACCACATAAGAAAACATAAGGAACAATATTAAAGAGTTGGATCCAAACCAAACCATAGAACCTATGGTGGCTGAAACCCTTGGTAGCCCTAACTTTGGTGTTTCTTCATATATGGTTCAAACAATTCCTTGTATCATGAAAATAACTCAAAAACCATTATACCACAGGTGAGGGAGTCTTACCTTGGGTTATCTTGGTTTTTAGACCTTAAAAAGGGAAGATGATGAAGACCTTGTTGTCCCTTGATCACCCTTAGCCCTTGTAACCTTGTAGATGACCCTTAGCTCTTGAAGATTGAACCCTCTTGTGAAGTTTTCCAAAAGAAAACCTTCCTTGAAGTTTCGGCTAGAGTGAGGGAGGAGGAAGAAGAAAGGTGGAATTGATGGAAGGAAGAAAGTAACTCCTAAACTCCCTCTTTATAACACATCAAGGAGGGCAAGTGAAGAGTCATGGTGGATGACCATTCATTTTCCCTAAGCCTTAACCACAATCCACTTCATTTCCTCATAGCACTCCCTTGCTAGGTGAATTGGTTAGAGCATGCATGGTTGTACAAGAGGTCCAAGGTTCAATCCTTGGTGCATGCACTAATTTTTTTGTATTTTATTTTTATTTAATTCCCTATTATTTCGAAAATCCCTTAAAAATTCTCCCATAATTATGTTGATATTTCTCATTAAAACCTCTTTATATTTATATTAATTTTTACCTAAAATTCACCAATAATTATGGTACTAGGAAGCCCATATAAAGCCCATTAGTGCTTATTTTTCCCAATTTAAATGAGAAAACATGGATTTCTAGGCTAGGATTCGTATTAATATTTCTAGGTCCCTCGGAAAATTATTTAGTCATGCTCAATATTTTAAAGAAAATATTATGAGAATTTTTCGGGTCGTTACAATCCCTCATACCTCGTGAAAGTTCGTCCTCGAACTTAGAATAGCTCCGGGTACTTGCGCCTCATCTCGTCCTCGCGTTCCCAGGTAGCTTCCTCGAACCGTTGACTTTGCCATAGGACCTTGACTAAGGGTACCTCCTTACTCCTTAGCTTCTTGATTTCCCGATCCAAAATCTGAATAGGTCGGCTCTCAAAACTTATGTCCTCCTGAATTTGTACTGTCTGTGGCTCGATCACTTGGTCTGTAGTTAGAATACATTTCTTGAGTAACGACACATGAAACACGTTATGGATAGCCGACATCTCTTGAGGCAGCTCTAATTCATATGCCACCTTGCCGATTCTTTTCAGAATCAGGTACGACCCCACATATCGCGGACTTAATTTTCCCTTCTGCCCAAATCTCGTTACCCCTTTCATAGGAGTCACCTTGAGAAATACCAGATCTCCAACCTCAAATTCCAGTGGCCTACGCTGAACATCCGCATAATTCTTCTGCCGGCTCTGAGCAGCTTCAATCCGTTGTCGAATGTTCTGTATAGCTCGGGTGGTGTCGTCGATGAGATCCATCTTGAACCCCATTTCCTTCTTTTCACCCCCTTCGTACCAACAAATTGGAGACCTACATCTCCTCCCGTACAAAGCTTCATAGGGTGTCATTCCGATAGTAGCTTGGTAGCTATTGTTGTACGCGAATTTCGCCAAACATAGATATCGGCACCAACTTCCTTTGAAGTCCAGAGCACAAGCTCTCAACATATCCTCCAATACCTGATTCACTCGTTCCGTTTGTTCGTTAGTCTGAGGGTGAAAAGCGGTACTGAACCGTAGTTTAGTGCCAAGAGACTTCTGAACACACTCCCAAAAATGTGAGGTGAAACGACCATCCCTATCTGAGATAATAGTTTTGGGCACTCCATGAAGTCTAACTATTTCCTTAGCATATAATTGGGCCAATTGCTCAATCGAATAAGTCATCTTGATTGCTAAGAAGTGGGCTGATTTCGTCAACCTGTCCACTATTACCCATATCGGATCATATCCATTTGTAGTCCTGGGAAGTCCTGTGATGAAATCCATAGAAATATCTTCCCATTTCAATTCTGGGATTGGAAGTGGCTGTAGAACCCCGTCGGGTCGTTGGTGTTCCGCCTGTTAGTGATATGAGAGAAGTGTCCTAAGGCAATCGCCTTATGATGTAAACATTTATTTTAATAAATGATAATTCACTATTTGAGTATACATGTTTTGTGTATTTGATTGGGATCTTAAACTCATCTACTGAATGTCCGCAATACAACTCACAGCATAAGAGAATTTGTGATGGGATCACAACTAGTGATTATCTCTAATGTGCAATTGTGAAGTATTGAAATTATCCCTAGTCGATAAATTGATAAAAATGGACACTATCAATTCTGTTGAGACTAGCATGGGTTATTCTCTAATCAGCTGATTCTCACTAGCTGGTGACATTGGGATGTCTGGAGATAAACATGGATGCTAGTTAAGGGAACTAGTTCATTGGAGTGACTGGCTGTAAGACTTCATATGAGAATCTACATGTAGATATGTCAATGAAGATCTTACTGCGGCTTAAGTGCGATGTTCCTTTGACTTGCGGTGTTCAAGTCATCTTGGTCATGGAGACTTATACTTTAACATCTTAAGCAAGCATCTCCAAGGAGGTGTGGACCCGGGATGGTTGGGTATAAGCCGAAGTGCCCGAAGATGTTTGAACAGCCTACAAAGGATTCACCACTCCTTGCGAGGAGATGTATACCCAGGCCTATCGTCGGATTGTTACTCAAAGCCTCTGGCCAGAGCATATCATGTTAAGAGTGCGAGTCTCTTAAATACATGAGAGTAATTAGAAATCCAAAGGACGAGGAAGACACTACTTGGGCTAGGTGTGACGTAGTCAGCCTAGTGGGGACTGACACCATAGACCGTGTCCTGAACCAAGTGGGTATAAGGTGGTGAAGGGAATGAGGCACGATTCATTAGAGCTGCTGAAGGGTTTCAGAATAATTTCTTCTGGGGTCAAACCGTTGATCTTTCGATTAATTGGGGATCATGATGTACTACTAGGTGTCACTCATGATCGTTCTATAATTAATGGGTTAATTATAGACGGCCAACATAAATCGAAAGCCTATTTAGTCACACGCAATACGAGTAATCCGAGGGATTTAAAACGAGTTGAAAATTGGATTTTCCGATCAAGAGAAACGAGTCAAATCTGAGTTAATCAGAGGCGCAATGGAAGCTAAAAATGGCTAAGTCTTTTGAAGGCTTTTTGGGCGAATTAAATGAGTTTAATTCGCGACGGTTCGGGTCGGTTTGGGCCGGCCAAAGAGGGTGTTAACCCTCTTTGAGTGGCCGGCCAATGAAGGAAATAAACCAAGTTTATTTTGGTTTAATTAATGAAATAAATCTAGTATGATTTGTTTTATAAATTATGGATAAATAAATTTGTATAAAGAAATTTATATAAATAAAATTTATAGAAATTTATTCTTTTATGGAAGATTAAAATAATCCATGAATTGGTTTATTTTAATTTTACAAAATCAATTATGAATTGATTTTTCCATAATAAGAAAGTTTATAAATTTCTTATAAAATTTATTCCATAATTTAAAGAGAAGAAGAATTAGTTTTATTATAAATTAGTTTATAATAAAACTTAGTTTAAACGGAATAATTAGTTAAGAAAATTTATAGGATAAATTTCTTATAACTAATTCCGTTTAGAGGGAGACTTAGCAAAGAGTTGCTACTATATAAAGGACCCAAAGGCTAGCCCTTTATTCATAACATCAATCAATTAATCAAGAGATTAATTAGAGCTCTCCCTCTCTCTCTCTTCTCTTCTCTTCTCCCTCTCCCTCTCTTGCCTAGGGCCGGCGCCCATTCTTGTGAATTAGGGCCGGCGCACCAAGCCTTCCTCCAAGGGTGAATTTGGCGGTGAGCAACCAAGAAGAAGGAGAACCCGAACACGAAGAAGAAGAAGCGGATAGTGACTCCTCTCTTCCGGAATACGATTCCGTTACTTCGTTGGTTAGTTTTTTCCATTATTTCTCTTATTCTTCTAGTTGTGCCTTCCGAGAATCTAGTAGTTCTCGTCGGCACAAAACTCGTGACTTTGTGAAGTCATCCCGAAGAGAACTCGGCGTGGACGCGAATAGAGGCGGAGCTTCCAAGGGACGCTACGGTTGGATCTCGTCCCTTACTTCGAGTTACGAGAGGTACTTGGTAAATTTGTTTACTATTCCGCAATGTTTTATTTTATGATTATGTCAACACACCATAAGATTGCATGCTAGATACGAAGTTAAAATAATTTAGGAAATTATTTTATGCAAACTCGTCCGCTGCACGTAAAAATTTAAAATTTTACGAACTCGTATCCTTGTCGACATGCACCCGGTCCCAACAGTGGTATCAGAGCCGGTTAGTGTTCGACTTAATCATATAATTGTTTTGTGGAAAACTTTGTCATGATCTCAATTTCGGAAAATTTTTCCAATTATGGAAACTTTCAAATTATAATAAATTTTAGAATTAGGAATTTCAAAGTTTGGAAATCGT
>JAGFNQ010000642.1:0-26338 GCA_024364735.1 Boesenbergia rotunda
ATCGTCGGATTGTTACTCGAAGCCTCTGGCCAGAGCATGACATGTTCAGAGTATGAATCTCTTAGATACATGAGAGTAATTAGAATCCGTAGGACGAGAAAACATTACTTGGGCTAGGTGTGACGTAGTCAGCCTAGTGGGGACTGACACACATAGACTATCTCCTGAACCAAGGGGGTATAAGATGGTGAAGGGAATGGGGCACGATTCATTATAGCTGCTGAAGGATTTCAGAATTGTTTCTGAGGTCAACTGTTGATCTTTCGATTAATTGGGGATCATGATGTACTACTAGGTGCCACTCATGATCGTTCTATAATTAGTTAATTATAGACGGCCAACATAAATCGAAAGCCTATTTAGTCACATGCACTACGAGTAATCTGAGGGATTTAAAACAAGTTGAAAATTAGATTTTTCAATCAAGAGAGATTAGGTTTGGTTGAGCCAAACGATAAGCCGAATCTGAATTTTTCAGAGACGCATCGGAAGCGTAAAATGGCTAAGTCTTTTGAAGACTTAATAGATGAATTAAATGAGTTTAATTCATTGGGACGTGGCCTGGATAGGCCGGCCAAAGAGGGTCCCCACCCTCTTTGCTTGGCCGGCCACAACAAAGGGAGGGAACCAAATTATTTGGTTCAATTTATAAAATAAATCAAGTGTGGTTTGTTTTATAAAATATTGGATGATATAAATTTTTATATAAACCAAGGTTTGGTTTATTTTTTCATGGAAATTAAAATGAACCATGGATTGGTTTATTTTATTTTATAAAATTAATCATGGATTGATTTACCATGATAAAGAAATTAATATAAAATTTATTTTTCATGGAAATTAAAATAAACCATGGATTGGTTTATTTTATTTTATAAAATCAATCATGGATTGATTTACCATGATAAAGAAATTTATATAAAGAAATTTATATAAAATTTATTTTTCATGGAAATTAAAATGAACCATGGATTGATTTATTTTATTTTATAAAATCAATCATGGATTGATTTACCATGATAAAGAAATTTATATAAATAAATTTATATGATAAATTTCTTATGAAAATTTATTCCATAAGAAAAGCAGACTTGGTTGATTTTTATCATGAATTAAAATATGATTTTAACCATGATATAAAATCAAGACTTGGCATGATGGAATAAGTCATAGAAAATTTATATGATAAATTTCTTATGAAAATTTATTCCATAAGAAAAGGAGACTTGGCGGTTGAGAGGTCACTATATAAAGGACCCAAGGCAAGGCTTGGAATTCATTCGAAATAATCCATGTATTCTTGCTTGGGCTCTCTCCCTCTCCTCCCTTCTTTCTCTTGGCCGGCCTCTCCCTTCTTCTTGCCGTGAGCACAAGGAGAAGCACCGATGCGACGAAGTTCTTCCGTTGAGACGATCTTCGTCTCCGGCCATCATCACCTTGCGATTGGGCGCAAGTCATCTTCCTCCTCGTCGTCGAAATTGTGATTCCGGCCAACCTTGGTGGTGAGTTTTTCTGATATGATTACTTCTCTCTTGGTTTCTTGTCGCGTTCTCGGAGAATCTAGTAGTTCTCGAGAACACGAAACTCGTGGCTTTGCGAAGTCATCCCGAAGATACTCGGCGTGGACGCGAATAGAGGCGGAGCTTCCGAGGGACGCTTACGGTTGGATCTCGTCCCTTTCTTCGAGTTACGCGAGGTAACAAGTAAATTAGTTTACGTTTCTGTAAAATTTTAAATATATGATCATGTCTACACAAGATAAGGTTGCATGCTTAGATGTATGGTTAAATAATTTGAAAAATTATTTATGCTAAACCTTCCGCTGCACGTAATTAATTTTAAAATTACGAACCCGCATCCATGTCAACATGCACCCGGTCCCAACAGTGGTATCAGAGCCGGTTAGTGTTCGACATAATCATATAATTGTTTTGCGGAAAACTTTGTCATGATCTCAATTTTGGAAAATTTTCCAATTATGGAAACTTTCCAATTATGGTAAATTTCTGATTTAGGAATTTCAAGGTTTGAAAATCCTCATGAAATTTCGCAAACTTTTGAAATATCCCTGTTTCTGAAATTTTATGATAATTGTGAAATCTTTTCATTTTTGGAAACTTTCCAATTTTGGAAATTTCCTATTTTGGAAATTTTCCAATTTTGGAAATACGTAAGTTTTCTTTGTACCAAAAACTTACAATTATTCTGAAAACCTTTTATTTTTGGAAACTTTCCATTTATGGAAAGTTCGCAATTTTGGGCACTTTCTTCAAAGAAAGTCTAGACAAATTATGGAAATATTAATTGACATTTAAATTCATAATTAGAAATTAAATTATTTACAAAATTCTTTATTTTGGATTGAGCCTCGGAGAGCCGTCCAATTTAAAGTTAGTTGTTATAATTAAATTTCCTAAATTGAATTTAAGCTGTCAAATGTTTAATTTGGATTGAGCCTCGGGGAGCCGTCCAAATTATATTATCAATAAATTCTTATTTTGGATTGAGCCTCGGGGAGCCGTTCAAATTAAGTTATTGATATTAATTTTCCATAAATAAAATATGTGATCAAATCTTGGAAATTTTTGAGGTGATTCTCAAACGATAATTTTCTTATTTGATTTATGAGGTGATGCTCTTACATATTATTGTCTCCAAAATTAGTTAGGAAAATTGTTTCCTATAGAGTATATTTCCTTAAATAAGATTTTCATGAAAATAATATGTGGTTGAATTAGGGGAATCTGTCTCTTAATTTAATAAGATTTGATTTAGAGAAATCAAAGTCTTAAACATATTATTTCTGAAATTGATTATGATAATTTAGGAAATTGTTTCCCAAAACAATTCCTTGAATAAAGTATGAAAATAGAATTAGGAAATCCGGTTCCTAATTCAATTAATGAGACTTGATAAATTAAGTCACATACAAACTTTATTAAGGAAATTCTTAGAACATGACATAATTATATGTCATGAATGTGCATAAAAGAAAAGGATGAGACCAAAAATCCCTTACAAAATATTAAGGCCAACACCTTCCATTAATATGGTTAGAACCGGAGTTTTGTTTCTCGTTTAGGTTGATGGACACATCCATGCCCGGCTTGAACCTTAACATGTTCAAACCATGGAATTAGTTTATGATTAATATAGTTGGAAAGGTCAATCCTTAGTTTTGGTTGTTGGACACATCCAAGCCTGACTAAACGGTTGAATGAGCTCCAACCATATTAAAACTATTTCTTGATTAATGGGTCAGCCTTAAGTTTGGAGCATCGATTTGTTGTGCCACAGCCAAGGTCGATGTAAAGAGAGGTGCAGTTGGGTGCTATGTATATTGTTGCATACTTGTTAATGAGTTAACAACCCAATGATTTATGCAAACATTCAATTAGTTGATAGCATAATGTGATAATTACATATGTGTAATATGTAATCGTTATAATTACCTACCTTCATAGCTAAGAATAACTTGATGGACTCCAGCCATGGTTGTTCTTATCTATGGTTGGATATCAACCTATTTGGAGATATTCCTACGATCTCCCGAATTGATAAAAAGGGTTATTCAATTTGAAAAATAAATAGGATTTAATTAATGTATATTGATGCATTCTTTATCATTCTCATCACATAACCTCAATTTGTATTTCTAGGATAATCACCTAATCATGTCTTCTCTGAATTTGTATTCCATTTTGGACACCACTAATTTAACTAAGGCCAAAAAGATTGAAAATGCACCAAAAGGCACTTGCCATCACTGCGGCAAGGAGGGCCACTGGCGAAGAAACTGCAAGGTTTATCTTGAGTCCTTGAAGAAGAAGGCATCCGATGCCCCATCCTCTTCAAGTATCTTCGTTTTTGAATACCACTCTATTTCCTCGTACACCTGGGTACTTGATACTGGGTGTAGCTCACATATATGTAATGACATACATGGGCTAAGGAATAGAAGAAGACACGTCAAGGGAGATGCGAATTTGCGAGTTGGGAATGGAGCAAAGATTGCTGCTGTTGCCATCGGAACATATTTGCTAAAGCTCCCTACTGGACTTGTCTTAGAATTGGATAATTGTTATTTTGTTCCTTCGTTAATAAAGAACATTGTATCTATTTCATGCTTGAATGAAAAAGGTTACCATTTAACTTTTAGTAACAATTGTTGTTACATAACTTTAAATGGTGTTCTTTATGGGACCGGAACTTTATGCAATTGTATCTACACGTTAGATTTATCCGGTGACGTTTTCAATATCGAAGTTAGCAATAAACGTGCTCGAATAGATAATCAAATAGACTCCTATACGTGGCAATGTCGTCTTGGCCATGTAAGTAAGAAACGCATGACCAAATTACACCGATGTGGAATTCTAGAATCATTTGAACCCGGTTCATTTGATACATGCGAATCATGCTTAAAAGGCAAGATGGCCAAATTACCCTTTTCCGGAAAAGGTAAACCAGTGGGAGAATTGCTTGGTCTAATACATACTGATGTATATGGACCAATGTCAACTCTTGCACAAGGAGGCTATAGCTACTTCATTACCTTTATCGATGATCACTCACGATTCGGGTATGTGTTCTTAATGAAACACAAATCTGAAGCTTTTGAGAAATTCAAAGAGTTCAGAAGTGAAGTAGAGAAACAACTTGGCAAAAGTATTAAGATACTTCGATCCGATCGGGGTGGTGAATACTTAAGTCAAGAGTTTCAAGATTATCTTAGGGACAATGGGATATTGTCTCAATGGACTCCGTCATATACACCACAGCATAATGGTGTATCTGAGAGGCGTAACCGAACCTTGATGGACAAGGTTAGATCTATGATGAACCATGCAACTCTTCCAAAATCCTTTTCGGGCTATGCGCTTAAGACAGCTGTTTACTTGCTAAACAGAGTCCCGACCAAGGTAGTCTCTACTACTCCATATGAGACGTGGAATAGTAAGAAACCTCATTTATCTCACCTAAAGATATGGGGTTGTCCTGCTTATGTGAAGCGGGATGTATCAGACAAATCGGATGCTAAGTCTGATAAATGTCTATTTATTGGATACCCTAAGGAAACGAAAGGTTACCAATTCTATCATCCCTTGGAACAAAAGGTATTTGTTTCAAGGCATGCTGTATTTCTAGAAAAAGAATTTCTTTTACAAGAAAACAGTGGGAGTAGCATTGAACTTGAAGAAGTTCAAGGAACTCCAATAGACATTACAGAGATACCTAGTCTAGACCCACAACCAATAACTCATAATGATGAGCTATCAGTTGAACCTAAAACAACACCACTTCTTCATAGGTCTGATATGACACACAATATTCCAGAGAGATACGAATTTCTCATAAGTGAATCGAATGACGTGTTACTCATTAGGAATGATAAACCTATCAGTTATGAAGATGTTCTGAAAAATTCTGAAAGGGATAAATGGCTTGATGCCATGAAGTCGGAAATGGATTCTATGTACAAAAATCAAGTATGGGACTTAGTTAACCCACCTAAAGGGATTAAGCACATAGGGTGCAAGTGGGTTTTCAAGAAGAAACCCGACATGGAAGGTAATGTTGTTACCTTTAAGGCTAGATTATTGGCAAAAGGATATCGTCAGAAACAAGGAATTGATTATGACGAAACATATTTGCCAGTAGCTATGCGTAAATCCATTCGGATGCTCCTGGCCATAGCAGCTCATTATGATTATGAGATATGACAAATGGATGTGAAAACAGCTTTCCTTAATGGAAACCTTCTTGAGGATGTATATATGATACAACCTGAAGGTTTCACATCGGTTGATAAAACCAAAGTATGCAAGCTTCGACGATCCATATATGGACTAAAGCAAGCATCCAGGAGCTGAAACATCCGTTTTGATGAGACAATCAAAGAGTTTGATTTCTCATAAAATATGACGAACCTTGTGTGTACAAGAAAGTTAGTGGGAGTGCAGTCGTATTCCTAGTGCTATATGTCAATGACATATTACTTATAGGAAACGATATATCAGTCTTACAGTCAGTTAAAATTTGATTGTCCAAAACTTTCTCCATGAAAGACCTGAGAGAAGCAACCTATATCCTTGGGATTAGAATCTATAGAGATAGATCAAAACGGTTGCTTGGTCTTTCGCAGTCTACATATATAGACTGAGTGCTTAAAAGGTTTAGCATGTCAGAATCCAAGAAAGGTTACCTTCCCATCAGGCATGGGATCAACCTTTCGAAGTCTATGTGTCCGCGCACAGAAGACGAGAGGATTTGCATGAATAAGATTCCTTATGCATCCGCGATAGGATCTATCATGTATGCTATGTTATGTACTAGGCCCGATGTATCGTATGCTCTGAGCGTCACAAGCAAATACTAGTCTGATCCAGGAATGGATCATTGGGCGGCTGTCAAGACAATCCTCAAGTACTTAAGAAGAACTAAGGATGTGTTTCTAATATATGGAGAAGGTGATATAGTAATACGTGGGTATACAGATGCCAGTTTCCAGACAGATAAGGATGACTCCAAATCTCAGTCCGGATACGTATTTATTTTGAATGGAGGCGCAATAAGTTGGAAGAGTTCCAAGCAAGACACCGTAGCGGATTCTACCACGGAAGAGGAATATATTGCGGTTTCGGAAGCAGCAAAGGAAGCAGTCTGGATCAAGAAATGTGTCTCAGAACTTGGTGTGGTTCCAACCATTGATGAAGCAATACCGGTTTATTGCGACAACAATGGAGCTATTGCACAAGCAAAGGAACCAAGGTCTCATCAGCGATCCAAACATGTGCTTCGCCGCTATCATCTGATCAGAGATATTATAAGTAGGAATGATATACAAATTGAGAAAATTCCCACTGAAAGGAATTTAGCGGATCCTTTAACTAAGGTCTTGCCTCAAAGCAAGTTTGAGGGTCATGTTAGAGCCTGTGGTAATGGATACCGTAGCGATTGACATTAGGCCAAGTGGGAGTTTGTTAGTGATATGAGAAAAGTGTCCTAAGGCAATCGCCTTATGATTGTAATCATTTATTTTAATAAATGAATATTCACTATTTGAGTATACATGTTTATGTATTTGATTGAGATCTTAAACTCATTTACTGAATGTCCGCAATACAATTCACAGCATGAGAGAATTTGTGATGAATTCACAACTAGTGATTATCTCTACATGTGCAATTGTGAAGTATTGAAATTGTCCCTAGTCGATGAATTGATAAATACGGACACTATCAATTCTGTAGAGACTAGCATGGGTTATTCTCTAATCAGCTGATTCTCACTGGCTGGTGACATTGGGATGTCCGGAGATAAACATGAATGCTAGTTAAGGGAACTAGTTCATTGGAGTGACTGACTATAAAACTTCATATGGTAGTCTACATATAGATATGTCAGTGAAGTTCTTACTGCAGCTTAAGTGCGATGTTCCTTTGACTTACGGTGTTCAAGTCATCTTGGTCATGGAGACTTATACTTTGACATCTTAAGCAAGCATCTCCAAAGAGGTGTGGACCCAGGATGATTGGGTATAAGCCGAAGTGCCCGAAGATGTTTGAACAGCCTACAAAGGATTCACCACTCCTTGCGAGGATATGTATACCCAAGGCCTATCGTCGGATTGTTACTCGAAGCCTCTGGCCAGAGCATGACATGTTCAGAGTATGAATATCTTAGATACATGAGAGTAATTAGAATCCGTAGGACGAGAAAACATTACTTGGGCTAGGTGTGACGTAGTCAGCCTAGTGGGTACTGACACACATAGACTATGTCCTGAACCAAGTGGGTATAAGATGGTGAAGGAAATGGGGCATGATTCATTATAGCTGCTGAAGGGTTTCAGAATTATTTCTGAGGTCAACTGTTGATCTTTCGATTAATTGAGGATCATGATGTACTACTAGGTGCCACTCATGATCGTTCTATAATTGGTTAATTATAGACGGCCAACATAAATCGAAAGCCTATTTAGTCACACGAATTACGAGTAATCCGAGAGATTTAAAACGAGTTAAAAATTAGATTTTCCAATCAAGAGAGATTAGGTTTGGTTGAGCCAAACGATAAGTCGAATCTGAATTTTTCAGAGACGCATCGGAAGCTTAAAATGGCTAAGTCTTTTGAAGACTTAATAGATGAATTAAATGAGTTTAATTCATTGGGGCGTGGCTTGGATAGGCCGGCCAAAGAGGGTCCCCACCCTCTTTGCTTGGCCGACCACAACAAAGGGAGGGAACCAAATTGTTTGGTTCAATTTATAAAATAAATCAAGTGTGGTTTGTTTTATAAAATTATGGATGATATAAATTTTTATATAAACCAAGGTTTGGTTTATTTTTTCATGGAAATTAAAATGAACCATGGATTGGTTTATTTTATTTTATAAAATCAATCATGGATTGATTTACCATGATAAAGAAATTTATATAAAATTTATTTTTCATGGAAATTAAAATGAACCATGGATTGATTTATTTTATTTTATAAAATCAATCATGGATTGATTTACCATGATAAAGAAATTTATATAAAGAAATTTATATAAAATTTATTTTTCATGGAAATTAAAATAAACCATGGATTGGTTTATTTTATTTTATAAAATCAATCATGGATTGATTTACCATGATAAAGAAATTTATATAAAGAAATTATATGATAAATTTCTTATGAAAATTTATTCCATAAGAAAAGGAGACTTGGTTGATTTTTATCATGAATTAAAATATGATTTTAACCATAATATAAAATCAAGACTTGGCATGATGGAATAAGTCATAGAAAATTTATATGATAAATTTCTTATGAAAATTTATTCCATAAGAAAAGGAGACTTGGCGGTTGAGAGGTCACTATATAAAGGATCCAAGGCAAGGCTTGGAATTCATTCGAAATAATCCAAGTATTCTTGCTTGGGCTTTCTCCCTCTCCTCCCTTCTTTCTCTTGGCCAGCCTCTCCCTTCTTCTCCCTTCTTCTTGCCGTGAGCACAAGGAGAAGCACCGAGGCGACGAAGTTCTTCCGTTGAGACGATCTTCCTCTCCGGCCATCATCACCTTGGGATTGGGCACAAGTCATCTTCCTCCTCCTCGCCGGAATTGTGATTCCAGCCAACCTTGGTGGTGAGTTTTTTCGATATGATTACTTCTCTCTTGGTTTCTTGTCGCGTTCTCGGAGAATCTAGTAGTTCTCGAGAACACGAAACTTGTGGCTTTGCGAAGTCATCCCGAAGATACTCGGCGTGGACGCGAATAGAGGCGGAGCTTCCGAGGGACGCTTACGGTTGGATCTCGTCCCTTTCTTCGAGTTACGCGAGGTAACAAGTAAATTAGTTTACGTTTCTGCAAAATTTTAAATATATGATCATGTCTTCACAAGATAAGGTTGCATGCTTAGATGTGTGGTTAAATAATTTGAAAAATTATTTATGCTAAACCTTCCGCTGCACGTAATTAATTTTAAAATTACGAACCCGCATCCATGTCAACATGCACCCGGTCCCAACACTTCCCGATCAAACTTGGGTCGGTTGCCCCAATACATCTAACAACAAATACTTACACATCTCCAATAATGTGTAAAACTCGATGGCCACGAGGAATCACTGCCTGCTGATCTACCATAGAAATGTCTGCAAAATAATATATAACAACACATCATAATAATGGTGAGTAATAGAGTAATAAAAATACAATAAATATAACAACACATCACTTACTAGATGAACAATAATGACACTATTTATATATCATTAGCATCGATGTCCTTCTCACTAGACTCTGATAGTTCAACAAGATTCTCACTGCTGGACATCTCTTCATCATCTATATCTCGTAAGGCACATTAACATCTACAAGTAAATCAGACGGGATGGAAGTTGTGAATCAATTAAATGTCTCTCTACTTCGTCATTCTGAAATGCATCATGATTTTGAGCAGTGATGGTGTTCAGCATTTCTATAGTCGAGCGAGGCTTCATTCAACAAATAGACAACCATTCACTAGATCTCCTTCTTTTCGTAGGGTATTCAAGATAAAATACCTGACTCGCTTGTACCCCAAAAATAAAAGGTTCAAATTTGTTGAACTATCTATTTTTATTAACCTTCACTAATTTATAGTTTGGATGTATGCTTATACCTGTTCTTGGGGTCGGATCATACTATGAACATTTGAACAACACACACCATTTTATAGGTAATGCAGGATATTCAATCTCTATGATTTCTTCAAGTCTACCATAATAATCAAACTCTGTGTTATTGTTGTCGATATATCCTTTAACACAAACTCCAGAATTATATGTTAATCTCCGTGAATCTCGTTGTGTCACATGGAATCTGAGCCCATTAACATAGTATCCAGAGTAGACCTTTATTTTACGGAGCGGTCCTGATACAAGATTCATTATTCTATCATCTTGCACATTTGATATTCTGCGGTCTTTCACCTACATAAATTATAACATAAATTAAGACCGAAATGAATAGATATAAATATATATATTTTTTGATGATATTGCAACTTACATATATTTCAAACCATAATGCAAATTCGGCCTCTAACTTTTCAACAACCTCACTTGCAACCAGTGATGGATTTTGTATATATTGTTGTTGTTCATATAAGCTGTGACAGAGAAATATTTTAAGTCAATTGGTATATCAAGCAAACATTTAATATAGGATAACAGGATTATTAGAGAAGTTAACTTAATTTATATATGGTTTGACCTCATCGCAGTTTAATAGTATGTATGTTCTTGCAACATCATATTCCTGTTCAGTTAACCATTTAGTAACATATGCACCCATTGGCTTACCGGGAAAGTTGAAAATAGAAAGCAATGATGGGTCATTCGGTTGAGCATCATCAGAATTTCTAGGACACTTATGATGTCTAGTTTTCACATTGTCAGCAAAATAATAAGAGCTGAAAGAAGATGCTTCTTCAACAAGATAGACATTACATATTGACCCCTCAACTCTTGCATTGTTACGAACATTATTCTTTAATTTTCTCAAAAATTGTTCGAATGGATACATCCATCTATACTGCACTGGACCAGCTATTTCTGCCTCATATGGTAAATGTACTGGTAAATGTTCTATTGAATCAAAAAAACTGGGTGGAAATATGCGCTCCAGCTTGCATAGTATGAGAGAAATGTCTATTTTTAGCCGAAGCATATCATCCATCATAATACACCTTGCCGTCAAATCTTTAAAAAAAAAGACTCAATTATATAAGTGCTTGCCAAACATTTTGTGGAAGTAAATCGTTGAAAACTACTAGAATTAGTCTTTGCATGAACACATGACAATCATGACTCTTCATTTCAAACATCTTCAACTTATTCATATCCACGCATTGAGCCATATTTGAGGCATATCTATCAGGGAATTTTATTTCTCTTAACCAATTACATAAAATTTCTTTACCATCTTTGTCATTCCTCACGTGATTTTGCCGTGTTTTTAGTTTTTCCAGGCACATTTATGACAGTGTTAAAGATATTATCAAAGAAATTTTTCTCAACATGCATGACATCTAAGTTATGGCGAATGAGAAGATACTTCCAATATGGCAACTCTAAAAAAATACTCCTCTTCTTCCATCCACACTTGCACATCCTAACAATGCATTTATTTATATCATCAGAACCAGATTGTGATGCTGGTAGGAATCCATAACTGTCTATGTAATCAATAATCTCTTCACCTGAAGCATAAATTGGAGAACATTTTCTGACTACAACATTTTTTATGAAATTTTGTTTGTTTCGCCTGAAAGGGTGGTCGACAGGTAAAAATTTTCGATGATTATCAAACCAAGATACCTTCCCACTACAAGGTAATGAAAATGCATCCGAATTTGTCATGCAGTGTGGGCATGCTAATTTACCAGCTATGCTCTATCCAGATAACATTGAGTATGCTGGAAAATCACTGATTGTCCATAATAATGCAGCTTACAAACGAAAATTTATTTTACTTGCAACATCATAAGTCATTGAGCCTACATTCCATAATTCATTCAACTTGGCAATTAGAGGTTGAAGAAAAACATCTATCTTATCTTTAGGATTGGTTGGACCAGGAATCAGTACAGTAAGGAACATAAATTCGTCTTTCATGCACATCCATGGAGGTAAATTATAAGTTGTCAATATTACTGGCCAAGATGAATATTGCTGTCCTGACTGACCAAATGGCTGAAAACCATTTGCAGAAAGGCTCAATCTAACATTCCGATGTTCCATTGCAAATGAAGGATATACAGTATCAAGATGTTTCCATGCAGGGGAATCACAGGGATGACACATAATACCCGTTTCGTGCTCATGCTCATGATGCCACACCATGTAGCTTGCTGTAGCGGCAGATGCATATAATCGTTGAAGTCTAGCTGTTAACGAAAAATAATACATGACTTTTCATGCAATATTTTTCTTCTTCTTCCCTGGTATACGAGTACGATGGTTATAACGCGGGTGGCTACAGATTTTGCATTCATTCAGTTCATTGTCTTCATTCCAATATAGCATGCAATTATTTAAACAACCATCAATCTTTTCTACAGGCAAACCTAAACCTCTAACCAATTTCTTTGTATTGTAGAAGCTATCAGTCATTATGTTATCAGCAGGGAGTAACTCTGACATTAATTGACATATTTCATCATAACATCTTTCTGAAAAATGATGTTCTGCTTTCATATTTAACAACCTTGCAGTAGTTGATAACTGAGAATGGCCAGAAGGAATGTCTTCCTATAATTCTCTTTCACTAGACTTTAACATTTCATATAATTGCTGATATTCAGGTGCAGGTATTTCATCTATGTTGGAATAATCAGCTGCATTCATCGCATCTTGAACCATTGATTGCATTGCAATATTATTAGTTGATGGTTCGAGGGACACAACAAAAGTATCAGATGATGAACCAACAGAAGGGCTAGTTGATTCATATACATAAGGTTCTCCGTGACAGTACCAATTATAGTAATTTGACACAGACCCATTTCTACAAATATGTACTCTGACCGTATCCTCATCACGGTAGTTTATATTTCTACATTTTCTATTATTACACGGACACTTTAACTTATCACCATCCATACATTCTGGATGACTTAGCAAAATTCATAAATTGTTCACGATTAATAATAAAATCATCTCTGATAAATCCATTGTCTAATCGGTTGTACATCCAAACCTTGTTCATATACATTGTTGCCTAATCAGAATAAAATTAAACTAAATTCAATAAGATATACCTAAATTATTCTAATGAAAGCAAGTATCATGGTGTTCAGTAAGATATAGCTAAATTATTAATTCTAAATGTTATCTCTTATAATAAGTTTTAAAATAACATGCTAAATTAACAAAATAATTAAATCATATAATAACTAAAGATACCTCATTATTAAAAACTAAAATAATAAGTAATTGATAAATTAACAAAATTCTAACAAAACAAAAAACATAAGAACGAATTATACCTGAAGATTAAATGCAAGTCGGAGAAGAGCAGCAAAAGCAATAACCTAAGGAAAAATAAATTATAGTTAAAAAGTTGATGCAAGCGGGGAGACAACTCATTGGAATAGGCACGGGAAGATCAACTCATTCAAAAGTTGATGGGTTAGGGTTGAAACCCTAATTG
Source organism: Boesenbergia rotunda (assembly GCA_024364735.1). NCBI lineage: Eukaryota > Viridiplantae > Streptophyta > Magnoliopsida > Zingiberales > Zingiberaceae > Boesenbergia > Boesenbergia rotunda. The sequence goes on from JAGFNQ010000642.1 coordinate 13,684, forward strand.
AGCAGCATACCTTGAATTTCATTGTTGAATCTTGACTATGCCAATTAACATGAACTATGAATCGTAAACGATAGCTTCCGACGCACGCTCACATACCCTAGCCAGGGTGTGTGGCCAGCTCTGGTCGGAAGCAGGCGCGACCAGCTCTGGCCCTGGCCGGACACGGTCGCGGCCAGTGCGGGTCGGGCGCAGCCAGCTCTGGGTGGGAGAGGCCAGCGCGGCCAGATTTGGTCGGTCGCGCCCACGCGCGGCTAGATCTGGCCACAACGACCATCCTGCCGGCCAACCGGAGAAAGGAGAAAAAAATATGGAACATACCGGAGAATGAGCACAGCGCGAGCGAGGGAGGAGGAGACCGGAGGTGGTGACGGTCAGTGGCGACGGCGCGGAGCAACGGATGGAGAACGAGCGAGAGGGAAAGGGGAAAGGGAATTCTGCCCTAATAATTCACTTTTTCTGACGGAATTCCTTTTTCGTCGGAAATTTCCGACGGAAACATAATTCCGTCGGGAAAAACTCATCCCATGTGGAATTTTCCCGATGGAATTCTTTTTCCGTCAGAAATTTCCGACGGAAAAAAAATTCCGTCGGAAATTTCCGAAGGGATATTGTTCCGTCAGAAATTTCTGATGGAAAATATATTTCCGTCAGAAATTTCTTACGGAATAATATTCCGTCGGAAATTCCGTCGGTAATTTATGTTTTTCTTGTAGTGGTCGCAAACAAAATTAGCAATCGGTCAACCAAAATCCGTAGCCATCGGTGTGATCTCGTGGCCTGCCAAAATCCATAGTTGTCGACGTGATCTCGCGGCCGATCGGCCATGCTCGGGCAGCCAAACTTCCATGCGTGAGCTCATGGCTAGCTAAGTTCGCTCGCCTACAGCTCACAGCCGACCAAGCTCGCGGCCGATCAAGCTAACAGATTTGAATACGTAGGGAGCAATACACTCGGGCAAAAAATAAAGGTGACGCTCCACATTATATATATATATATATATATATATATATAGCCAAACTTCCATGCGTGAGCTCATGGCTAGCTAAGTTCGCTCGCCGACAGCTCACAGCCGACCAAGCTCGCGGCCGATCAAGCTAACAGATTTGAATACGTAGGGAGCAATACATTCGGGCAAAAAGTAGAGGTGACGCTCCACATAATATATATATATATATATATATATATATATATATATATATATATATATATATATATATATATATATATATATATATATATCACAAATGCATGTGAAATATGCAGTGAAAATTATTATAGTAAAAATAATTTTACTCTCCCAGTTTCTTTCCTAATCCATATTAGATGAACGAAAGTAAATTACGATATTAATTTATAATCGACCATATATCTACACAGTGAAAGGAATTTTTTTTCGAGTACATGTATTTATCGAGAAATAATTTTATTTTATTATAATAAATTTATCCTCTATTTAATCAGACGCCGTATGGGGACAAAAATAACGAATCATAAAGTTATATAAAAGCAAATCGTTAATGACGAAATTAAAGGAGAAATTCATTTTCTCAAAAAAAAAATGTGGTATTATTTGTTCTGCCGGACCACCCCTATGGCTGTCCAATGACCCAACGCCCAACGCCTACCATATCGCAATAATCCGCCTCCCATAAAAAGAATAGAAATCCAACAGCAAAGCCCACTTGTCGTTATCGCCGTCGTCCCATCTCCTCCACCGCTGAACAGATTGGCAAAAGACGAAACGCTGCTCCACCGCGGAACAGAGCCGCAGAGAGAGAGAGAGTGAGAGAGGGGCGAATAATCGAAGCACAAGCACCACGTCGCCGTTCTTCCTCCTCCGAATTTGACATCGTTCATGTCGACCTCCGTCTCCAAGAGGCCCCTTCTCAAGCCCTTCTCCCTCCTCCTCCTCTTCCTCTCCTCCTTCCTTCTCCTCCGCCTCTTTCTCTCCTCCAACGCCAAGGCTAAGGCCACGGCCACCGCCTCTGTTTTCACGTCGTCTGTTTCTGAAGCGGTGTCTCCTCCTCCTCCTCCTCCTCTGGTTCGAATCCGGCGAACCTTCAGTTCCTACGACGAGTACGTCAAGCTGCAGCTGAACAAGACGCTGGACTCCCGCCTCCGCCGCGTGTGGGCGACCCGGGACTGGGACCGCAAGGTCCGCGTCTTCACCCGCTTCTTCGCCGACCTCGCCGCCGAGGGCCTGCTCTCCAACTCCTCCGCTGCTCTCTGCATTGGCGCGCGCCTCGGCCAGGAGGTCGCCGCCCTGCGCGGCCTCGGCGTCTCCGGCGCCGTCGGCATGGACCTCGCCCCCGCGCCGCCGCTCGTCGTGCGCGGCGACTTCCACCGCCAGCCCTTCCCCGACGCCTCCTTCGACTTCGAGTTCTCCAACGTCTTCGACCACGCGCTCTACCCCGACCGCTTCGCCGCCGAGGTCGAGCGCACCCTGCGTCCCGGCGGCTTCGCGGTGCTCCACGTCGCCGTGCACCGCCGCGGCGACAAGTACTCCGCCAATGATCTCCTAGGCGGCGTCGACGGTCTCCTCTCCCTCTTCCACCGCTCCCGCCTCGTCCGCACACGCAAGGTCGACGCCTTCGGCCTCGACACCGAGGTCGTCATCCAAAAGCTCAAGCACTAAATATCTCCAATTCAATCCAATCCAATTCATTCATTTTCATTTTCTTCCTTCAATTCCAATTCCAATTCCAATCAGGGAGACATGCTTGTTCTTCCTCTTTGATCATCAATTTCACACAAATTTTATGATAATTCTGTCGATACAAAGGATCAAAAAGCCACTTCTTTGCATGTCTGCGCGTGAACAGCTAGCTCTACTTTTCTGCTGCTTTTTTATTTTATTTTTCTTTTTCAAATATTCGGTTCGGATCCATTATCCGTGAAGAATAATTAGACGTCTAAAGCGGCAATCATGGAAGCAGAGATGAGTGGAGTCCATCTTTAAAACCCAATTAATTAGCGGTGCCGGTGTGAGGAAGAAGAAAACAAAATAGGGGCTGTGGATTTTTGATCGTGAGCCGTGGTCGACTCTGCAGACGGACTCATTTGCGGCTTTGCGTGTGCTCGTTGAGGCGTCTCTTTCTGTGTGGACGTTTGAGCGACTTGGGAATTCGGTATTCTTATTATGCCTGCTAAATAATATAATATGGAACGGGGGTTTCTTTTTACGTTTTTTATTCCGTGGAATAAATTATTATTATTTATTCGATAATTTATAAAAAGCGCATATTACCAAAAATATGCGATACTTTTGGCTATATAAACAAAAAAAAAAAATTACAATCAAATATAACATATTCTCTTCAACCTCTCCCGCCAACATGCCATTCATGTAATCTTATTTTCAAAACATCCAACCCACGTTCTAAAAAGTTACTTGGGAAGTAATTTTTATGGTACGGATATATGTGATCTTCTCTGTTCTTCCGTATCTCTTCTTGCATTTTGGCGGGATATTGCAAAAGAGGATGTTATAAACGGAAGTATTGTTTTAAGGTGTTGATGAGGCAATTTCAAAGAATAGTTGAGGTTGATCGGTGTTGAAAAAGAAATTTCAAATAATAATGTATTTGATAGAAGAAGACAGATAAAGATTTGATGTGTGTATGGGTAAAAAAATAGTATAATCTTTTTTGTAGCAAAAGCTGATTAAAAAATTGTGTTGATGTTGTTCATTGTTGTGTGGCAAAGATTTATAGAACAATACTTCAATTAAGGAGGTCCTTCGATATGATATCTTTCGTTACTTAATTATGTTTGTGAGTTTCTTCACTTTCATATTAAATTTTAACTAGATCTTGATCATGATATATAGGATACCGAATTCTCATTTTACTGATATGGTATGTATCAGCACATTGGTCTAATATGTGATAATATGAGGTCCACTTTTTTTCATGATCAAAATTATTTTTGAACACCGTATTTATCTACTCCGCGTTCAATCTTTCTAGCGACTGTAAGTTTGCAGAAGGTTCACTTTAATAAGCAGGTTCACTTTATTTCCATTGAGAAAGTTAAAAAAACTCCATGGTGCCCTTTAATTAATATAAAATTATGATGCATATTTTAAATACTCTTAAAATTAGGTATACTATTTGATAAAAAATATATAAATCCAAATAATCATAATTAACTTAATGTTACAAAACTCTCTACTCTCATAAAAGCTAAACACAATTTATACTCTACCTATACATTTATTTATTTATTCTGGATACCTGTGGTTAGACCCGACCACGGTTCGGAACCGTCGGTTCGACGGTTCGGAAACGCCGATTCAACGGTTCGTGAGAGGTCGCCCCTTAACCTTAACCACCCAAGACGATTACGGTTCACGGTTCGGAACCACCGGTTCACGATCCGGTTCACGATTTGCCATGGTTCGCCACGGTTCAAGATTATTATATTAAAAAAATTAAAAATAAAAAAATTAAATTAAAAATAAATAAATTTTATTAAAAAAGGGCTTGCACTTATATAAGTTCTCTACGTATCCCCTTAGGATATAGGGAAATCAAAGTCCACGTAGTTCTTTTACATTTTTACCCTTTTACATTTTTTACATTTTTACCCTTTCTCACTCACTTGCATTTCTTCCCGTTCCCGTTGTATTTGTTCCTTCGGTATCAAATTCTTCGACTTCGTCTTCTGAATGTTGCATTTCTTGGATTCGCTTCTCGGCTCTGGTTCAATCATCAAGTAATGCTTGAGCTTCCAATGAGTCGGGAGACATAGTTGATCGTCGTTCATCTAATATGTTGCCGCCGACACTGAACGTCTGCTCCACAACAACAGTCGACACTGGAGAAGCTAAAATTTCTTTTGCGATCACGGAGAGAACGGGAAAACTTTGAGCCTTCTGTGACCACCACTTCAAGATGTCGAAGTCTTCGCTATCTGCTTCATTAAAATCAAAAGAAGTCGTAAAATAATTCTCAAGTTCCTGTGTGGAACTTGAGGATCCTCGTGGAGATTTCGTCCATTCTTTTAATAAAAGTTGGGCTTTTATAAGTTTTAAATTAGTAGTAGTAGGTTGTTGTGTTTCAGAAATATTAGTTTGTGTTCCATATTTAACATAATATTGATTATAAAGATCATATAAATAATTTTTAATATTATATACAATAGGAATTAATGTGTTATAATATAAAGTTAGCATTTCTTATAAAATTTCTAATTTAAATCTAGGATCTAAAGCAAATATAATTAAATAAATTCCAGAAATAAAATAAAAATATTTTTCCTATTTAGTTTTCATAGCTAATATACAAAAAGTTAAAGCTTCATTATTTACATGTTCATTTAATATTAATACTATACTACAAAAATTCACTAAAATTAAATGAGCAGTGGGATAATAAACACCGGAAAGTTGTTCAGTTGCATCGTTAAAAACTTTTAAAATTTCACAAATACTACTACAAATATTCCATTGTTGTGAAAATAAATATATATTAGTATTACTATTTTGTGCAAAAAATAAACATAATAAATCTTTATATTGAAAGAATCTTATAATAATTGATATGTTGAATTCCAACGTGTTGGAACATCACGTGGAAATTTTTTTGGTCGCATTCCATTAGCTTTACAAAATCTACCCCATTGTTTCATCATAGATGGATGGGACCATAAGTACGAAATTGCGGTTCTAATTGGTTGAATATAATTTTGTAAAAGTTTTAATCCATCTTGAACACATAAATTTAAAATATAGCATACACAACGAATATGAAAAAATAAACCACCGATGACAGGTTGACAAATAAATTTTAATTCATCTATTGAAATGGTATTAGAACTAGCATTGTCTAATGATATTAAAAATATTTGATGAGTCAATCCATATTCTTCTAAAACTATGTGTAATAATTGTGCAATGTTATGAGCAGTGTGTGATTCATCAAAAACTCTATAAGCTAATTATCTTTTTTGAAGGATCCAAGAGTTATCAATCCAATGGCATGTTATACCCATATAAGAATGAGTTTGCCAATGATCACTCCAAATATCGGAACATAAAGAAACTTTATTATTTAATTTACTAAATTCTTCAATTAAATTCTTTTTTTCCTTGTTTTACTAATCTTTTAATTGTACAAGTTAGTGTAGTCCTAGGTATATGTTTAGCAGCAGGATTAAAAGATTCTTTACAAAAATCTTTAAATGTGCATTTAGATCCAAAACTAAAAGAAAAATATTCTACGGAAACAAATTTAGCTAATGATTCTTTTAATTTATTATCTGAATATAAAAATAAATCAGAATCAGTACTACTACCGCTAGAAAATCTAGATAATTGTGTTTGAGAGCGGTCAAGCCCATTGATCCCGGGCCAGCTTGCGTGTAGCCTGGCCCGGCAGCCTGGCGCTCAATCAGGGAAAATGGCTAGTGATCTGGACGATCCCGCTGGACAAGGGGCACGCTGGCTTAGGCCCCTTGGGTTTCCGTGTCAAGGCCCATATAGGCTTATAATAGCTTTCTATTGAATCAGATAGGATCGGGCCGAAGGAGTTATCCCCTCTGTGCCCCCAGTCGGCACCCTCTTAGGCCCTCAGCCGGCCTCCTTACCTCTGTGCCCCCAGTTGGCACCTTCCTAGGCACTCAGCTGGCCTCCTTACCTCTGTGTCCCCAGTCGGCACAACCACTCCCTGACATCGGGTTACCAGAAGCTGTACGGGGTCAGCGCGAGACCCTGGTCGTCCTGACCGCCAACGACGGATATCTCGCTGAGGCATTAATATGCCTGACACATCTTGTCTCCCGTACCTCGACCACATGCCCTGATGTCAGACCGAGCGACGTCTAACGGCGCCAACTCTTAAGTTGACAGGGCCTCTTTCCTTAATACAGCATGTGCCGCTTTGCCCTACCACCCCTGGACGCGCATTACCTTGTCCTCACTACGCGACAGCAGGTGGCAGGTGAGGCAAAACTTGTCAGCTTCCCCGGCTACATAGGCTTCTCACTCCGCATTTACCAGGTACGCGTGATAGTGCAATCGGGCTACTGTTCTATTGCTTTCCATCACCATCGTCGGATACTGACTTGACCGTCGGAGTGCCTGGCCGGGGACTTTTCCCGGCGGGTTCTAACGGTCCCTGTCTTGCAGGTTGGAAGCGATCCAGCTCGTCACGCCACTTCAGCGACCTCCCCCTCCTCGGATACTCGTTCAGCTATAAGGGCGTCCGACTCACTTCGCGACAGGATCAAATTTGGCGCTAGAAGGAGGGACACCAGCAGCCTGATCGGAAGTGAAGATGGAGGAGCCTTACGATGTAAACGCGGATATCTCTCGAGGGGAGTACGAGGTACTCATGGCTACGCGAGCTCAGTAGAGGGCTTCGCAAAGGCTCTCCCAAGCTGCTAGCCAAGGGCCTCAGGGCCCAGAGCCAGTGGCACGTCACCTCTCGGGAGGGCCAGGCAGGCCTGTTGTGCCTGAGGGCGGTCCCGCACCCCCCCTAGTGGTTGGCCCTTGGGAGCAAGTCGGCGAGGCTCACTCGATGTCCGCCGGGGCCTCCGTTTCCAATCCGGTACGCGGAAGGCGGATGGATAGGGGAAGAGCTCCGGCTGATCCTACTTCAGCCCCGACGGTACGCAGCCCTTTCGCTCCTTGGATCTTGGAGGACCCCGTCCCTCACCACCTGCGTTTCTTCACCGTCCCTGAATACGTGGGGACCACGGATCCAGAGGAGCATTTGATGAAGTTTGAGAGTGCTGCTATGCTGCAGCAATACCCGGAAGGTGTTAAGTGCTGAGCCTTCCTAACCATGCTCTCTGGCGCAGCCCAGAGGTGGTTCGACCGACTCCCCGACGGGTCGGTCACAAGCTTCGAGAAGTTCAAAAAGGTGTTCCTGCAGCACTTCGCTAGCAGTCGAAGACACCACAAAACAAGTCTCAACCTGTTTGCCCTGAAGCAAGGGCCAAAAGAAACACTCAGGTCTTACATCCGGAGGTTTAACGAGTTGGCAATGGATGTGCCAACTGCCACTCAGGAAGTGATGGTTAATGCCTTCTCCCATGGCCTGCAAGAGGGAGAGTTTTTTCGCGCTCTGATTCGGAAACCCCCGAAGGACTTTGACAGTCTTCTGGGTAAAGCCGACAAGTACATTAATGTCGAAGAAGCGCAAGCAGCTCGGCGCCGGGAATCCGTGGCTCCAGCACCTGCCCCTCCTGTTCAGGGGGCCAGACCCTCAGGAGGGCCCATTCATAGTCCGCGAGGCCCCGCCGAGCCTGCGGACATGGAGAGGCGCCACGTACAGCAGGTGGCCCAGGGATGCCTTCCCGCCCGATGAAGGCCATACTGCAGCTACCACCGGAGTCATGGGCACGCCACTGAGGAGTGCCGACAAGTTGGTCGGGGCCGGGCTCAAGCCCCCAGAGGACGAGGAAGACAAACACCTCCCGGACGGGGAGCGGGCCGAGGCGGCCTGAATGCTGACCCGATGGCTGAGGAACTGCGGGAAAACCCCCCGGCCGCTCGGAATCTATTCCCTCAAGGGAACCGAGCTGTGGAAGAGGAGACGGACGAAGAGCGGGCCAACCAGCAAAACGTCGTTCGCGGAGGTGTGCACGTCATCTCGGGCAGCCCGACAGGAGGAGATTCCCACCGGACCCGGAGAGCCCAGGTGCGCCGGCTAGAGATCCATCAGGTTGGCACTAGTCTGGCCCAAGCCGAAGGGCCGCAAATTAGCTTTGGGCCCGAAGATCTTCAGGGGTTGGAAGTCCCCCACGAGGATGCGCTGGTCATCACCGCCGTCATCGCTAATTACCAGGTCCACCGCACCATTGTGGACACAGGCAGCTCGGTCAACATACTCTACAAGAGAGCATTTGACCAACTTCAGATCGAGAAGTCCCAACTGGAGCTGGCGTCAACCCCGTTGTTTGGTTTCATGGGGAATACAGTGCATCCCATCGGCCAGATTCGGTTGGATGTCTCCTTGGGAGAGGAGCCGTTAAAGAGGACTCGGTGGTCCATTTTTCTGGTGGTGGACGCTCCTTCGTCCTACAACACCATACTGGGCCGACTTGCGCTCAACGAGTTCCGGGCTGTCGCCTCCACCTTCTACCTCAAGGTCAAATTCCCTGTCGGGGATCAGGTAGGTGAGATCAGGGGTGACCAGAAGGTAGCCTGGAGATGCTACGTGAACGATGTTCACGAAGAAAGTCGCAAAGCCCTGCGCCCCTTCGCTGATTGCAACATGGTCCAAGCCTCCCCTTGGTCCGAGCTGCACAAAGACAAGGAGGAGGTGCAGCTCCTTCCCGACCGGGAGGAATCCCGAGTCAAGATTGCCTCGGGATTGCCAGAAGAGCTGAAGGAGTCCCTACTGGAGTGCTTGGCTTGCAATCAAGACGTCTTCGCTTGGTCCGTTAAGGAGCTAAAAGGTGTCCGACCGGAGGTTGCAGAGCACCGCCTCCACGTTACCCCCACGCTCGACCCGTGAAGCAGAGAAAATGGGACTTTAGCACCAAGCAGAATAAGGCGATCAGGGCAGAGATCGAGAGGTTGACGGAGGCAGGGCACATCAGAGAAGTGCAGTTTCCTTCCTGGTTGGCCAACGTGGTGCTGGTGCCTAAGCCAGACAACAGATGGCGGATCTGCATTGACTTTCGGGATCTCAACAAGGCTTGCCCGAAAGATTGCTATCCTCTGCCCCGGATTGATTAGATGGTGGACTCGACGGCAGGCAGCGAGTTCATTTCAATGTTGGACGCCTACCAGGGGTATCATCAAGTACCCCTGGCAGTGGAAGACCAAGAAAAGGTTAGCTTCATAACGGCAGATGGCACTTATTGCTATACTGTTATGCCGTTCGGATTGAAGAACGCTGGAGCCACCTACCAGCGTATGATGAATAAGGTCTTCCGATCCCAGATCGGGAGGAACGTGGAAGTATATGTTGATGACATCCTCATCAAATCTGCTCATGCTGAAGACTTGGTGTCGGACGTTGAGGAGACTTGCCGGACATTGCGGGGGTATGGGCTCAAGCTGAACCCGGCGAAGTGCCTCTTTGGTGCTCGGAGGGGGAAGTTCCTGGGCTATATTGTGACTGAGCGGGGCATAGAAGCTAACCCGGGGAAGGTCAAGGCCCTGCAGGATATGCCTCCGCCCAGGAATCTACGAGAAGCTTAGTGGCTTGCGGGGCGGATCACGGCCCTATCTCGATTCATTTCCCGATCGGCAGAGAGAGGGTTGCCTTTCTTCAAAACCCTCCGCAAAGCTACCAAGTTCCAGTGGGATGCCGACTGTGACAAGGCATTTGAAGAGCTGAAGACTTACCTCGCTTGCAGATATACTAGGCTCTCGAGCCATATTTCCCGTAGCTCGGCAGCTCAGTAAGACGCGTGGCGTCCCATGCTCCCTGAGTCCTGCCCGACTGTTGGCGCTATTATCCCGCGGCTCAGCCTGCCTGACCGTGTGTGCTTTCCCGCAGCTCGGCTGCTCAGTAAGACACGTGGCGTCCCACGCTCCCTGAGTCCTGCCCGACTGTGTGTGCTATTATTCCACGGCTCAGCCTGCCTGACCGTGTGTGCTTTCCCACAGCTCAGCTACTCAGTAAGACGCGTGGCGTCCCACGCTCCCTGAGTCCTGCCCGACTGTGTGCGTTATTATCCTGCGGCTCAGCCTGCCTGACCGTGTGAGCTTTCCCGCAGCTCGGCTGCACAGTAAGATGCATGCCGTCCCACGCTCCCTGAGTCCTGCCCGACTGTGTGCTCTATTATCCCGCGGCTCAGCCTGCCTGACCGTGTGTGCTTTCCCGTAGCTCGACTGCTCAGAAGACGTGTGGCGTCCCACGCTCCCTGAGTCCTGCCCGACTGTGTGTGCTATTATCCCGCGGCTCAGCCTGCCTGACCGTGTGTGCTTTCCCGCAGCTCGGCTGCTCAGTCAGACGCGTGGCGTCCCATGCTCCCTGAGTCATGCCCGACTGTATGCGCTATTATCCTGCGGCTCAGCCTGCCTGACCGTGTGTGCTTTCCCGCAGTTCGGCTGCTCAGTCAGACGCGTGGCGTCCCACGCTCCCTGAGTCCAGCCCGACTGTGTGCGTTATTATCCCACAGCTCGGCCCGTCCGGCTGTGTGTGCCACATTTCCCGCGGCTCGGCTGCTCGGTGAGAGGTGTGGCGTCCCACACTCCCTGAGTTCTGCCCGACTGCGCGTGCAAATTCTTGCCTTGAGTTGCAAACACGCCAGTTTCCATGCCCCATCTGCTTAGTGGCTCCGATCGGGCGGTGACTGCCCACGCTCCTGCGAATCGGCCTGAGTTGGTGATCGGACTCCCATCTCTTAACGAGGCGCGTTATCCCCCCCCCCCCCCCCCCCCCCCCCCCCCCCCCCGCTCGGTCCTTGACCCAACGCAGGGCAATCCAGGCTCCCCTTCTATTTACCAACCAAGGGGGCAAAATTCTTGAAGTTCAAAGGCAAGAAACGCTCTGTAAACGTCTCACCGGCTCGGGTGCTGCAGGGGTCAAGCGTAATCGTAAGACGCAAGGTGCGACAAGACCGCTTGAAATCTGCAGCCCGGCCATAACGTTGCAAATGGCCGCGGATAATGGTTATATGCCTCAACCGACACTTGGGTGTTCCCCTTGCCTCGAACCACGCCCCTAATGGCGACCGATGGAGTGAGACTCAGGCAAGGAAGGCCCTCGCGTCGGTTATTAACGTCGTTCGGATTACTGACTCACAAACATCACACATATACGGAAAAGTAGCATTTTATTATCCAGGGCAATTACAAAGTAGAGGCTTAGTCTCTCTGTGGCTAATCAGAACAAAATCGATCGGGTCTCAGTAATGCCCGACCCAAGCTCACGGAGCTCGGCTGGTCTTCTTCGGGGCCCGACCCTGGAGCAAGGAGTCAGGGTAACACTTGAGGTGTCGAATGCGCCGCTGGATGGCCTTCGGCACGGATGTTTGAACCTCGTACTTCTGCCTCAGCTCGCTGAGCTCCGCAGCGCTAGTGGCTAGCTTCGCCTCTTTGGCCTTCAGCGCGGCCCGCAAGATAGAAATGAGGTGTTGCGCTTCGACAGGTTGCGCTCGGAGCGCCGACCACTCCCCCGAAATTCAAGCGGGTGGCACGGTCTGTCCACAAGAGAAGGCAAAAATCAGACGTCGAAGAAAAGGAAAATAAAAACAACACCTTTCATAAGCTGAAGTTTGGCGGGCCAAGCCTAAGAGCTTGCGCCCGAGTCGAGCTTCCAGACGCAAGGATGGAAGAGGTTTGCAGACTTCCTAGCCAAACCACACTTAGCTGAGCTGGAGTCATTAGTTAGTGTCCGTGGCATGGCGACGATGGTGAGAGACTGGCCCAGAAGAGCCAGCCGTGAATCCTTCCCACAGAGACCCATAGTTTGCAAAAGGGCAAGGAGCCTGCAAGCAATAAGCCTCCCCAGCCTAGCTTTTGCTTTGATAGGGGGCATATGATAGTACCCCCTCCAGCATTCGGCGAGCCAGCATGGGCAGCCGGTCGGCATATAGAACTACGACGAGTTGAATGACGAAGGACAGGGCGAACCCTTCCCTTCGCACTCCGGCGCATACCCTCCAAACCCTCCTCAAGAGAGTAGCAGAAGAGAACGCCCCAGATAGGGAAGCCGAACGAGGGTGGCAAGCTCTGGAGGCACTGGAGAAA
>JAGFNQ010000642.1:42051-131931 GCA_024364735.1 Boesenbergia rotunda
CTGACACACATAGACGTGTCCTGAACCAAGTGGGTATAAGATGGTGAAGGGAATGAGGCATGATTCATTAGAGCTGCTGAAGGGTTTCAGAATTATTTCTGAGGTCAACCGTTGATCTTTTGATTAATTGGGGATCATGATGTACTACTAGGTGCCACTCATGATCATTCTATAATTGGTTAATTATAGACGGCCAACATAAATCAAAAGCCTATTTAGTCACACGCACCACGAGTAATCCGAGGGATTTAAAACGAGTTGAAAATTAGATTTTTCGATCAAGAGAGATAAGTCGAATCTGAATTTTCAGAGACGCATCGGAAGCATAAAATGGCTAAGTCTTTTGAAGACTTATTGGACGAATTAAATGAGTTGAATTCGTAAGGTTTCGGCTTGGGTTTGGCTGGCCAAAGAGGGTCCCAACCCTCTTTGTTTGGCCGACCACATCAAAAGGGGAGAACCAAATTGTTTGGTTCAAATTATAAAATAAACCGAGCGCGGTTTGTTTTATAAAATTATGGATAAAAAATTTATATAAAGAAATGTATATAAAGGGATTTATTTTTCATGGAAATTAAAATGAACCATGGATTGGTTTATTTTATTTTATAAAATCAATAATGGATTGATTTACCATGATAAAGAAATTTATATAAAGAAATTTCTTTCCATAATAAAAGGGTGACATGGTTGTTTTTATTATAAATTAAGTTATAATAAAAACTTGGCATAATGAAATAATTCATAGAAAAATTTATAAGATAAATTTCTTATGAAAAATTTATTCCGTTAAGAGGAGACTTGGCGATTAAGAGGCTACTATATAAAGGTACCAAGGCAAGGCTTGGAAATTAATCCAAGAGATCAAGGATTCTTGCCTAGCCTCTCTCCCTCTCCTTTTCTCCCTCTCCCTCCTCTAGTGGCGCCGACCCTAGAGGCCCTCCTTTTGGTTGCCGTGAGCTTCCACCACCAAGAAGAGGCCGAAGAAGAAGAAGAAGCGGGCGCGACTCCTTCCTTCCTCCCGGAATCTTGATTCCGTTCTTCGTTTGGTGGTTAGTCTTTCCATCTCTCTCTTGGTATTCTTGTCGTGCCTTTGGAGAATCTAGTAGTTCTTGTCGGCACGAAACTCGTGGCTTTGCGAAGTCATCCCGAAGAAAACTCGACGTGGACGCGAATAGAGGCGAAGCTTCCATGGGACGCTACGGTTGGATCTCGTCCCTTTCTACAAGTTACGCGAGGTATTAAGTAAATTAGTTTACTTTCTGTAAAATTTTAAATTTATGATCATGTCTCCACAACATAAGATTGCATGCTAGATACGTGGTTAAAATAATTTGAGAAATTATTTATGCTAAACCTTCCACTGCACGTAATTAAATTTTACAATTACGAACCCGTATCCATGTCAACATGCACCCGGTCCCAACATTGAAGACTAAGCTCGACCACGTTGGCGGAACCTGGGTGGAGGAGCTCCCGAGCATCCTATGGGCCCTGCAAACTACAGTCAAAGAAACCACTGGATGCACACCTTTCCAATTGGTTTACGGAGCTGAGGCCGTGATTCCGGTCGAGGTTGGGTGTGAATCGGATCGGAGAGCACCATACGATGAGGATAACCCGGAAAGACGGCGTCTAGAGCTGGATTTGGTCAACGAAATTTGTGATAGGGCAGCGGCTCGGATGTTCGCATATAGGCGGAAGATGAAGCAGAGATATGACCGAAGAGTACGGCCCCGAGCATTTCAAGTGGGCGACCTAGTCTAGAAAAGAGTCAAACCTGTGGGGGACGTGGTCAAACTGGAGCTGCAGTGGGGGGGACCCTTCAAGATTGTGCAACAACTCTCTTCAGGAGCGTATTACTTAGAGAACGAGAAGGGGAAAAGGCTGGATCGACCCTAGAGTGCGATCCACCTTCAGCCTTATCGAGCTGCCGAGTGACGAGCGATGATGTAAGTGTAAAGTACTTCTAACCAGTGGAAGCGTATGGTCCTTACCCCCGCTCGCAGATGTATCAGACTCTCGAGCTAGATTTCCCGCAGCTCAGCTGCTTAGTAAGACGCGTGGCGTCCCACGCTCCCTGAGTCTTGCCCGACTGTGTGCGCTATTATCCCGCGGCTCAGCCTGTCTGACCGTGTGTGCTTTCCCGCAGCTCGGCTGCTCAGTAAGACGTGTGGCGTCCCACGCTCCCTGAGTCTTGCCCGATTATGTGCACTGTTATCCCGCGGCTCAGCCTGCCTGACCGTGTGTGCTTTCCCGCAGCTCGGCTGCTCAGTAAGACGTGTGGTGTCCCACGCTCCCTGAGTCTTGCCCGACTGTGTGCGCTATTATCCCACGGCTCAGCCTGTCTGACCGTGTGTGCTTTCCCGCAGCTCGGCTGCTCAGTAAGACACGTGGCGTCCCACGCTCCCTGAGTCTTGCCCGACTATGTGCGCTATTATCCCGCGGCTCAGCCTGCCTGACCGTGTGTGCTTTCCCGCAGCTCGGCTGCTCAGTAAGATGCGTGGCGTCCCACGCTCCCTGAGTCTTGCCCGACTATGTGTGCTATTATCCCGTGGCTCAGCCTGCCTGACCGTGTGTGCTTTCCCGCGGCTCGGCTGCTCAGTAAGATGTGTGGCATCCCACGCTCCCTGAGTCTTGCCCGACTGTGTGCACTATTATCCCGCGGCTCAGCCTGTTTGACCGTGTGTGCTTTCCCGCAGCTCGGCTGCTCAGTAAGACGCGTGGCGTCCCACGCTCCCTGAGTCTTGCCCGACTGTGTGCGCTATTATCCCGTGGCTCAGCCTATCTGACCGTGTGTGCTTTCCCGCAGCTCGGCTGCTCAGTAAGACGCATGGTGTCCCACGCTCCCTGAGTCTTGCCCGACTGTGTGCGCTATTATCCCGCGGCTTAGCCTGCCTGACCGTGTGTGCTTCTCGCAGCTTGGCTGCTCAGTAAGACGCATGGCGTCCCACGCTCCCTGAGTCTTGCCCGACTGTGTGCGCTATTATCCCGCGGCTCAGCCTGTCTGACCGTGTGTGCTTTCCCGCAGCTCGGCTGCTCAGTAAGACGCGTGGCATCCCACGCTACCTGAGTCTTGCCCGACTGTGTGCGCTATTATCCCGTGGCTCAGCCTGCCTGACCGTGTGTGCTTTTCCACAGCTCGGCTGTTCAGTAAGACACGTGGCGTCCCACGCTCCCTGAGGCTTGCCCGACTGTGTGCGCTATTATCTCGTGGCTCAGCCTGCCTGACCATGTGTGCTTTCCCGCAGCTTGGCTGCTCAGTAAGACGTGTGGCGCCCCACGCTTCCTGAATCATACCCGACCAGGGGCGCTAGTTACTGCCTCGCCAGCAAGCTATAAGCGGACCAGCTTCCGCGTCCCACTTAAGTCAGTGGCTCCAATTGAATGCGGGGCAAGTCCCCGCTCTTAAGAATTGGCCTGAGTAGATGGTCGAACTCCCGTTTCTCATCAAATCACATCATTCCTCCAGACTGGTCCCTGGCCCCCATACCGGACAACCCTGTCTCCCCGTTTACCTACCCACCAGACAGGTGAAATTTTTGAAGCGCTAGAACTTGAATGGCTGGCCAAATTGGGCGCCTCTCATGTCAGGCCCAGTCGGGAGATACGTGACCCGGCAAAGCCACCCAAAGTCTACAGCTTGCCTGAAACATTCCAAGTAACCCGGAATAATGGATGGACCCTTCCCTCAACGCTCGGGTGTTCTCCATGTCGCGAACCGCTCACCTGTGTCAAATCTGTCATTATGCTAGAAGGTACCCCGTCTCGACACGGGAGCACGACTTCTTCTGGTTCGGGCGGCCCCCAAAGGGGAAAGGCCTAACGCCCGCACTCAACCAGACAGGTGCGCACCGGCTGGAGCCTAAGTAAGGAGCACCCTCGCGCGAGTTAGTAAAGTCGTTCGGATTACGGACTCGTAAACGCTATAAGTACATAAAAAAGTGGCATTTTATTATCCCTAGAGATTACAAGATAGAGGCTTAGAGCCTCTCAGCTAATGAAGGCAAAACCACTCGGACTCAGTATCGACTAATCCTAACTTATGGCGTCCGACCACTCTGCTTCGAGGCCTGACGTTGGAGTAGGGAGTCGATATAGCCCTGGAGGTGCTGAAGGCGTCACTGGACGGCCTTCAGTATGGACGTTTGGACCTCGTGCTTCTGCTGAAGCTCACTGAGCTCAGCAGCGATAGCAGCCCGTTCCCCTTCTTTAGCCCTCAGATCGGCTCGCAAGGTAGAGATGAGGTGTGTGCTTCGAAGGTTGCGCCCTGAGCGCAGCCCACTCCTCAGAAATCCAATCTGACGGTGACGCCTGTTGCTAAAAGAAAGCAGAAGTTAGAAATAAAGAAAGGAAAAATAAAAACCATACCTCTTATAAGTTGAAGTTTTTTCAGGTCGGGTCTAATAACTCTCGCCCGAGCAGAGTTTCCGGATTCTCGGCTGGACGAAGTTTGCAGACTTCCGGCCATGACCATCACTCGAACACGAGTCACTAGCTAACGTCCAAGGAGTAGCAGCGGGCGGAGAAACTGGTCCAGGAGAGTCGGTGGTAGCATCCTCGCCCGCAAAGGCCCAGAGGGCGAAAAGGGGCAAGGAGCCTGTAAGCAGCGAGCCACCCCAGCCTGGCTTTTGCTTTGGTAGGGGGCATATGATAATACCCCCTCCAGCATTCGTCGAGCCAGTAGGGCCAGCCGGTCGACATAAAGAACCACGACAAGTTGAATGACGAAGGACAGTATGAACACCTCCCATCGAAGCCCCCGCAAGCGCAAGCACCCAAACCCTCCTCAACAGAGTTGAAGAGAGCATCCGAGAGGAACTTCTCGAGGGAGAAGGGACAAGCACTGGAGGTGCTGGAGAAGGCGATACCTCGGGGCCGAGTAGAGGAGGAGTGTGCCCAGGAAGGGGGGTCACACGGGAAGATGAAGGTGCCGCGGCAGCAAGTTCTGCAGAAGCCGGCACCCTGGCTCGCTTCGCTCGGCGGGGAAGAGTAGAGGTGTTATATGGAGATAAAAAGTCAGCCGAACAGGGCGCCTGGGGACAAGTTTTTAGTGGAGAGCCACTCGTATCAGAGGCTCCCTTACAGAGGGAGGAGCCCGTTTTCATGGACTTTTCCCCCTTACATGAAGTACCTTCGCGAGGGGAAAGGGTGGGTTCGAATGGCTGAGGCGAAAGGGGTGAATCAGGAGGAAGCATTATTTCAAAATACTCCTGGTCAGTCTCCCCCGAGGGAAAGGAATGCGAGTCATCCGAAAGAGCACACAGTCCTCCCCGAGAAGGAACTTCCTCAGAGGAGTCGGTAGCAATGATGAGAGATGAGCAAGGAGTTCGGTTCCGTGAGTTTTCTCTGGAATCAACAACGGCAGAGGGTAGCCTATGTATAGAAGGAGGAAACGTATCGCAGCCGTTCGCGAGGGACCTCAGTAAGCCGAATGATCGAACGATCAGGCGTACGAGGGGAAGGCATGAAGGAGTGAAGAAGTGGTAGAGCCGGAGCAAATGAGAAAGGGTTGCCCGATGCCCGAGGCGCTTATGACTCGTGATGGACGTTTCGCTGGACGATACGTCGTGTCGCTCAAGCCCTGTTCCATCACTCATTAAGACGGGTGTCAGAGATTGAGATACGAATCGCCCCGAGGGGACGGGTGCACGGAGGTTCTCATAAATAGGCAAGCTCCCTCCTATCCTTGGGCTTTGAGCCTGGCCGGTCGCGTGGCGACCCACGTCTCCCGGTCTTCGACCCAACTGAGCGGGCAAACCCTCGTAAGCGTGTCCGACCCCGCTAGTTTAGTGACCTACATGATGTCGGGAGGTGTCCCACTCAGAGCGCTCCGCTCGGTAGGCCTGAAGATCGATAACAGTGTGACAAAGGGAGCCGACCTTAAGTGTTTTAAGAAGGAATGAAGAGGCTCTAGTCAGCAGGGTGCACAGATTACATCACTCCGAACCCGTAACCCTCGCTAGTACATCAAAAAGGAAAGGCGAAAGAGAGGCGAGAGAGGCAAACGACTTGATCCTCACTTGAAGGGTGTGTCGGTCACACTGGGCAGGCCCTCGCACATGTCCTCGAGGCTTGCTGTCGTGGGAGGCATATCAGGAGATAGATACCCGCCCAACTTGAATCGATGGATTAGGTTCAGCCCTTGCAGCTCCATGACATCCATAAACCGTTTGGCGATTTCGGCCTTGTGGGCAGGGTCGTTGATACACTCAAGCCTATGCTCCTCTCGTCGGGACTCTTCGATTTCCTTACAAGATCGGAGTGTCATCAGCTCCGATCTAGCCGCTTCCCGCTCTGACTGTTCACTTGCCCTGTGGGCTTGAAGCTTGGCCAACTCCAATTTGGCTGATTCCCACTCGGATTTCTCCTCCCGAAGTCGCGCAAGCTCTTGGTCTTTAGAAGAGAGCTCCTTAGACAGCTCCGTCATCCTTTGAGACTGGGCCAGAGACTCAGCCTCCCGGGTCTCCAATTGAGCCTGAAGGGAGTCGAGGGCAACTGACGCCCTCTGAAGATCAGACTTCACCCGGGTTGACTCGGCTTGGGCTTTCGCTCGTAAAGCTCGCGCTTTGCGCTCTGCATGCTTCAAGGTGGAGAGCCTGATGTTTGCCTGAGAGGTGGTTTGTTGAGCCATCTCGAGTTGGCCGCGGCTACCTCAAGTTGTTCCCTGGAGTGGGTCAGCTGATCCTGCAAAGCCCGAACTTCCTCTCGTAGGTGATTCAATGTGGGCTCGTCAGCAACTAATTGGGAGTGCGCCAGCTGCATCTACAGGCGCTGCATCTCCCTCTCAGCCTTAGCCCGTGCTGTGCTTTGAGCCAGGAGCGACATGGAGACTCCGTGGCAGTCTCCTATGAACTGCAGAAGGGACATCGTTCCTGTGAGTCAGAAGTAAAAGGCGCAACGGAAGACCTAGATCGTTTAGGCATACCTGAGTGGCCTTAAGAAAGAAGGCGTCAGCTTTGTTGCGAGGGCCTCGAAAGTAAGACTCCTCGAACCCTTGGGCATAGCGGTCGGCCACTGGCCCATACAGGCGCAGGTCTTGGTGATGCTCGGGTAGCTCACCCGAGGCACCTTTAGGCGATGGTCTGCCTAAGAGGGTACCAAAAGGTGCATCACTGGGTCCTCCGTCGGACCCGCAGTGGAAGGGGCGCCTGATTGAGTAGAGCTCAAGGTGTCGGAGTCGTTGGAAGTAGCAGAAAGGTGGGCGGGTGATGTGGAGACGGAGAGGTCGGCCGTAGCACTGGGGTTGGGGGCAATGGCCGAGGCAATTGCCGATAGGCGAACGGGGGAGTCTTCGACGAAAACGGTGGCCGACGAAGTAGTCAAGGGGGCCACATACGGAACGATGGCTAAAGAGGCAGAGTGAGCTTCCGGCTCAGGAGCTGCTCTTTTCTTCTTCTTTTTCTTTTTCTTCTTTTTCTTCTTCTTCTCCTCCGAAGAGGCAAAATGGGCTTCAGGCTCGGGAGCTGCTCTCTTCTTCTTCTTCTTCTCCAGATGCTTGCTGGAGGAAGGAAGGGGGAAACCCCTTGGGGGGGGGGGGGGGGGGGGAGATGCTAGTCGGCGTTTGGACGGAAGGCGTGGTAGGACAGTCGTGGACGGGGCGGTCTCAGAGGCGGTGGGGCCCGACCCCTGCACAATCGGGGCCGGGTTGTCCGGAATCGTCTCCGCTACAACACCTTCTCTAGCGGCCAACATAAAGGCGATTCTAGTCTGTAGCTCGGCCTCGGTCAGCCTGAAACCTCCCTTCAGGGCCGTGGACAGCAACAAGGAGACTATGAAAGAAAAATAAGTGCAGGCTCGACCGAGAGATATGCTTGGTACACACAGAGAGACTTACCAACATCAGCCAGAGGGAGAGCAGGACTCGGGCTCAGACCGACAGCGGAGAGAATCCCCTCCTTTAACAAAAGCCCGCCATGGAAGTGTCTGTCCTCCAGTTCAGCAGTGATTGCCAAGTAGGCGGCGGAGGTGCGATAATATCGGGGAAGAGTCTCGGACACAGGGAGTCCCTCCACCCAGGTGGTAGGCCAACCCAGGGCAGGGATGGGCCCAAGAAGAAGTATCGTTCCTTCCAACCTTTGTTTGAAGTGGGCAGGTTCAAAAGAAAGGAAGTTTTGGCTCGGGCCTGGAAGAAGAAGTCACCCACTTCTTGCTGTTTAGGGTAGAAAAAGTAATGGAAGTTCTCTGGTACAAGGGGAACCTCAAGAAGGGAGAAAACGATGGCTGAGCCACATATCAGGCGTATGACATTGGGGGCTAGTTGAGACAGAGGGATCTGGAAGTAGTCACAGACGGCGGCGATGAAGGGATGGACAGGGAAACGTAGGTCGGCTTGAAGATGATCCCGAGATAAGGCAATATAGCCCAAGGGGGTAGAATTTGGATGTTCGTGCGGTTTAGGCAGGCGTATGCGGTGGTCGGCCGGAATCAAGAAGTCCGATTTCATTTGAAGCAAGTCATGAATGGTCAGGGTGGTTCTCAAGGTGGCATACCAAGGCCGAGGCGGGAGTGGAGACGAAGAAGAGGAGGCCATCGGAGAAGAAGGAGGGCGGGAAGCTAACCAGTGTGGAGGGGTCGTCGAGGAAAGGCCGGGACAAGGAAGTTGTTGCAACCCTAGCGGCGTGCAATGCAGCGGATGGGCGGCAGATGGTTTCGAACGCAGAACGGGTAAGCAATGAGGCTCACTTATGGAGGCAGGCGAGGAGTGCCAATCGTCCGATGGACGACTGGGAGAAATCTGCAGCCCAGCTAAAGCCGCCTGATCAGACTCGGGTATTATTTGGGGCGACAGAATACAGGTTCAGTAGAATATCCCCAATCGATGACGGCCGGTCCTTCAGAGGACGCGCTAGGCTTGGACCAGATTTAGGGTCCAGTCAATCGGACTGCATGCCTCCTTCGACTAGACTTGAGGGAGATGCTTATGATCCCGGGCCAGCTTACGTAGCCTAGCCCGGTAGCCTGGCGCTCAGTCAGCAGGAAGGTAGCCAGTGATTGGGACGATCCCGCAGAGAAGGAGGCCCGCGGGCTCAGGCCCCCTTGGGCTTCCGTGTCAAGGCCCACATAGTCCCGTAAGGGCTTTCTCTTGAGACAGATTGTTGGTGACTTGCTCAGCCTCGGATCCCTGCCTACGCGTGGTGGCCCACGCTACGGAGATAAGCCCGAGCCACAGAGGACGTTACTAAGTGCCCCAGTCGACACCCTCCTAGGCCCTCAGCCGGCCTCGTTACTAAGTGCCCCAGTCGGCACCCTCCTAGGCCCTCAGCCGGCCTCGTTGCTAAGTGACCCAGTCGGCACCCTCCTAGGCCCTCAGCCGGCCTCGTCACTTAGCGCCCTAGCAGGCACCACCACTCCCTGGCACCGGACTACCAGAAGCTGTACGGGATCGGCGCAGAACCTCAGTCATCCTGACCCCATTAGCGGATATCCCGCCGAGGTATTGATATACCTGCCACATCTTGTCTCCCATACCTCGACCACATGCCATGGTGTCAGGCCGAGCGGCATCCAACGGCGCCAACTCTCAAGTTGACAGAGCCCCTTTCCTCAACACAGCATGAGCCACTTTACCCTGCCACCCCTGTCATTCCTGGACATGCCTTGCCTTGTCCTCGCTATGCGACAGCAGGTGACAGATGGGGCAGAACTTGTCAGCTTCCCCGGCTACTTATGTCTTTCACTCCGCATTTCCCAGGTACGCGCGATAGTGCAATTTGGCTACTGTTCTATTGCTTTCCATCGCCACCGTCGTGTTCTGACTTGACCGTCGGAGTGTCTGGCCGGGGACTTTTCTCGGCGGGTTCAACGGTCTCTGTTTTGCAGATTGGGAGCAACCCAGCTCGTCACGCCACTTCAGTGACCTCGCCCTCCTCGGAGACGCGTCCATCTGTAAGGGCGCCCGACTCACTTCGCGACAGGATCACATCTCATAATTATGTCTTTCATTTGAAATTTTTTTTATAAAATTTATCATAATTAAGAATTGATTAGATATTTAAAAGATAATTAATCATCCTTCAGACCTCTTGGTGGCAACATCTACGCACTAATCATCAATCCATCCCGCGGGGACAAAATTTCTTTTAAAAAGGTTAGAGCAAGGGCTCGAACTCGCGACCCTCGAGATGGAATTAATTTAAGTTTCCATCAGGGATAGTAATCATCTCAGCCAATATGCCAATCCTCCCAACGTGTTAACCACAGCATCCGGGCTAGTAGCCTCCGTGATTTACCTCCTCCATGTTGACCCTGGGACGGATTGGCAGGGGCATTGGGGGCGAGCAATTCGCCTTTTGCTACCTAGAAACTGATAGTTAGTGTATAAGTGTTGCCACCATGAGATCTAGCGGTCAAAACCTAACAAAATCAATATATCCGTCCTTCCTCATGTATTAGTCATAATATCTAAGTTAATAATCCTCGTGATTTACTTCTTTCGTATTAATCTTGAGATAAATTGACCGGATATTAAATATGAACGAATCATTTTTTCCCGCCTAAAATCTTAACAAAATTTTCATGGGCAGTAACTAGGGAGGTCGATGTTCTTATCTGGAGCAGGGATGCCCGTACACGTGTGCGGAACTCACGAATTTTGGGCCGGCATACCACAGAAGCATGATGGAATGGAACGATGGATCCGATCGAGACCGACTTATCTGGTTGTCCAACTGCACCACGGTCCCAATTGAATTCAGTTCATTTAAAAAAGCCGGGTTTGGAAGAGATTATTAGCAGGCCGTCTTGATGGCCCAGCCCACGAGCTCCCACCATCAGAATTTTAATTTAAAATAAAATAAAGAAAATGATTTGAAGAGTGAATTTGGGAGAGTGAAAATTATAGTGAATGACGTATAGTTAATGTGTACATGTTCGATCGTCGATCGGACACCACCGGCGGCCTCTGATTGCCGTCCCGAATCAAACTATACCTTGGGAGGACGGTGAACTCGTCAGGATCGCCGACAACGGTGAACCCATCGAAATCGACGGTCAATGATGCGAGATCACAATTGTGGCGATCCCCGACGGGTTCACCGTGTCCCCCAGGGTATAGTTTGGTTCGGGACGACGGCCGAAGGTCGCCGATAGTATCCGAATGACGATCGGACGTCAGACATACCGTCGATTGACGGTCAAAATTTTTATTGAGACATTCATTTTCACTGTACATATCATTACTCATAAAATAAATATTAAGGTCTTGGACTCAAATCAGCTGGCGTAAATTTTTACATTCTGTGTAAAAAAATTTCTCCTCTAATCTCTTATTTTCTCATATCAATTATTAATTTATCTTTCTCCGTATTGATATTGGGGAGGACTGACATCGGCGTTGGAGATGAGCGTTTGCTCTGTTGTCACATGACGAGATCGACGGCTAGATGATACCGACGAATATCCCGGCACGAGTTCTTGTAACAGGGCCGTGCAGTCATTCCCGTCGCCTTCCTATCTCAGTCATTCCTTCTCTCTCTGTCACAACTAATGAGAGGTTGCAGTTGGAGCTGGAGAGGCAAAATTGGAGGCGGTGCGTACGGAGGACGACCAGGGTTTAACTCGGGAGGAGCGGGGGAGGAGGAGGAGGAGGATGGCCGACAAAGTAGCGGTGGGCGTGGCGGACGACATGGGGGAGAGCATGCAGTGCGTGGACCACCCTTATCGTAGCAATGCGGGCGGGGTGTGCGCCTTCTGCTTGCAGGAGAAGCTGGGCAAGCTGGTGTCTTCCTCCAAGTCCACCCCCTTCCTCCCCCTCCAGCCCTCGCCTTCCTCCCCCACCTCCTTCCGCGATGACGTCGTTGCCACCGGGCTCGCCTCTGTCTATTCGTGCGACGGCGCGCCTGCGTGTGACGGCCGCAGGACCAAGTTCTCTTGCTTAGTAGTCGGCCGCAGCAAAAAGAAGAGAGGCAGCGGCCGCGACTTAGGTAGCTACGCGAACGGCGGAAGGAAGTTCGTAGTCAGTGGAACTAGTCACACTGCCGCTTCTGCCGCGGTGGCTAACGGCGGTGACCTGGTTTTGAAACGAAGCAAGTCCGTCGCGCCGAGGACGACCGGATCGTCCCTCGCGCAGGTTGGAATTGGCCGCAGCAATGGAGACGCCGCCGTCGCAGATAGCCCTCGGAAGAAGAGCTTCTGGTCTTTCCTGTACCACTCTTCTGCCGTCAACGGGAACGGCCACAGGCGCAGATCCACCTCATCCTCTTCGGGCGGAGGGTGTGATGGAGACGCCGGCAAGCAGCATCCGCAACCGCCGTCAAATGGTTCGGAAGCAGAGACCGGCAGGAAGTTAGCGGAGGATGCCCAGAGCCCAAGCGGCAGCCAGGCGTCGTCCTCATTCGGTAGGAAGGTGTCGAGATCCAGGTCCGTGGGATGCGGCAGCAGAAGCTTCTCGGGCGACTTCCTCGAGCGCATCTCCACCGGCTTTGGTGACTGCACGCTGCGGAGAGTGGAGTCTCAGCGCGAGGCCAAGCCCAAGACCGCCATCCAACTCGACCACAACAAGAACAACGACGGCGACCAACGGCATATGATGAAGGAGACGATCAAATGCGGAGGTATCTTTGGGGGACTCGGGATGATGTCGGCCTACTGGCTTTCCGCAGCGGCCGCCGACGACTACGACATCCGTAGCAGGGCATCGGCCTCAATCCCTGCCGCCAGAACAGGCGTCGCGCCGCACGGACGAACCAGGACCTGGGGCTTGGCCTTCGCCAGCCCAATGAGACCCTTCCGGCCTCACTCTTCCTCATCCCGGTCACTCTACACCATCAACGCCGCTGCTTCTACTGGTCCGGCAACCAACATCATCTCATCCATCAACGGCAAGGATGGCGGCGGATGGCGGCGGCAAACAGAGCAGTCTCGATAATAATACATCGTTCCTGGCCGTCAGCTAGCCCTCCCTTCCATTCGATCACCCATTAACGTCTACATTTGCTCTTCAATTTTTGTTTTGTTTTTTTGCAAGAACGCTCATGCCTCATCCCGTCTCGTTTTCGACATCAGTGAAGCATTGTACCTTCGCTTCGTATTGAATCGTGCTGTTCTGCACTTGTTCGGTGAAAATGACAGAGCGAGAGTGACGTCGATGAACTATTTCTTGTTCGGAAATCGATCTCCAACAATCCTGAGGACACCCACAACGACGATGCAGACGGACAGTCTTCTTTCTCTGTTTCGTATTCCATTCTGGAATGTCACAGTTGGATGCAGTAGATCGAGCAGTGTCCAAACCCTCCACCTCCTTCCTCCCTCCCTGAGGCTGGCATGTGCCAGGCTTGTGCGTCGGGGAGCGAAGGCGGCAATTGGTTGGTTTTGTCCTTTTGGGCGCTGTCTTCTAGCGCGGTCAATGCACTGCCGCGGGCACATGGCAACTCCGTGCCTCCGCTGGGGCGCGCAGTGCACTGCTATTTGGCTGGGGTCCCCAACGGTGGAGCTTAGCTGTCTCCCTGCCTCCGCTCGAACTCGGCAGCCGTCCTCCTCGTAGCTCCGGCGTCGTCAATTTCTTTCGTTTTCCTTTCCAAATCGCATACGAAATATATCAGAATATATCAGTCAGTTTTGAAACAAATAACGGTAAATTATAAAAAAAAAAAACTCCCTAATACTCATTTGATCTTTACTTTCACTCTTTATTTTTATATTTACTCCCAAATAGATTGAGTATAAAAAAATGAAAATTAAATATATATCAGTGAAAAATGAGTATTAAAAAGTAAAAAGTGAGTATAAAAAGTGAAAAATGAGTACACAGTTTTTTAATGTGGTGGATACAACCTTACATACTCAAATTTCTAACTTTTATACTTAACTTTCTTCAAATAATACTCACAGAACTGTTGTCAATCCCATTAGGGACTGCATGCAAAGAAAACTTTGAATGACGGCTGCATGCAAAGTTTAGTTTGAACTTGGGGAGTTTAAGAAAATTTTCCCAAAAAATAACTCATATTTAGAAAATTTGGAATTATTTCATATCAATGGATCTAATCGAATTATTTCATGTCAATAAATCTAGAAAATTTTGAATAAAATGTACTTCTAGAATTTTTTTAATGGAATTATGTATTTATTATATAAAAAAATAATTAATGTGATTTTTTTAATCTCGAACGACATCCCATGAAAATTTTTCACCGGTCGTAAGAGTAAATCGAAAAGTGCTCGTAACGGACGGTTCAGAAGTTCAACGTCTCAGAGTTCATGTCCTATTTAAAATTTTTTTTATATAAAATTCGTCGTAGCTAGGAATCGAATCGCATGATTACGTATTTATCATAAGCTCATTATAAAATAGGATAACAATATTCACTGATATCATCAATAGATTCCTAAAAATCTTCTTTTTAAAAAATTATAAAATTTTTAAGTTTTCAAATATGGTAGGTTTATAAGTCAATTTTGTCTAAAATTAATTGATGGACTAATGAGTTTTATCAAAATTAATGTATTCTTACAAATTTCTTTAATATACTTATACTCTCGGATCTCGATAAAATTGATAGTAATAAAATTTTAAAATAATAAAATAAAAATTGTGAGATGTGTTCTCAATTTAATTTACTGTTTTAATAAATATATTAAAGATGTTTATATAATTACATTCATTTTTGAAGTGAGCTGGAATTCTCTAAATTCATCAACAGTCCTAAAAAATGAAAATGGGTATTTCAAAAATATGATCCACGATTTGACTAACATAAAAATTAAATACCTGATTTAAATAATATCGAAACTTATACGAGTAAAATGTAGAATTTTTTAGCTGTGGCGAAAGATCATACACTTGCCGGGCAAAGAAAATATGCAATTAGTGAGGAACGAACAGTTGGAGGATTATTGTTCTTAATTTGACTCTGCATGTGATTGCCCTTGCGGGTTTGACCGAGAAGCAACGTGACCAACTAAGAAGCGGCGATGAAATCAGGCCTAAACAGATTCCACCCATGTGTGCGTCGCATTTTACTTCTTCTTCGTCGTCTTCTTCTGCTTCTTCTTCTTCCAGCTACGAACCTACCACACTCATTGATGTCAAGACCACACTCGTCCCTCGCGAACATCGTAATGGTAGTGAAAGAACAGTTAAAGATAAAAAGAAATAAAATTGAGAATAACTCTCGGATTGTTAATTATTGAAGCTAAATATATTTATTATTTATATAAGTTATTTATCCAATAAAGAAAAGATTAATTATGATATACAATCATAACAATTATGATAATATAATAAATTTGAAAATATTATTTTTACTATAGACCCATGTTAATTTTGATATAATGTCAAATATAATAAAACTCAATTGATTGAAATCAATCGATGTTGATCTTGATATAATGTCAAATATAATAAAGGGAAATGATTTGAAGAGTGAATTTAGGAGAGTGAAAATTATAGTGAATGACGTGCAGTTAATGTGTACATGTTCGATCGTCGATCGGACACCACCGGCGGCCTCTGATTGCCGTCCCGAATCAAACTATACCTTGGGAGGACGGTGAACTCGTCAGGATCACCGGCAACGGTGAACCCATCGAAATCGACGGTCAATGATGCGAGATCGCAATTGTAGCGATCTCCGACGGGTTCACCGTGCCCCCCAGGGTATAGTTTGGTTCGGGGCGGCGGCCGAAGGCCGCCGGTAGTGTCCGATCGACAATCGGACGTAGGACGTGCCGTCGATTGACGGTCAAAGTTTTCACTGAGACATTCACTTTCACTGTGCGTATCATTACTCTATAATAAAACTCAATTGATTGAAATCAATTTGAGATTATTATCCATTATTGTCATGACCTCCGACAAACTTAATGGGAATGACTGAACGTTGAGTTTGAGTGCTAGCTTAGCAAAACATTGTCTAGATAAAAGCTTGGTAAATATATCAGTAAGTTGATCTTCTGTAGAGATGTAAGAAACTGAAAGGCGTTGAGTCGCCACACGTTCACAAACAAAATGAAAATCAATCTTTATATGCTTGGTACGAACATGAAAAATTAGATTTGTCGTAAGATAAGTTGCGCCGATATTAGCACACTAGATTTTGGGCATAGCGGCTTGAGAAAAATGTAATTCTGAAAGAAGAGATTGTAGCTAAATAATTTCGGACGTCGCATTTACTATAGCTTTATATTCAGCTTCAGTGCTTGAGTGAGAGACTGTAAGTTGCTTCTTTGAAAGCCAAGAAACAAGATTTCGCCCAAAAAATATGGCATACCCACTAGTATAATGTCTATCTTTGGGAGATCTGACCTAATCTGCATCACTGTACACAATCAACTCTCAGGAGGGCTGACGATATAAAAGAAGACCATGTAGAATAGTGCCTTTGAGATATCAAAGAACTCTCTTAACACCTTCCCAATGGTGTTCAGTAGGAGAATGCATAAATTGACAAGTACGATTGACAACGAAAGTAATATCGGATCGTGTAATAGTGACATATTATAAGACACTAACAATGTTTCGATAGATTTGAGAGTCAGTCATTAAAGAGGAGGATAAAGGTGCAGTAAAACCACCTTCAATGATTGGCATGGAGATAAGATATGCACCATCCATTTTAGTTCATTGTAGAAGTCCAATGATATATTTGCTCAGAGAGAGAAGACATCCTTCCGAATGTAGGAGAAATTCTATGTCAAGGAAAAAATGAGCGTTGCCAAGATCTCGAATAGGAAACTCTTGATGAAGAAGTTGAAGTAAAGTAGCGATGTCATTTTGATCGCTATTAATTATTAGGATATCATCGACATAAATCAGAACAAATATTGAAAATTTCTCATTGCATTTGTAGAAAAGGGAAGAGTCAGTTTTTAAGCCAGAAAATCCTTACGTATGAAGCCAGGTAGATAGACGATAAAACCATTTACGACGTGCTTTCCGAAGACCATATATAGATTTTTGAAGTTGACACACATATGTTGGAAGTTGCGGGTGGATAAATCCAAATGGTGGCTTCATAAAAACAGTTTCTTCAAGGTTTTCATGAAGGAAAGCATTGGAAACATCTAATTGTCGTATCGGTCAATTGGAGCTAACAGCTATAAATAGTAACAATCTAATAGTTATAATTTTGACGATTGGACTAAAGGTATCATTGAAGTCAATACCTGGTTGTTGATTAAAGCCTTTAGAAACAAGACGAGTTTTGTAGCGTTCAATGGATTCATCTGCACGATACTTGATTCGATAAACCCATTTAGAGCCCACAATATTCATAGATGGAGAACGAGGAACTAAGCTCCAGGTTGCATTGCGAAGAAGAGCATCAAATTCTGTAGTCATTGCAGCACGCCAATGTGAATCTTTGACTGTCTGTGAAAAGCTAGAAGGTTCAACAAAGTTTGAAGAAGTAATAAGAGTACGTGGAAGAGGATAGCGAGTAGAAATTGGTAGACATCGTGCATAAATATCGCTTAGAGGAAGCATTCGACGAGGAGTATCATTATCAGAGCTATTCGGAGATGAGTGGTTAGACTGATGGGAATCAGAACTAGAGAGTGGATCACCACTGGTCACTGAGTCTACAGGATTTTGTGGAGATGGAGCAAAACCCAAGATACCATCCTCCCTTGAACTTTCAATATGTCCTCATGGAGCAATCTATGGAGATTCCAGTATATCATTCGGCGATATTAGAAAATTACCTTGATTATCGGAAGGTGGATCCAAGGTAGCAATTGCGAATGGAAAAAGAGACTCATCAAAAGTAACATGTCATGAAATATATATCCGCCCAGTCAAAATATGGAGACAATGTTATCCATGATGTAAATTCCTATAACTAAGGAAAACACATTGTTGAGAGTGAGGGTTTAACTTGTGTTTAGAGTGAGGTCGTAACTGTTGTGACCGGGTGCATGTTGACAAGGATACAGGTTCGTAAAATTCTAAATTTTTACGTGCAGCGGAAGAATTAGCATAAAATAATTTCTCAAATTATTCTAACCACGTATCTAGCATGCAACCTTATGGTGTGTGGACATGATCATAAAATAAAACTTTGCGGAAAAGTAAACTAATTTATCAAGTACCTCACGTAACTCAAAGTAAGGGACGAGATCCAACCGTAGCGTCCCTTGGAAGCTTCGCCTCTATTCGCGTCCACGCCGAGTTCTCTTCAGGATGACACCAAGAATCGGAATCTAAATTCCGGGAAGGAAGGAGATGTGATCCGCTTCTTCTTCTTCTTGGTTGGCTTCTCCTTGGTGTTGTTGGCTCACGGCAACTATTGGAGAAGTAGGTGCGCCGGCCCTAGGAGGCAAGGGGCGCCGGCCCTAGGGTATGCTAGGGGCGTCGGCCCTAAGGGGAAGAGAGAAGAGAGAATAAAAGAGAGAGGGAGAGAAATAAATCTCTTGGTTGCACTATCGATTAGGAATTCAAGGCTTGCCTTTGGTTCCTTTATATAGTAGCCTCTCCCTTGCCAAGTCTCTCTTTTAACGGAATTAACGGAATTAGTTATCATGAGAAATTTATCTTATAAAGTTTCTTATGATTTATTCAGTTATGCCTAGTTTTATTATAACTAACTTTATAATAAAACAAATTCTCTTCTCCTTTAATTATGGAATAAATTATATAAGAAATTTATAAATTTTCTTATTATGGAAAAATCAATTCATAATTGATTTTATAAAAATTAAAATAAACCAATTCATGGATTATTTTAACTTCCATAAAAAGAATAAATTTCTATAAATTTATTTATATAAATTTCTTTATACAAATTTATTTGTCCATAATTTATAAAACAAATCGCACTAGATTTATTTTATTAATTAAACCAAATAAAATGGTTTTCTCCCCAAGTGATGGCCGGCCAAACCAAAGGGGTTTGGCACCCTCTTTGGCCGGCCAAACCAAGCCACACCAATCGCGAATTAAACTCATTTAATTCGCCCAATAAGCCTTCAAAAGACTTAGCCATTATAAGCTTCCATTGCGCCTCTGATTAACTCAGATTCGACTTATTTCTCTTGATCGGAAAATCCAATTTTCAACTCATTTTAAATCCCTCGGATTACTCGTAGTGCGTGTGACTAAATAGGCTTTCGATTTATGTTGGTTGTCTATAATCCACTAATTATAGAACGATCATGAGTGGCACCTAGTAGTACATCATGACCCCCAATTAATCGAAAGATCAACGGTTGACCTCAGAAAGAATTCCGAAACCCTTCAGCAGCTCTAATGAATCGTGCCACATTCCCTTCACCATCTTATACCCACTTGGTTCAGGACATGGTCTGATTGTGTCAGTCCCCACTAGACTGACTACGTCACACCTAGCCCAAGTAATGACTTTCTCGCCCTTTGGATTTCTAATTGCTCTCATGTATTTAAGAGACTCACACTCTAAACATGATATGCTCTGGCCAGAGGCTTTGAGTAACAATTCGACGATAGGCCTGGGTATACATCTCCTCGCAAGGAGTGGTGAATCCTTTGTAGGTTGCTCAAACATCTTCGGGCACTTCGGCTTATACCCAATCATCCTGGGTCCACACCTCCTTGGAGATGCTTGCTTAAGATGTTAAAGTATAAGTCTCCATGACCAAGATGACTTGAACACCGCAAGTCAAAGGAACATCGCACTTAAGCTGCAGTAAGAACTTCATTGACATATCTATATAGATAACCATATGAAGTCTTACAGCTAGTCACTCCAATGAACTAGTTCCCTTAACTAGCATCCATGTTTATCTCCGGACATCCCAATGTCACCAGCCAGTGAGAATCAGCTGATTAGAGAATAACCCATGTTAGTCTCAACAGAATTGATAGTGTCCGTTTTTATCAATTCATCGACTAGGGATATTTTCAATACTTCACAATTGCACATTTAGAGATAATCACTAGTTGTGATCCCATCACAAATTCTCTTGTGCTGTGAATTGTATTGCGGACATTCAGTAGATGAGTTTAAGATCTCAATCAAATACACAAACATGTATACTCAAATAGTGAATTATCATTTATTAATATAAATGTTTACAATCATAAGGCGATTGCCTTAGGACACTTCTCTCATATCACTAACAGTAACCAGGGTAACATACGCAACCAAAAATACGAAAGAATGAGTAATTTGGATTGTGATTATAAAGTCTTTCTAGGGGATACTTATTTTGAAGTAGTACAGTGTGTAAACGATTGATAAGATAGACTGCGGTTCGGACAGTGTCATCCTAAAATTTAAGTGGAATTGAGGCATGATCAAGAAGAGCTAAGGCAGTTTCAATTACATGACAATGTTTCCTTTTGGCGGATCCATTTTGTATAGGAGTGTGGGGACAAGAGACTCGATAAAGGATGCCAAAAAAGGTAAGATGACGATGAAGTGCATGATACTCTCCTCCCCAATCAGAATGAAATGCGAGTATCTTACGTTTAAAATAACACTCAACATGCTTTTGAAAATGACAAAAAATATCAAAAGATCAGATTTTCTTTTCATAAGGAAAATCCATGTGAACTTGCTAAAGTTATCTATAAAAATAACATAATAAAAAAATCTTGATTAGACAGAATAGGAGCAGGACCCCATACATCAGAGTGAATAATTTCCAAAAGAAAACTAGAGTTGCAAGTAGAGGATACAAAAGGCAGTTTATGAGATTTTGCTTTCATACAAGTTTCACATAAATGAGATAATGAGGCCAAAGAAGTTGGTAACGATTAATAATATCTTGAACAAGATGTAGAGATGGATGATCAAGACGTGCTTGCCAAGAAAATTTATCCGTGCATTCTCCGACAAAGATTTTGATAGAGGTGGGTTGAAGATGATAAAAACGTTTTTAGTGTTCCCTTAGAGTAGAACAGTTCCTATCGTGGGATCTTTCACAAGACAATGATGAGGATGAAATTCAAAGAATACATTATTATCAAGAGTAAATTGACATACGGAAAGTAAATTTTTAGTGATAGAAGAAACATGAAGAGTGTTGCGCATGCGAAAAGTATGACTACAAGAATAAAATGATGTGTTTCTAATATGAGCAATTTGCAAACTTGAGCCATTGTCTATTTGCACCATGTCGGGTCCATGACAGTGCAAAGCCTCTGTGAGAATATCATACTCTGGCGTAACATGATGAGTCGCTCCAGAATCCGGATGTCATCTTGGGGTTCCAGGAATGATGATATTGTATTAGGAGGGATGGTAAGTGAGAATGCTCTAGATTGAGATGATTGAGTATTAGATTGCCAAGATGAGAGAGGAGGTCAATTTAATGATGCAGGTCCTCCTCGAAAATTTGAATCTAATCTTTTATAACAATTTTGAGCATAATGATCATAGTTAAAGCAAATCTGACAACGTCCTCGACCTCGACCTCTGATATCTCCAATCTGATTTTGATGATCATGTTACGGAGGAGACTGATTATATTATATTGATCAGGTTGTAAAGCTTTGGTAATCATGTGTGCAGATAAAAACATAGAATCTGATATTTTTTGAGATTGTATTTGTAGAAGTCTTTCATGAGAAGACAGCATACCATCAAGATTTTCGAGCGACACTTGATTCATGCGAGTCGTCACACTGGGAACAAAACTATCATATTGAGGACTCAAACCCGCAAGAACATGTATTAATAATTCTGGATCAGAAACCGGATGCCCAATTGCTGCTAGGTTATTGGCGATGATCTTGACTAATAGCATATAGTCATTGATAGATGCATCTCCTCGTTGCACGGACCATAATTGTAGATGAAGTTGGAGAACTCTTGCTTGAGAGTGGGATGCAAAAGAACGATCAAGAGGTTCCCAAACTTGACGAGAGGTGTTGAGCCTAAAGAGCATAGGACATATGGACTCGATAATTGATGAAATTAATCAGGTCAAGACTAATTGATCCTTCTTAAACCAAATAATATATGAGGGATTATCTTTTTGAGGTGAGAATGAAGTACTATCAATGTGATATGACCAAGTAAATCTTGAACATGAAGTAAAGAAAGAAATTATAATTGTTATAGTAAATAATTATTATAATTAAGTTGAATGGATACAGAAGGAATCATTGGAATAGAAAATTTAAAATTTGAAAAGGACATATCGTTGGAAAAGGACAACCCAAGAATATTGAAAAGTTAAATAAATTGTTAGAACCTGATAAAGAACGTTGAAAAGAAGTAAAGAAAATAGCAGAATTGGCACGGCAAACGAAGCTGTTGAAAGGAAGTAAACGAAAAGAAAAGAATCCCGAACCAACATGTTGAAACAAGCTGTTGAAAAGAAGTAAAAGAAAAGAGAAGAATTGGCACGGCCATCAAAGCATTGCAGAGGAGAAGGATGTTGCGTCCTAAAACTCCGTTTCTATCGTTGTTTCTTCTGCCGATGAAGAACTTTGCTGGAACAAATCAGAAAAAAGAAAAATAAAATTGTATAGGTTGGAAAAATGATTGTAGAAAATTATGAGGTTGAGAATAACCATACTCAAATATCATAAAAAAATAATAAAAAAGAAAAAAAAATAAAATTGAGAATAACTCTTGAATTATTTATTATTGAAGTTAATAAATTTATTTATACAAGTTGTCTATCAAATAAAAAAAAGATTAATTATGACATACAATCATTATAATTATGATAAATATAATAAATTTAAAAATATTATTTTTATTATCAACTCATGCTAATTTTGATATAATATCAAATATAATGAAAATTAATTAATTAAAATTAATGCATATTGATCTTGAGATGATGTCAAATATAATGAAACTTAATTGATTAAAATAAATTTGAAATTATTATTTATTATTATCATTAGATAATTGATAGGTAGTGAAATGATTTTCTAACGTCTCCTTCGGTTTTAGAATTTAATTCTGCCTATTTTAGAGTGATAAAAAGGTAAAACACTCACGATTAACATGGAAGAGATAAATTATAGTGATTGAGATGGTAAGAGATTGAGAGGAGAGACTTTTTATACAGAGTGTAGAGATTTATGCCCTACCAGCCCTGTGACTCGAATCCAAAACCTCCAATGATAATCTATCAACCCCTTACCATCGTAACTATGTTCGTGGGAGCAATATTGTCTATTTTCAAATGTCGGACCAAGTAGTAGATGAACCTGGGATGATCGACTCGGTCCCACGGAAATTTCTCATCGGTCACCAGGATAAATCGTGAAGTGCTCGCGGTGAGCAGTCTAGAAGTCCTGCGTCCTAGGGTTCACGTCGCATTTGGAGAAATTTTTTTTACAAAATATGCTATAGTTAAGGATCAAATCGTGGATGCATAAAATAGCGACTAGTCAATACCGTCTATTTTAAAAATGATTAACGAGATTTTACTAACCTTAGGTGACTGGTCCGACTCCACGGAAGTTTTTCATCGGCCGTCAGGGTAAATTGGAAAGCGTTCATGATAGACGATTTATAAGTCCAATATCTCAAGATTCACACCCTAGTAAGAAGAAAAATTTATGTAAATATCGCCTATTTTAGAATGAATACTAAAGAGAGAGATGATTGAGGTAAATGATCGAGCACTTAACTGCCATTGTGCGCCCCGAAGGTGCTCGTTTCGGGGGTTGCGAATTCAATTAACAGGGAACGTGCATGGAAAGATAGATTGTTTGGGGAATGGCTGGCGTATCGATGCAGGAGGGAACGTGGAGAGCGTGGGCGTCTGGCTATGGGCGACTGTATCCTACTCATGGGAGGGTGAGCAGGTCTGCCCCCACTTCACATGGCGCCCACTGCTTTTAATCAATGTGCATGGTCACGTTAGCCAAAGTCGCCATTTGGCATGGCAACATCTAGTTTAATTCCGTTATTTTTCAAAAGTTGAAATTTACCCTATGGCCGATCCACGACTACGTACAAGTAATTGACTATCAAGGAAAAGACATTTTGTTATTTATTATAAAACCCTAAGAATATAAGAATATAAAAATAAAAAAAATCTAATTTTATGAATTAAATATGTTTAAAAAATAATACATAGATATAAAGATAAGAAATCTGATTAAAAAATTATTATCTTTATTCTAGAACTTATTTATTTAGACGAAAATATTATAGAAATCTAATTCGTTATTAGCATATAGATTATAACTGATTAGATTAAAGAATTTTACATATTGAACTCGTATCCAATAACCTAAAATATAATAAATATAAATTAGATCACTTTAAAATATTCAGATTGTATTCACATGTATAATTTATAAATAAACCCATTTAATAATGATAGTAAGATTTAACACATTTTTCTTACTTTTGTCGACATTCAAAACTCTTGTCTATTGTAATAATATATGTCTAACATTAGCCAACTCAACTATGTCCGGAATATTTGTAAAATTCATTAATGAAATCATCAATGGTGGAATTAAGCCGTAAATTACTTAATCACCTAACTGAAATTCTAAAATATTTAAATCAACGTAAGTTTTAAAATTATTAAATCAGGTATCTAATTCTATTTTTTCCCCTCCAATCGATAGATAGATTTATCAATCTATTATTATAATATAGCAATCAATTAATAAATCTCTCAATTGATTATGAATGATTTTGTGGTCATGTAGTATTGCACCAATCGATTATGGAACCAATGATGGATGAACATAGAGAGTTTAGAATGATCAAGACCTATATTTTTATTTTATTTTCCTAATTATATTATGATCCCGGGCCAGCTTGTGTGTAGTCTAGCCCGGTAGCTTGGCGCTCAGTCAGGGAGAATGACTATTGATCTGGACGACCCCACCGGATAAGAGGCACGCGGGCTCAGGCCCCCTGAGTTTCCGTGTCAGGGCCCATACAGGCCTATAATAACGTTCTATCGAGTCAGATAAGCTTGGACTAGAGGAGTTACCCTCATAGGTCCTCAGCCGGTCTCCTTACTCAGTGCCCCAGTCGACACTCTCATAGGCCCTCAGCCGGCCTCCTTACTCAGTGCCCCAGTCGGCACCCTCATAGGCCCTCAGCCGGCCTCCTTACTTAGTGCCCCAGTCGGCACAACCACTCCCTGACACCAGACTACTAGACATGGTACAAGGTCGGCGCAGGACCTGAGCCGTTCCGGTCCCCAGCGGCGGATATCTCGCCGGAGTCCTGATTCGCCTGCCACACTTTGTCCCCCATACCTCGACCACATGCTTTGGTATCAGGTCGAGCGGCGTCCAACGGCGCCATCCTTAAGTTGACAGTGCCCCTTTCCTTAATAGAGCATGCGCTACTTTACCCTGCCACCCCTGAGCATGCATGACCTTACCCTCTCCACAGAACGGCAAGGGGCGTACGGGGCAAAACCTGTCAGCTTCCCCGGTCATATAAATACCCCTCACTCCGCATTTCTCAGGTACGCACGATAGTGCAATTTTCATACTGTTCTATTGCTTTCCATCGCCACCGTCACATACTGGCTTGACCGTCGGAGTGTCTGGCCGGGGACTTTTCCCTGCGGGTTCTAACGGTCTCTATCTTGCAGGTGAAGAACAACCCAGCTCGTCACGCCACTTCAGCGGCCTCGCCCCCCTTTAGAGATTTGCCCGGTTGTAGGGGTGTCTGACTCACTTCGCGACAGGATCAAATTTGGCGCTAGAAGGAGGGACACCAGCAGCCTGATCGGAAGTGAAGATGGACGAACCTTATGATATCAACATGGATATCTCTCGAGGGGAGTACGAGGTACTCATGGATACGCGGGCTCAGCAGAGGGCCTCTCAAAGGCCCTCCCAAGCTACCAGCCAAAGGCCTCAGGGCCCAGAACCGGCGGCGCGTCGCGCCTCAGGAGGGCAAGGAAGACCTGCCGTGCCCGAGGATGGTCTCGCCCCTCCCCCGGCGGTGGCCCCCCAGGAGCAATGCGGCGATGCTCACTCAGTATCGGCCGCAGCATCAGTCTCTAACCCGGTGCGCGGGAGGCGACCAGACAAAGGAAAAGCTCCGGTGGACCCTGCACCGGTTATGTTGGTACGCAGCCCTTTCGCTCCGTGGATTTTGGAAGATCCCGTGCCTCATCACATGTGTTTCTTCACCATCCCCGAGTACGTGGGGACTACGGATCCGGAGGAACACTTGATGAAGTTCGAGAGTGCTGCCATGCTCCAGCAGTACCCGAAAGGCGTTAAGTGCCGAGCCTTCCTAACCACACTCTCTGGTGCAACCCAGAGATGGTTTGACCGGCTCCCGGATGGGTCGATCACGAACTTTGAAAAGTTCAAGAAGGTGTTCCTGCAGCACTTCGCTAGCAGCCGGAGGCACCACAAAACGAGCCTCAACCTGTTCGCCCTGAAGCAAGGGCCTAAAGAAACACTCCGGGCTTACATCCGGAGGTTCAATGAGTTGGCAATGGATGTGTCAACCGCCACATAGGAAGTCATGGTAAGCGCATTCTCCCAAGGTCTGCAGGAGGGAGAGTTTTTTCGCTCACTGATCAGGAAGCTCCCGAAGGACTTCGACAGCCTTCTTGGGAAGGCTGACAAGTATATCAACGTCGAGGAAGCGCAGGAGGCTCGGCGCAAGGAATCGGTGGCCCCAGCACCCCCGCCTCCTGTTCACACGGCCAGGCCCTCGGGAGGACCCATTTGTAGTCCTCAGGGTCTCGCTGAGCATGCGGGTATGGAAAGGTGCCATGTGTAACAGGTGGCCTAGGGATGCTTCCCCGCCCGATGGAGGCCGTACTGCAGCTTCCACCAAAGTCACGGGCACGCCACTGAGGAGTGCCAACAAGCCGGCCGGGGTCGGGCTCAAGCCCCCAGAGGTCGAGGGCGACAAACACCCCCTGGACGGGGGGCAGGCCGGGGTGGCCCGAACGCCGACCCGATGTCCGAGGAGCTGAGAGAAAACCCTCCGGCCGCTCGGAATCTATTCCCTCAAGGGAACCGAGCGGTGGAAGAGGAAACAGAAGAAGAGCGGGCTAACCAGCAAAATGTCGTTCGTGGCGGCGTGCACGTCATCTCGGGTGGCCCGACTAGAGGAGATTCTCACCGGGCCCGGAAAGCCCAGGCGCGCCGACTGGAAATCCACCAGATTGGCACAAGTGTGGCTCAGGCAGAGGGGCCCCAGATTAGCTTTGGGCCCCAGGATCTCCAGGGGTTAGAAGTCCCCCACGATGATGCGATGGTTATCACTGCCATCATCGCTAACTATCAAGTCCACCGCACCATTGTGGACATAGGCAGCTCGGTCAACATACTCTACAAAAGAGCATTTGACCAGCTCCAGATCGAGAGGTCCCAGTTGGAGCTAGTGGTGACCCCGTTGTTCGGTTTTACGGGGAATCCGGTACATCCTGTTGGCCAGATCCGGCTGGCCATCTCCCTGGGCGAGGAGCTGTTGAAGAGAACTCGGTGGTCTACCTTCCTGGTAGTGGACGCCCCTTCATCCTACAACGCCATCTTGGGCCGACCTGCGCTCAATGAGTTCCGGGTCGTCTCTTCCACCTTCTACCTGAAGGTTAAGTTCCCGGTCGGGGACCAGGTGGGAGAGGTCAGGGGTGACCAGAAGGTGGCTCGGAGGTGCTACGTGGATGATGTTTGCGTAGACAGTCGTAAGGCCCCCCGTCCTTTCCCTGAGTGCAACATGGTCCAAGCCTCTCCTTGGTCCGAGTTGCAGGAAGACAAGGAAGAAGTGCAGCTCCTCCCCGACCAGGAGGAGTCCCGAGTCAAGATTGCGGCAGGATTGCCGAAAGAACTGAAGGGGCCCCTGCTGGAATGTTTGGCCCACAATTAAGATGTCTTCGCCTGGACTGTCAAGGAATTGAGAGGCGTCCGACCGGAGGTTGCAGAGCATCACCTCCACGTCTACCCCTGCGCTCGGCCTGTGAAGCAACGAAAGAGAGACTTCAGCACCGAGAAGAACAAGGCGATCAGGGCGGAGATCGAGAGGCTGACGGAGGCAGGGCACATTAGAGAGGTGCAGTTTCCATCCTGGCTGGCCAATGTGGTGCTCGTGCCTAAGCCGGACAACAGATGGCGAATTTGCATCGACTTTCGGGATCTTAACAAGGCCTGCCCGAAAGATTGTTACCCCTTGCCCTGGATTGATCAGATGGTGGACTCGACGGCAGGCAACGAGTTCATCTCCATGTTGGACGCCTACTAGGGGTATCATCAAGTACCCCTGGCGGTAGAAGATTAAGAAAAGGTTAGCTTCATAACGGCAGACGGTACTTATTGCTACACTGTCATGCCGTTCGGATTGAAGAACGCTGGAGCCACCTACCAGCGGATGATGAATAAAGTTTTCCGGTCCCAGATCGGGAGAAATGTGGAAGTATATGTTGATGACATCCTCATCAAATTTGCTCGTGCTGAGGACTTGGTGGCGGACGTCGAGGAGACCTGCCAGACGCTGCGAAGGTATGGGCTTAAGTTGAATCCAGCTAAGTGCCTCTTCGCGGCGCGGAGAGGAAAGTTTCTGGGCTATATTGTGACTGAGCGGGGCATAGAAGCTAACCCGGGAAAGGTCAAGGCCCTGCTGGATATGCCTCCGCCCAGAAATCTACGAGAAGCTCAGCGGCTTGCGGGGCGAATCATGGCCCTGTCTCGATTCATCTCCCAGTCCGCAGAGCGAGGGTTACCTTTCTTCAAGACCCTGCGCAAAGCCACCAAGTTCCAATGGGACGCCGACTGTGACAAGGCATTTGAAGAGCTGAAGAATTACCTTGCTGAACTTCCTGTGCTGACCAAACCGGAGCTAGGAGAGATGTTATATGTATATTTGGCTGCCTCGCCTGACTCGGTCAGCCTAGTTTTGATTAAGCAGGAAGCGGCCGAGCAGCAGCCAGTGTACTTCTTTGCTCATTTATTAAAGGGAGCCGAGTGCCGCTACACGACACTCGAAAGGTTGATGTATGTGCTGTTGTTGGGTGCTCGAAGGCTTCGCCCTTATTTTTTGGTGCATCCTATCGTGGTTTTGACAAACAGTAATCTGGGCCGAGTGACCTCAAACCCTGAGGCATCCGGACGGCTGATCAAGTGGACTACAGAGCTGAGTGAATATGACATCCAGTATCAACCTCGATCGGCCATCAAGGCTCAAGCCCTAGCCGACTTCCTAAGTGAGCTGCATTCGGACGAGATCGAAGAAGCGTGGCAGATATATGTGGATGGCTCGTCTGCCCGGTCGGGGAGCGGAATTGGTATTCTAATGGTCTCCCCCAACGGAGAAAAAATGCACCTGCCCGTTCGACTGGAATATAAGGCCACCAATAATGAAGCCGAGTATGAAGCCCTCATAGCCGGGTTGCAAGCCGCTAAGCATGTAGGGGCAGTCCGAGTAACGCTCTACTCGGACTCTCAACTAGTCACACAACAAGTAGCAGGAAAGTTTGAGGTCAACAGTGATCGGCTGCAGGCTTTCATAGAAGCCTATGAGAAGCTCAAAGCTGAATTCAAAGAGGTGCAAGTGAGAAAGATTCCACGGGAGGAGAACTTCAAGGCGGATGAGTTGGCAAAGCTAGCTAGTTCAGTCGGCTCGTGGGTACTCCCCCACGGCGGTCCCGCTCTGCTAATCATGCAGATAGAAAGACAGGCTGACCTGGAGTTGGGATCCGACTGGCGAGCCCCGGTCATCACCTACCTCACTCGGGGCACCTTGCCAACCAACCAGGATGAGGCTAGATGGCTCAAGAAGCATGCGTCCAGATTTACCATGGTCGGCGACACCCTTTATAAGAGATCGTTTTCTCGGCCTCTCCTTAAATGCCTGAATGAAGAGGATGCCGATTATGTCTTGAGGGAGATTCATCTGGGGATCTGTGGACACCATGCGGGTGCTCGGGCGATGGCTTGGAAGGCAATAATGTCAGGATACTATTGGCCCACTTTGCAGGAAGATGCCAATGAACTGGTGGCCAAGTGTCTATCCTGCCGAGGCAC
This sequence comes from Boesenbergia rotunda, assembly GCA_024364735.1. Classification (NCBI taxonomy): domain Eukaryota; kingdom Viridiplantae; phylum Streptophyta; class Magnoliopsida; order Zingiberales; family Zingiberaceae; genus Boesenbergia; species Boesenbergia rotunda. Next base: position 71,906 of record JAGFNQ010000642.1, read on the forward strand.
CAATGCTTACCGCACCGACCCACGGAAGTCATGAAGGCGTCAGTTGTCTCTTGCCCTTTTGACCAGTGGAGCATGGGCATTGTGGGGTCATTCCCTACCGCTGCCGCTCAGAAGAAATACTTGTTGGTGGTAGTCGATTATTTTTCCAAATAGATAGAGGCGGAGGCCTTGGCGCACATCACCGAGCAGGCGGTAAAGAGGTTCTTGTGGCGAGACATACAATGTCGGTATGGGATCCCACACAAGATTGTCTCGGATAATGGGAGACAGTTCCAGGGCAGGAAGATACGAGAATGGTGCGCCCAATACGACATCAAGTAGGCTTTTACTTTGGTAGCATATCCTCAGAGCAACGGCCAGGCAGAAGTGGCTAATCGGGAGATCGTCAGGGGTTGAAGACTAAGCTCGACCACGTTGGCGGAACCTGGGTGGAGGAGCTCCCGAGCATCTTATGGGCCTTGCGAANGAGAAGGGCTGCTGGGCACCTAGCGAAGGGCTGCTAGGAGTCTAAGACCTAGCGAAGGACTGCTTGGTACCGAAGACCTGGCGATGGATTGCTAGGCACCAGGCGAAGGACTGCTTGGTAAAGGAGACCTAGCGAACGGCTGCTAGGCACCTGGCGAAGGACTGCTAGGCTTTGAAGACCTGGCGAAGGGATGCTAGGCACCTGGCGAAGGGCTGCTGGGTAAAAGTCCAACCAAAGGACTGGGTGGCAACCATCTCCTGAGAGGAGTAGGTGAAAGGCACGTTCTCAGGGGGTGAGAACTTGTGTCGGTTCGACCTAGGGTTTCGTGGATATCCGAAGTCCGAACCAAGTCCTTAAGGCTAATATTAAATGTATATGTGCTTTGTGTTTGTGTATCTTGTAGGTACTAAGATTGGAAGACAAAGAAGGAGGCTGGAAGCCCTGAACCAGGGCACCCCCATGCATCCAGGGCGCCCCCAATGATGGGGGCGCCCAAGACAAAGAGTAAAAAAGCAGGTTAAGTGAAGCAGGCAGAATAAGCTTCAAGCGGGGCGCCCGGGTTCAAAGCTGTATCTGCAGTTTCGAGTCCAAAACACAGATAAGCCCTCATGAGGGCGCCCGAGAGCTCCAGGGCACCCTGTTCAAAGGTTTTATCAACTACGGCGAGGTCGACGCGGGGATAAGGTTTGACCGAGTTTATCGGGGCGCCCCCAGGAGTGCTATAAAAGGGGCTTCGACCCCTATGCTTCAGATACAACTGCTAAGTGCCATTCTAATCATTCTGACCGACGACAACGCGCTAAAGATGAGGCTCTACGATCAGGAGGCTCCAGGAGGAAGTGTGCGGCACTTCGGAGGTCCAGATCGGCCGAGCATCAGAATTTGTTTTGTTCGGTTTGCATTTATTCCGTACTTAATTTTCTGTACTTGTGCTTGTAATTGTACACTGTAAGATGGTTTTCTCCACCTCCGGAAATTCTGGAAAGGAGACCAATAGTGGACTCACGCCGAGTACATAGGCCTTGGACGTACTGACCCTGGGGGGTTGGGAACCAAGTAAATAAATCCCGCTGTGTCCTTGTGTATTGTTTTTCTTTTTCTGTTTTATTTTTCCGCTGTGCTACTAACTTTGATTTTAGAACGTTCGAAAGATTTACGAAGTTTAACGAAAGATTTTAATGGTCGATATTTACCCCCCCCTCTATCGACAGCGCTGGTCCTACATAATCAATAAAGGGTGTGAACGACATGTCATTCCGAAAATGCTACGTCTCCATTTCTGATTAAATCCTACAGCCTCTCGGTGAGTAGGCATAGCCTCGGAGCTGCACACGCTCGGCCAAGAGCAGATTAAATCCTACAGACTCTCGGTGTGTAGGCATGGCCTTGGAGATGTACACGCCTAACCAAGAGCTGACTAAACCCTACAGCCTCTCGGTGTGTAGGCATGGCCTCGGAGCTGTACACGCCCGGCCAAGAGCTGATTAAATCCTACAGCCTCTCGGTGTGTAGGCTTGGCCATAAGCTGTACGTGCCCGGCCAAGAGCGGATTAAATCCTACAGCCTCTCGGTGTGTAGGCATGGCCTTGGAGCTGTACACGCCCGGCCAAGAGCTGATTAAATCCTAAAGCCTCTCGGTGTGTAGGCTTGGCCTCAGAGCTGTACACGCCCCGCGAAGAGTTGATTAAACCCTACAACCTCTAGGTGTGTAGGCGTGGGCTCGGAGCTGTACACGCCCGGCCAAGAGCTGATTAAACTCTACAACCTCTCGGTGTGTAGGCTTGGCCTCGGAGCTGTACACGCCTGGCCAAGAGCTGATTAAACCCTATAGCCTCTCGGTGTGTAGGCTTGGCCTTGGAGTTGTACACGCCCGGCTAAGAGCTGATTAAATCCTACAGCCTCTCGGTGTGTAGGCTTTGCCTAGGAGCTGTACACGCTCGACCAAGAGTTGATTAAATCCTATAGTCTCTCGGTGTGTAGGCTTGGCCTCGGAGTTGTACACGCTTGGCCAAGAGATGATTAAACCCTACAACCTCTTGGTGTGTAGGCTTGGCCTCGGAGCTATACATGCCCAACCAAGAGCTGATTAAACCCTACAACCTCTCGGTGGGTAGGCTTGGCCTCGGAGTTGTACATGCCCGGCCAAGAGCTGATTAAATCCTAGAACCTCTCGGTGTGTAGGCTTGGCCTCGGAGCTATACGCGCCCGGCCAAGAGCGGATTAAATCCTATAGCCTCTCGGTGTGTAGGCATGGCCTTGGAGCTGTACACGCCCGGCCAAGAGCTGATTAAATCCTAAAGCCTCTCGGTGTGTAGGCTTGGCCTCAGAGCTGTACACGCCCCGCGAAGAGTTGATTAAACCCTACAGCCTCTAGGTGTGTAGGCGTGGGCTCGGAGCTGTACACACCCGACCAAGAGCTGATTAAACTCTACAACCTCTCGGTGTGTAGGCTTGGCCTCGGAGCTGTACACGCCTGGCCAAGAGCTGATTAAACCCTACAGCCTCTCGGTGTATAGGCTTGGCCTTGGAGCTGTACACGCCCGGCTAAGAGTTGATTAAATCCTACAGCCTCTCGGTGTGTAGGCTTGGCCTAGGAGCTGTACACGCTCGACCAACAGCTGATTAAATCCTATAGTCTCTCGGTGTGTAGGTTTGGCCTCGGAGTTGTACATGCTCGGCCAAGAGATGATTAAACCCTACAACCTCTTGGTGTGTAGGCTTGGCCCTCGGAGCTGTACATGCCCAACCAAGAGCTGATTAAACCCTACAATCTCTCGGTGGGTAGGCTTGGCCTCGGAGTTGTACATGCCCGGCCAAGTGCTGGTTAAATCCTACAACCTCTCGGTGTGTAGGCTTGGCCTCAGAGATGTATGCACCCGACCAAGAGCGGATTAAATCCTACAGCCTCTCAGTGTGTAGGCTTGGCCTCGGAGCTGTACACGCTTGGCCAAGAGCGGATTAAATCCTACAACCTCTCGGTCTGTAGGCTTGGCCTCGGAGCTGCACATGCCCGGCCAAGAGCAGATTAAATCCTACAGCCTCTCGGTGTGTAGGCTTAGCCTCGGAGCAGTACACATCCGACCAAGAGCTGATTAAACCCTAGAGTCTCTCGGTGTGTAGGCTTGGCCTCGGAGCTGTACAAGCCCGGCCAAGAGCTGATGAAATCCTACAGCCTCTCGGTGTGTAGGCTTGGCCTCGGAGCTGTACACGCCAGGCCAAGAGATGATTAAACCCTACAACCTCTCGGTGTGTAGGCTTGGCCTCGGAGCTATACACGCCCGACCAAGAGCTAATTAAATCATACAGCCTCTCGGTGTGTATGCTTAGCCTCGGAGTTGTACACGCCCGACCAAGAGCTGATTAAATCCTACAGCCTCTCGGTGTGTAGGCTTTGCCTCGGAGCTGTACACGCCTGACCAAGAGCTGATTAAATCCTACAACCTCTCAGTGTGTAGGCTTGGCCTCAGAGCTGTACACGCCCGGCCAAGAGCTGATTAAATCCTACAGCCTCTCGGTGTGTAGGCTTGGCCTCAGAGATGTACACGCCTGGCCAAGAGCTGATTAAACCCTACAACCTCTCAATGGGTAGTCTTGGCGTCGAAGCTGTACACGCCCGGCCAAGAGCTGATTAAACCCTACAGCCTCTTGGTGTCTAGGCTTGGCCTCGGAGTTGTACACGCCCGGCCAAGAGTGGATTAAATCCTACAACCTCTCGATGTGTATGCTTGGCCTCGGAGTTGTACACGCCCGACCAAGAGCTGATTAAATGTTATGCATCTCGGTGTGTAGGCTTAGACTCGGAGCTGCACACGCCCGACCAAGAGCTGATTAAATCCCACAGCCTCTCGGTGTGTAGTCTTGGCCTCAGAGCAGTACATTGTACATACCCTACCAAAGTCGGATGGAAGCCTCATGCCTACTCCAGCCACCCAGGACCGAAACATAACATTTTAGGAAAAATAGGAAATCACGCCAAAAACAGGGAGTTCGACTGCGAATCAAGCAAATATTTGTCCTAGGAGAAGATTGCTTAATAAGAATAGGCTACAGTGGCCAAGGGAGGATCGGGGGTGGATATGCACACAATAGGGGCACCCTACAAAGCCTGCTCTTTGGGGGAAAGTTTGTCCCAGACACGCTGAATAGTTATTGCACGCAAGTCGGAGCTGGGTTTCAATAACTGGTCTTCCTCCAGCTGCTTGATTGCGCCGTAGAAGCCCTGTTTGATGCTCTTAAATGCTTGTGCAGCTACTAGCTCGGCGTACTCCTCTGACTCCTAAAATTTAGCCTTGTATGCTGCCTCAATCTGGGATACTTGAAGTACAGGATCGCTCTGTTGCTGTTGTACCCTGGCTTCGGTTTCTGCCTTGGCAAACTTCAATGCCTCCACCTCTAGGAGTAGGTTCGCCTGAATCTCTTGTACTTCGTGAAGCTTCTGGGATGCAGCAGCGGCTTGCGCATTAGTTCGTATTACTTGATCCTAGAGATCGGCTGCGTAAGAGCTCGACAGTTCCAAGTCGTGTTCTCGCAATGCCATCAAGCACTCCTGTTCAGCGCCCCGGTCCTCCAGGATCTTCTTAGTAGACTCCAGGAGCTCAACTTGATCAGATAGCTCCCCAGTGCGAGCCCGGAGCTGCTCCCGCTCTTGTGATAGTTTCTACAAATCCTCTTCCAGTGCCTGGGTCCTCTCGGACACCAGGCGTTCCCGGAGTTTTTACCCATGCAGGGTATCCTCGGCTGCTATTAAGGCAGATAGGTAATTGTCAGCTTTCTCTCGAAGGGCCCGGCTAAACTCCAGGTGCAGGAGGCCGGCCTCCCGGGCCCGACCGATTTCTACCTCAGCATCCACCACCCGCCACACGAGATCCTCAGTAACCCCTCTGGCATGTAGTAAGCGGCTCGTGGCCTCACAGTTAGAAGCAACCTGCAGGGCGAATACAGATAGCCAGTAAAAGAATGCCGAGATGAAGTGAAGAGCGCGCGCGAGATATTTTCCGCCAGTAAGGATTGATGCAACATGCCCAGGTAGAGGGCTGACTCGGCTACCCGCCACGATGGAACCGGAGTCCCCTCAGTAGGGGGCTCGGACGGACCAGGGACGCCGCAGGGGTGAGGAACGTCTCCCTCTGAACTTGAAGCGCTCGGTGACACCTCTGTAGTGACTCCCTCTATGCGGATAGACTGAGAACTGTCGGTCGTTGTCTTCATCACTGAGGGAGCCTTCCGGTGGGAGCGGGGCAGCCCCGTGGACACCTCCTTGCCGCGAGGGAGGTCGGTCGTAGGGGCTGTGGCATCGGTAACGGGAGGAGACGTAACAATGACGGGGGACGAGGATCCTGCCCTGATGATCGGAGACGGGGAGACCGCTGTAACGCCCGCCCTTATATCTACCCTAAAGGCGGGGTTACGGATCCATACATTCATATCATTCATTATGCTAAGCATGTATAACCAGTGGAAATCAATTATACTACAAAAAGTGTAGTAAGCAGGCATTATTAAAGACTAATTTACCAAGCAAGGTTCTCTCATTTCTTTTATATCTACATGCATTTACAACCTAATAGGAAGATCATTTAACACACTATAGCATGGAATCTCAAGTAAGAACATAGCAAGAGTTATCTAGTCTTAGATACATGCAAAAGAAGCATTCATAAGCAACAGAAAATAGTAAATATCTAGCATTTTACTTAGCATGCATACTACAAGAATTAGACATTAATGATAGTATTATCTAACATGACATAGGTTCCATATCTCTAACTTAATCAATGGTAGAGTAGTCATAATCATCACACATTCAGAGTATAGTAATACAATTTCAATCTTTTATTGGAAGCAGTTTAGATTCTAGGCAAAATAAGGTAGATAAGAATCTTTCATCCTTTCCCGAGCCATCACCACACACATCCTCTAGCTTTCCCTCTGCCTCTTCCTTTAGTTCAAGTATTTCTTACCGCTATCTGCAGCATAAGAAAACAACATGAAACTAGTAAGCAAAACATGCTTAGTAAGAATCCGGGCCTACTCGCAAAACCATATCGATACATCATATCATGTACTCAGTAATCCAGACAGAACTATAAGCATCATAAGCATCACATCACATATTTCTAAGTGCTTTACAGCACAAGATCATATCAAGATAGAATCATAAGCATCATAAACATCACATCAAATATTTCTAAGTGCTTTACGGAACAAGATCATCACATAATGAGAAAATGTTTTTCAAAAGGTTCCATAAAGGTAATACTTAAAAATATCATATCATCATCTAGGGCCCAGTTGTAGTACCACATCAAGCGCGTTCCCTAATAAATTGGGGTAGCGAGCCACCAATCTAATTAGAGCAGGACCCTTCCGTCCTACCAATGCCATGACCTTCAGTTAACATGCACATTGGATTTGTTTAACGACCCCCTTCCGAGTCGGGTACACAACTTTCAAAGTAAAGTAATTTATCATGCAATTACTCATATATATATATATGCCTAAAGGTACTCTTAATCACATCTTTAAGGGACACACCACACATCAAGGGTGCTCTTGATCCCCTAGGGACACACCACACATTCGGGTGCTCTTGATCCCAGTTTCAATAGAGTATCCATTTTTAAGCATATCATCATAACCTATCACATCATTGTCATATCATGAGCATGGCATGCCTCTTATCTTATCATGAAGAGTGCTCTTAGTCCCGACTTACAGGGAAGCATCTCTTAGGCATTTCATCATACATAAGCCATGCATAACATAAGGGTGCCCCATGGGCTATAAGACATGCTCATACATGCATCATAATTCAACCACTTAACATACTTTAGATCTGACAAGATTTGGTCACATAAATTATTCTCATATCATAGGCAGTGGTAGCATGCTAACAATTAAGATTTCAAACAGACATCTCATTTAAACCCTCATGCATAAACATATCATAGCATGCTAACAGTTAAGGTTCCAAATCAACCATTCCATTTAACACCACATGCATACACATATAATCATCCCAAACATAAGCATATCTCCTAGGGTACATCTTATACAATCATCACATATATACACATATGATCTTACTAAACACAATCATAATCGCATAGGGTAAGTTGTCCTTCACAACCTCATATTTCATGCCTTGGCCAAATGTTACATGCTAAGGAATCCAATCAAACATTTCCTTTCAATATCACATGCATATACATCTCATATCATTTTACATAAGCATATCACATAAAATAATTTAACCTTCACAAACCCTAAGGTTTCATGCTTTGGCCGAATGGTGTAGGGTAGGGTAGGCTAGGTTTTTGACATCCAATCTTCACACAAACATTTATTCAAACACCTTACCTACACTACTAAACATGGACACATCATAGGATAGCAAACAACCCAAAAATCCTAGCCTTCCTCCTCTTGGCCGAAACTTTGTAGGGTACCAAACCCTAATTTTTGTCCTTCTAAATATTTGGAAACATCACATATGAATATACTTAAGTCTTAAGGGTTATTTCCATGTATTAAAAAGTTGCCACACACATCCCTTAGGAAGTGGCCGAAACCCATACAAGGACAAACCCTAGGTTTTGTTCTTGACACCATGAAGGAAAATCCATCTACATGTATACCCTAAGTCTTAAGGTCTTCCCATGCATCAAAGTTGGATCAAAAACCTTCTCTTGGATCCCTAATCCTAGGGTGGCCGAAACTTCCACAAGGAAGATCCTTGTGATTTTTCAAAAGAAATACACAATCAAACATACACTAGCAATTATACTGCAGGCGAGAGGACACTTACATCCTAGCGCTGGAATTTAACCTTCTTTAAATCGTAGGGTACCCTACACTTGAAGGGTATGTGAAAACCCCTTTTTTTCCAACTTTCCTCTAGGACTCCTTGGTCTTGGTAGAGGGCAATGGCACTTGGACTCTCCCTCTTGCAATTACCCTAGGGTTAGAACCCTAAGATGATATTTTCGAAAATGGAAAAAGGGAAGAGGATGAAGGAGGTTTCGGTGGGGAGAAGTGAGAAAGAAGAAGAGAAGAAAAGGAAGTTATTCCAACTTCCCTTATTTATACTTCTCTCATGAAAAGACATGTCTCTTCACTCTTACACACTTAACAAGCATGTTCCTTACTCCTTCTACATGAAATATTGCTTGGTTCATTGGTTATGACATGGTGAGTGCAACTAGGAGGTTCAAGGTTCAATCCTTGCTTCCTCCTTTCTAGCTCTTCTTTTTATCACAATTTGCACTAACCCATATCAAAGCCCATTAAGCCAAGCCCATCATGAAATTTCATAATATTAATAATATTTCATGAATATAATATTTCATGCTAATATTTCATGATAATAATATTTCATGAATATAATATTTCATGCATTCATGACATTTCATAGCATGTGATTGCATGAAATTTATATCATTTCATTATAACCATTTTCATACATTGTCATGATTTTACATTGACAAATTTGGGGTGTTACAGCCGCATCCTTGGAGGTAGCCGGGCGCAAGCCTTTCTTTAATCGTTTCAATGGATGATCCCATTGGGATCACCATTCTCGCCGTTTCTTTCCAGGCACAAGGACGACAAAAGGCACGTTAAACAGAGAAGACACCTCTTTTTCCTGTGAAGCCTCTAGAATGGTGGCTGGTGGCCCCCCTTTAAAGATCAGGGGCGATGCCAAGATGTCATCGTCGTGGGGAACCTCCGGCACTGCTGGGCCCTCTGACAGCTCTCCCTCCTCTTCGACACCCTCGGAGGGGATTCCTGCGGGGGTCGAAGATACTAACCCGGGGATCATTGCTTGTTCATTAGCCTGGTCCCACTTTAGAAACTTATTCTTTGCAAGAGGGAATATGATGTCTCCTGCAGGGTAAAAGGCAGAAGGGCATCAGCAAGTGTTAATCAAGCACTGTACCAGGGGCAAAGTAACTCACGTAGGTTAGACCTGAGGGGGGTGATCTTTGGACTAATCTCCTCCTGATAAAGGAGCTCCTCGCATTGCACCAACTGGAGCCCATGGAATTCCATCCCAGCCAAGATACTCTTAGCCCTCTGATATCCCGCGTCCTGTTGAAAATCACCCAGGTCGGGGGTAAGGGGCAAATTCTCCATCCAATGGATGTCGTTGAAAGGACGCTCGGGAAGCCGAATGTAGAAAAATCTTTCCTTCCACCCCTTGTGAGAGGAGGGAAGGCCCCCCAGAAATCTATGACCACCACGAGCAATGAAGCCAAATGCCTCGTGAGATCCAACAAGGACAAAAAAGAAATAGAAAAATTGGGAGGTTAGAGGAATGTTGAAAAGTTTGAAGAGAACGAGAGCCCCGCTCATCTGGGCGAAAGCATTCGAGGCCAGCTGTTGGAGCGGGATGCGGAAATAATGAGCAACATTCATGAAATAGGGGTGGATAGGGAAACGAAGCCCTAATTCCAGTTGCCCCAGGAAAAAGGTGTAAAAATCTTCGTCAATGGTTACTGGCAGTTGACCTGCGGTGGAGACCCTTACCTCCCAATCTGCAGGAATGCCATATTTTTGACAAGTAGCCTGGAGGGAATCCGACTTAACCTTGGAGGAGATGGTTTCATACCACTCGGGATGAAATCCCAATTCTCTCAAAGAGCGTTCATCAGCGCCTGAAGATTTCATCATCTTCTTCTCTATCGAATCCGGGGGGAAGGAATGAGGGACAGACAGAACAAAGGAGAAAGTACTCCTGTCAGAAGAGCGCTAACGAGAAGGGTAAGTAAGTGAGGAGAACTCTTGACGGCAGCTAGGGTAAGGCTGCCGCAGGGCGCCGTTACTCCCACTTTTATAGGGATACGACACCTCCCCCGAAGCAATCGAGGGCCAGCATGTTGAGGGTATTCACAGGCTGTCTAGGGGATCGGCTAGCCTTCAATCGACGTCGCTTCGTATGGCCCGCAGTACGCCTGCAAAGCAAGGAAAAAGACGCGTGGCACTGTTGCATGTGCTGGGCAATTGCATCACCTTGGCTGCTGCAAAGCTCACGGGAGTAAGAGACATGTTCAAAAAATCAACCCGAATCGAGAGACTCGCGGGATACGTCTGAAAGCCCGGTCAAAAAAAAAGAAGAAGGCAGGGCCCGACTTCTCCATAATCGCTACAGTCCGATCAGTCAGCCACACATCCTTCGATCATACTGAAGGAAGGGACTTGTGATAGGGTTGAATAAGCCCATGGCGGGCACGTGAGATGAAGAAGCTGAAGGATGAGACACTTCGAATCAGAAAGACTCTCCTGCCTGGGCCAAGAGATCTTCCTCAGAGATTCGCCTGGAACAGTCGGCCAGAAGACCCCCCCCCCCCCCGCGGGCTCGCCCCGAGAGATTGGGTCCTGAGAGCAGGGTAGGGTTGAATGAGCCCTGGTCAGGACGAAGGATGAAGAGGCTGCCCGGCACAACAACGGTAGGTTGCGACGACCCTCCTTCCCGGGTCTCTGGAAATCACCGGGGGTGACACGCTCGGGAAGGGCAGCTGAAGATCCTTCTCGGGAGCACCCCGGGAGGTTAGGTCCTGAGAGCACATTGGGAGCTGTGACGCATGAAATCCCGGGCTCTCCTTGGGGGGTGGAGTCCCCGCAATAACCGACCTCAGACACTGACCCCTCCCCCGAGGTACGGATAAGCACGCCCGTCTGAAAGGCCTTCACGACCCCTGAATCTCGAAACGGGCAGAAGCCGATAACGGCGCAGACCGTTTTCAAAGGATATCCCACGACCACCGAAAGAGGAGGGGGGGGGGGGCGTGGCTTATGTATCAGAGATGTGGCACCAGTCGAGGGTCACGTCTATCCTGTCGTCATTGGTATAAAAGGTAGACCAACCCCTCCGGTAAGGGGGGACGATCTCTCATTCTACATCATATCTTTCTCTTTCTCACTACCATTACTCTTCAGACAACCTACTAACTTGAGCGTCGGAGTGGACTCCGCCGGACTCCTGTCGGTGTGTCCTCTAACGCTTGTGTTAACTTCGCAGGACCCCAAGTTCCTCCTCGTCGCCACAACTTCCACGCAGGAAGAACCTCGGTGACCGACCATCGTCGATGACTCCTTCCAGAACAGATGTCAAGACAGCTTTCCTTAACGAATGTCTTGAGGAAAACATCTATATGAAGCAACCATAGGGATTCATTGAAAAGGGCAAAGAGCATCTTGTGTGTAAGCTTAATCGGTCCATTTATGGATTGAAGCAAGCTTCAAGATCTTGGAACATCCGATTTGATGAGGTAATCCAGTCTTATGGATTCATACAAAGTCCGGATGAGTCTTGTGTATACAAGAGATGTGACGGACATGTAGTAGGGTGACCTAAAAACCCTAAAAGGCCAAAAGGAAGCTCATTTAGTAGAGGCCTATGTAGACTAAATAGGTCTATTGAGCTCTTGGCACCATTACAACCCAAATAAAGTTATAAATTAGGCCTACATTGAACCCACAAAAGTAATATATCCTTCTTACATAGACAAGAGACTATGGAGACTAGTTAAGCTCATCTAAGGCTTGAATTAGGTTGACTAAGCCGTATGACTTGCTCTTGTCAAACCTTCTTCAATGGTATCTTTGATTTTCACATCTTCAATTAGCACATTAAGTACTTCTTTCATCTTTTTTGCCTTAGCCCTTGTAATTGGGCCTCCTTTGATGCATAATGGATCATCAGCATCTTTTAGAGTGGATTGAGCATGATCCATATCGTTAGCTTGTTGGGCAACTTGTTCACTTCCTTTGTCTCCATCATTCCCCCTCTCCTCAAAAGGATTCGTCCTCGAATCTTGATTACCTACATCAAATTAAGGGAGAGAGATTAGAAACATTAAATGTGGAACTCACATTATACTCACCCGGCAAGTCAAGCTTGTAGGCATTATCATTGATTCACGCCACGACTTGAAATAGTCCATCTCCTCTTGGATGCAACTTAGTACGACGTTTAGCAGGAAATCTCTCCTTTCTCATATGAACCCAAACCCAATCACCGGGTTCAAAGATTATTTTCTTTCGTCCCTTGTTGGCTTGTGTAGCATATTGTTCAGTCTTCTTTTCAATTTGCATCCTTACTTTCTCGAGCATTTGCCTCACAAATTCAACTTTCTTTGTACCATCCAAACTAGCATGCTTAGAGATAGGAAAAGGTGATAAATCCAAAGGAGTTAGCGGATTGAAACCATATATCACATCAAAAGGTGAACACTTAGTAGCAGAATGTATAGATCTATTATATGCAAATTCAACAAGTGGTAAACAATCTTCCTAACCTTTTAAATTCTTTTGAATGATAGCTCTTAATAAAGTAGCTAAGGTTCGATTTACTACCTCAGTTTGTCCGTCTGTTTGTGGATGACACGTTGTAGAAAACAACAACTTTGTTCCCAACTTGCCCTATAGTGTCTTCCAAAAGTAGCTTAGAAACTTTGCATCACGATTTGAAACTATACTTTTCGGCACTCCATGAAGTCGTACAATGTCCCTAAAAAAGAGATCATCAATATGGTTAGCATCATCTGTTTTCCTACAAGGAATAAAATGAGCCATTTTGCAAAATCTATCTACGACCACAAAAATAGAATCCATACATCGTTTTGACCTTGGTAAACCTACAATAAAATCCATAGAAATATCAACCCAAGGTTCACTAGGAATTGGTAGAGGACAACCCATGAGGTAAAGATTTAGATTTTGCTTGCCTACATGTGATACACTTCTCACAAAATTTTACAACATCTCCTTTCATATGTGGCCAAAAGAAATGCTCCAACAAAACATCTAGTGTTTTTCTCACTCCAAAATGTCCCATCAGTCCCCCACCATGGGCTTCTTGGACTAATAATTCCCTCAATGAACAGTTAGACACACATAACCTATTAACTCTAAATAGAAATCCCTCATGCCTATAAAACTTCCCAAATGCAGCATGCTCACAAACTTCAAATACATTTCCAAAGTCAGGATCCTTAGAATATAGATCTTTAATGTATTCAAATCCTAACAATTTAGTGTTCAAAGTAGAGAGCAATGTATACCTTCGAGATAAAGCATCTGCAATAGTATTTTTCATACCTCGTTTATACTTGATCACATAAGGAAAGGATTCAATGAACTCCACCCATTTCGCATGAGGTCTATTCAACTTACTTTAGCTCTTCAAGTGCTTCAATGATTCATGATCGGTGTGAATGACAACCTCTTTGGGCCACAAGTAATGCTGCCAAGTCTCTAAAGCCCTCACCAAAGCATACATCTCTTTGTCATAAGTGGGATAGCTCAAAGCTGCTCCACTCAATTTCTCACTAAAATAAGCAAGGGGTCGACCTTCTTGTATTAGCACAGCTCCAATACCTATTCCTGATGCATCACACTCAATTTCAAAAGTTTTAGTAAAGTTAGGTAACGCAAGTAATGGTGCAGAACTTAATTTCTCCTTAAGTGAGTTGAAGGTTGAATCATGTTCACTATCCCAATGAAATCCAACATTCTTTTTAACAATTTCAGTCAAGGGTGCAGCTAAAGTGCCAAAATTCTTAACAAACCTTCTGTAGAAACTTGCCAAACCGTACCTCAGTTATTGTTTTTAGTGTTGGCCATTCACGAATAGCCTTAACCTTCTTCTCATCAACTGTTATTCCTTTAGCACAAACAATATAACCAAGAAACTCAATCTAATTAGTGCAAACAGAATATTTTTGAAGGTTAGCATATAACTTTTCATTTAGCAAAACAATTAGAACATTTTATAAATGTTGTAGATGCTCCTCTAAATTTTTGCTATAAATCAAGATGTCATCAAAATATACTACGATAAAATTTCCAATAAAAGCACGCAAAATATGGTTCATTAACCTCATGAAAGTACTAGGTGCATTAGTAAGCCCAAATGGCATTACTAACCATTCGTACAAACCATACCTAGTCTTAAATGCAGTTTTCCATTCATCTCCCTCACGCATGAGAATTTGATGATAGCCCAACTTCAAATCAATTTTAGAGAGTATGCAAGAGTCATGTAGTTCATCTAGCATATCATCTAATCTAGGAATAGAATGATGATACTTTACCGTAATCTTGTTGATAGCTCTTTAATCAACGCACATTCTCCAAGTTCCATCCTTCTTAAGTACGAGTAAAACGGGGACAACACATGGACTCAAAATTTCTTAGGCATACCCTTTTTTCATCAACTCTTCAACTTGCCTTGGAAGTTCTTTTATCTCAGCAAGGTTACACCTATAGGCTGGCCAATTAGGAATTGTGGCTCCAGGGATGAAATCAATTTGGTGCTCTATTCCTATAAGTGGTGGCAATCCATCAGGAACCTCATCAGGAAATACATCATCAAATTCCTGCAAAAGAGATTTAACAACACTAGGCAAAGTAGGATTAAGATCGTTAGTGTTAAAATTGACCTCCTTGTACAAAAGTACAATCATTGACTGTGAAGCATAAAACGCTCTCTTAACCTCTCTTTCTTTTGCATAAAAGCTCCCTTTTTTACTCTCTTGCTCTTGAATTTCTTTTCCCCTTTCATTCTTTTTTCCACTCATCTCATCCTCACCTTTTCTTTTCTCACACTCTTTTTTCTTTTCCATTCTTTTTCTTTTTCTCATTTTCTTTTTTCTCACACTCTTTTCTTTTTTCACTCTCATTTTTTATCCTCAATTGATCTTCATATACTTGCTTAGGAGTCAATGGTACAAGAGTTACATGTTTACCATGCATCATAAAAGAATACTTATTTTTAAACCTATCATGCATGACCTTCCTATCAAATTGCCATGGTCTATCTAAAAGTAAATGACTTGCATGCATTGGCACTACACCACAAAGTATCTCATCATAATATCTACCAATGGAAAATGAAACCAACTCTTGCTTGTTGACCTTGACTTCCCTGCAATCATTCAACCATTGTAGTTTATAAGGTCTAGGAAGCTTAGTGGTAGGTAAGCATAATTTCTCAACCAAAATAGTACTACCTACATTAGTGCAACTTCCCCCATCTATAATCATACTACATACCTTATCTTTGACGTGGCAACGGGTATGAAATATGTTGTCTCGTTGTTCTTCATTATCTTCTTTCACTTGCACATTTAGAGCACGCCTAGTGACATGGGCTTCACCTTCAACGGGATACTCTTCTGCATCACTTTGCAATAATGGGGGCAAGACACTATCATCTTCGGACTCACTCTCGGTCTCAATGTCACCATTTTCTTTCAAAATCATAATTCTTTTGTTTGGGCATTGTGATGCGATATGTCCCCTTCCCAAGCACTTAAAGCATTTAATATCTCTATTTCTTGAAGGTTGGAGGGGTTCTTTGCCCTTGACCAATGGGGAGCTTGCATCTTTATTCTTTGAAAAATCAAGCTTTTTCTTTGATTCAACTTTATCATCTCTTTTTTTCCAACTAGATTTCCAAATTGATGGATTAGAATATTGCCCCCCCCCCCATGCTTGATTGATCCCTTCTTTTTGAGTTGTCTTTCAACTTTCATGGACATATGCACCATGTCTTCAAGCTCCACATAATGTTGCAACTCCACTACATTTGCAATTTCTTGATTTAAACCTTGTAATAATCGTGTCATGGTTGCTTCTCAGTCCTCCTCCACATTAGCTCGAATCATGGCAATTTCCATCTTTTTGTGGTATTCCTCCACAGTCTTGGATCCTTGTGTGAGACTTTGTAACCGTAGATACAAATCCCGATAGTAATGTGTTGGAATGAATCTCTTTCCCATAATAGTCTTCATCTCCTCCCAACTGCCAACGGGTCTCTCTTTGTTTCTTCTCCTGCTTAGAATAATTTGATCCCACTAAATAATCACATAATCAACAAATTCAACGGCAGCGAGTTTTACCTTCTTCTCTTCAGAATAGTTGTGACAATCAAATACTAATTCCACTTTCTCTTCTCACTCCAAATAGGCTTCAGGATCACTTTTGCCTTGAAATGAAGGAATCTTCATCTTGATATTTCTCAAGTTTCTATCCACATGATCATTCATCCTTCCTCTTCTACCACCAACTCGAGCATGATCTGATCTGCCACTTGAAGCTCTATCATCAATGTCCTCAGATACGCCATCATCATCATCATCATGGTCCACCATGGTTATACTGTCTAGCACTTCGTGAAGGAACTCTACCAACTTGGCTATGTCGCAATCCTGCAATTACAACATCTTGTTTCTCTAATCTGTCCATAATCTGACTAAAACGGATTTCCATGCGTTCCAAGTGTTGTATCAAAGCACGTTGATCAAGGGATTCTCTAGGTCTTGCTTCTTCTTCTTCACTTGTCGCCATTGAACAACCTGTTTCACTCAAACACTGTAACTCACGAATGTTAGCTCTTTAAAGAACTTGAACTTGGAATTGAGACAAATACCTTGTAAACGTTCGTGGACTATGAAAATTCCCAAGGGTGTTAGGATAAAAGATAGGAATTCATGACAAAAAGTGCAAATTGCAGAATTGAAAACTTGAAGTAAGTGCCGAAAGGAAATTTGATAGAATTGAATCTAGGCAAAATTGAGGATAATGCGGAAATGAAAGATAGCAAAACGTGAATTAAAAAGCTGAAAGGAAAGTTGCCAGAACTTAATCTAGGCTACCAGAATTGAATCTAGGCAAACTTTAAAGGAAATGAGAATACTTGAAATAAGAACTGAAATGAAAGTCGCCAGAACTTAATCTATGCTGCCAGAATTAAATCTAGGCAAACTTTAAAGGAAATGAGAATACTTGAAATAAGTGATAAAATGAAAATTGTCAGAACTTAATCTAGGCTGCCAGAATTGAATCTAGGCAAAGTTTAAAGGAAATGAGAAAAATAAATTTGCAAACAAAGTCTATACTTCCTTTTTTCCAGCCTCTTTTGCTATTTTTTTTTTGTGTTTCGGCTTTTCACTTTTTTTTCTTTCTTTCTTCCTTCCTTTCTTTGCTTTTTTTTTGGCCGATTTTTTTTCCTACTCTTTCTTTTTTTTTTTAAGCAACAAAGCAAGTAAGGCTTGCTAAGCAAAAGAATAGAATGAACCGAAATGGTAAAGAAAGAAGGTGGGGAAAAAATGCACACAATCATGCAAAGAAATAGAGCAATATTCTCTAACATGCAAAGAGTTTCAGCAATATTCTCTTCGAGTTGTTCTAAACGGTTCCTGTCTAACACTCTTTGACATAATTCATTGTAAAATGCAAACAAAAGAAATATAGCATTGCATGGACCTTTTGGCAAAAGACATCTCAATGCAACTGATAGCAATTGTTGCATTAGGACATGACAATCATGAGATTTCAACCCAATAAGCTTACAGTCTTCTAAAGATATACAATTTCCAATATTTGAGCTGTAGCCATCTGGTAATTTTATCTTCTTCAACCTGGAGCAAAATATATTCATTTCCTTTTTAGACAACGTGTAAGGTGCAGCTGGCAGGTGATACATATTTTCTCCTTTTTGTTGAGGATGTAATTCTTCTCTAATTTTTAAATGCATCAAATCTTTGCGAGCATTTACACCATCTTTGGTTTTTTTCTTTACATTTAACAATGTGTCTATGATATTCTCACATATATTCTTTTCAACATGCATCACATCTAAGTTATGACGTAATAAGAGCCCCTACAAGTAACCATCAAGACATTTCAAAGTATAATTAGTTATATAACAAATTAAATTTATTAAAAGATGAATAATATAGAGCCAAATAACTTACACTCCAATATGCCAATTTGAAAAAAATTAACTTTTTCTTCCATAATTTAACTGGTTGTTGTACATTTACTGAACTATCTTGCCCTTTCCTCTTTTTCTTTGCAGTCTTGATAGTCTCACCTTTTTGTTTTTTACCCCAGTTATTTTCAATGTCTTTAACTACATTGAGTATTTCTAACCCATTCAAAGGTCTAGGTTTTCCTTTTCTCTCTTTTTTCCCATTAAACCACTTCTTTTTTTGACGATATGGATGATCAGGAGCAAGGAATCTCGTGTGGCCCAAGTATGCAAACTTTTTACTGTATTTAAGCCACATAGAACATATGTCTTCACCACATATTGGGCAACCAAATTTACCTTTCGTGGCACATCCAGCTAGGTTTCCATAAGCTGGAAAATCATTGATTGTCCACATCAAAATAGCCTTTAGATTAAACATTGACTTACTAAATGCATCATACGCATCCACACCTGTGTACCACAACTCGTTCAATTCCTCCACCAGGAGTTCTAAGTATACATCTATATCATTTCCTGGTTGCTTTGGGCCTGGAATCAGTAATGTCAGCATAAGATTTTCTTTTTCCATGCACATCAATGAAGGAAGATTGTAATTAACCAAAATAACAGGCCAACAACTATATCTGGAACTAAGGTCACCAAAAGGATTGAATCCATCCGTTGCAAGACCAAGCCGTAGATTTCTAGGATCCAATGCAAAAGTTAGGCACTTATGATTTATTGTATCCCAAACTACTGAATCAACTGGATGACGCATCATATGATCTTGACTTTTGTGCGTGGAGTGCCAAAGCAAGTCTTCAGCCATTTCTTCTAACTTAAACATCCTTTTCAATCTAGGTATTATGGGAAAATATCGTAGCAAATTTTCTGGTACTCCTTTATGAACATTAGTAGTGATTTTGTCCACCTTTCATCTTGAGGAACCACACTTTGGGCATGAGTCCAAATTTTTAAATTCTTTTCTAAATAGACAACAATCATTTGGGCAAGCATGAATCTTCTCATATCCTAAATCAAAAGATTTCAACAACTTCTTCACTGAGTAAATATTTTTTGGAAGTGTGTTTTTTTCTGAAAGCATGTCACCTAAGATTATTAGAAGCTCATTGAAACTCATGTCGGTGTGACAATTAGTAGACTTATAATTGTACAAGGTGACAACTGCTGATAACTTTGTATAAGTTGTACAACCAACGAATAGAGGAGTTTCTGCATCTTCTAATAAATCAATAAACTCATAGTCTCTTGTCTCATTCATAGTGTGTCCAACCTCTTCTTCCGCCACAAAGTCATCTCTATATAAGTGATATGTCTCTCTATTGTCATGCTCCTCTTCAAGAACTCATTTTGAACCACCTTCACTTTGAAATTGTGAGGTATAACTTTCACCGTGAAATACCCAAATAGTGTAAGAAGGATCAATCACCTTCATAATTAAGTGCTCGTACACTTGGTCAAATTTCATATACTTCTTATTTTTACATTGCTTGCAAGGACATAAGATCACTTCACGTGTTTTGGCATAGTTTCTAGCTTGTGCAAGAAACTTTTGAACCCCTTCTTCGTACTCTGGTACAAGCCTTGAATGCAAATACATCCACTCCTTATCCATTACGTAAATGATCAAAACCCTAAAATAGAAATTACAACATATTGCTAAAATGCATAAAATAGAAGTTACAATCCATTGCTAAAAATAATGTACTAAAGGTGAATGATGTGTATACATAAAGAAATAGCTATGCACATCTAATTGTTAAATTTCAACATAGTTAACAAACTATTTTAATAACTACCAAACAAAGCAATTTCAAAACAGGAAGGAAGATGGACAAAAATGCATTATTTGGTAGCTACTAAAGAAGGAACTAGAGTAGGCTTAAAAATATGGATGATTGTTCAGATTCATGAACATTAATAATGTGAGCTCAATATGACAGCAAATATGACACCAAAATAGAACAGTTTATAATAGCAAATATGACACCTCTAGAGAGACACTTCAAATTGCTCAATATTATAGCATATATAACATTAAAATTGGATCAAATATATAAATATAGCAAACATCATTGGTATTAGTTCAGCAGCAAGCACATGATGGTGAATAAGTTTGAAATTCAAAGCTCAAAGTGTAGCCTTCTCTCTGTGAGTAGAAAAAATATCGTTCAAAGTTCAATGTGAGCTCTTAGTTCCCTGGCTAACTTAATAGTAATTACAAAGTACAAACAAATAAAACTTCATCCAATAAACATTAACTTCTTGGCACACCTAAATAGCTTCATGAAAAACTGTAATGAAATAAACTGTGCCAAGAAGGATTTTTAATGTACAAAATATTTAGGATCATTGATAAACTGAGAACTCCTACATAGCATCTGGCAATCGATTAGATATTTCAAGGAAACCCCACCAATAAGAAGAACAATGGCATCTGGTTGAGCTACCAAAGCAGGACAGGTTATACAACATGTACAAGGAGTTCTGTGACATCACTCTCAATGGTTCTCAATGGTTCTGTGACATCACTCTCAACATGTATAGGTTATACACCATTGAGTAAGGTATCATGGCATTCAGATAACAAAAGCAACTGCAATTCCAGCTAACCATTGCAAGAGGAAAAGCACCAAGCAGTTCCATGACTCAAAAATCAAGTTTCCTCTTGTGTTTAAGAAAGTTAAGCCTCCGAGCAGGAAGTTGAAAACCACATTTAAAGCATCAAGACCAAACCTCTTTATCTAATTGTTGATTCTCCATTCTTGAATCTTAACCTTGTTTTTTCATGTTCGAAACACAATCAATATAAGATTTTATAGGTTCAAGATTCAAGCTTGAGATGTAAACAACACTAGCAATGCTCTTTTCCTACTTTGGCATATAGGGTTGAAAGGGCCAAACTTAAGAAGAAGAAGCAAAGGAAAAGGAAAAAGTAAACACCTGGAATCAAGCCCTAGCGCCTGTGAGGAGAAGCACCAAGCCGTGGGAACGAGCGATGAGAAGCGGCGATGAGGGGGCGGAAACTCGAGCAATGAGAAGCGGCGATGAGTTGAGTCGCGCGAGCGTGTTGGGAACGAAAGTAGCAGCGGCAATGAGGAGTCGCGCGAGCGTGTTGGGAACGAAAGAAGCAGCGGCGATGAGGAGCCGCGCGAGCGTGTTGGAAGAAGCAGCGGCGATGAGGAGCCGCGCAAGCGTGTTGGGAACGAAAGAACTGTAGCGGCGAGGGTTCAGGGGAAAAATAATAATTTTAAAAGAAGAATATTTGTAGTAAAATAAGGAAAATAAGGAAAAAGAAATAAGGAAAATAGAAAAGAAAAAGGAAAATAGTGAAATAATGATATTTTAAAACAGAATAAGGAAAAATAGCGATAAAAGAAAAGAAAAAAGAAAAAATAAGGAAAATAGAAAATAAAGAAAATAATAAAATAGTGATTATTTGTAGTATTATTTGTAGTTTTATTTGTAACGTATCACATATAATAAATAGATGCATTAACAGCATACTAATTTTTGCATGTTGTCATTGTTATTATTTATTCATAGCATGTGTTAATATGTTGTTAATAATAATATTAACAGCTTGCTTTTAATATACGTCGTTGATGTTTCTTTTAAAATTATTTATGGTATTAACAGCGCACATCAATATGCATGCTATTAATAATACTATTAACAGCATGCTTTTAATGTGCGCTGTTAATAACGCGTGCGGAAAAGTAATTTTCTTGTAGTGATGGATAAGCAATTTAAGCAATTAGAAACAAAGTCTCTCATGATGCAAATAGTAGTTGATAGTTCATCATCTAACCAAAATAAGAGAATGGTTCCTTCCAAGATAAACCAAACATATCATTGACATCTAAGGCTTAGTCATACTGACCTAAGTAGGATTCAAGGGTCGATAGTCGATGGACCCTCGGGTACATTGGTGGTGGGAGACTTCCCAAACTTTAGAGTTTTGCTTGGAAGGTAAGATGACTAAGAAGTCTTTCAATGCCGAGGGGTATAGAGCCAAAAATATGTTAGAATTGGTTCATTCTGATTTGTGTAGTTCTATGCTTATCCAGGAAAGAGGTAGCTTTGAATACTTCGTGAAACGAATATTCAAAGGTATGGATACGTTTATTTGATGGTCGCAAGTCTGAATGTTTGATTAGTTCAAAGAATTGTAGGCTAATATGGAGAAACATCAAAGTAAAAGTATCAAGACACTATGATTAGATCATAGTGATGAGTACCTCTTGGGAGAATTTAGGACTTACTTATCAGAGGTTGGGAGTCAATCCTAATTGACTGCACCCGGTACGCCCCAACAGAATGGTGCAACAGAGTGAAGGAAAAAGGCTCTTATAGAGATGGTTAGGACAATGATGAACTGCTCCGAGTTGCCAGATTCGTTCTAGTGATATGCTCCGGAAACGGTAGCATACGTACTTGATACCATCTAGGTCAGTATTTTCTACTCCCGTAGAAGTGTAGACTGGGTGAAAACCAAGTCTAAGACATATTCAGATATGGGGTTGCTCAGCACATGTGCTGAGAGGGGATACTGATAAGTTGGAATCTCATGCGCTTGGTCGTAGGCTATACTAGAGGAACGAAAGGTGGTTTCATAGTCCTAAAGGATCAGAGGGTAATCGTTGGCACAAATACCAGATTCTTAGAAGAAGACTATATGATGAACCACAAGCTCATGAGTAGACTAGTTCTTGAAGAATTAAGAGGGGATGTTCTAACCTTAGTACCAACTGTACAAAAAGATATACCACAAGTCACTGCACCGCGTGTCACAGAAGATACACAGGTGGTGTCTCGTCGTAGTGGGAGGGTTGTTAGTCAACCAGAAGGAGTCATGTTCTTGGGAGAGTCTTTGGACTCAGTCCCTGACGACCATGAATCAAGATCCCTGGACCTATGATAAGGAACATCCTCTTTGAAGAGATAATCCAGTTATATGGATTTGTTCAAAGGACGGATGAGATTTGTGTATATAAGAAATGTGACGGAAACGTAGTGGTATTCTTGTACTATATGTAGATAATATTTTGTTAGTTGGCAACAATGACAAAGTATTATCAGACGTAAGGGTATGGTTGTCCAAACAGTCGATATGAAGGACCTAGGAGAAGCAGGACACATCCTTGGCGATCAAAGTTCTAAGAGATCACTAGAGAAGGATGTTTTGCTTACCCAAGTTTCATACAGAGACACTGTCTTAACTCGTTTTAGCATGGAAACCTCCAAGAAAGGTTTTGTACTTTTTAGCTATGGAGCTACTCTATCTAAGGAGATATGTTTAGATTATCAAAGGAGATAGAGCAGGTAATGGTGGTTCTTTTAGCGTCGGCTATAAGAAGCCTCATGTATGCTAAAATTGAGACCAGATATCTGTTGTGCTGTGGGTATGGTTAGCAGATATCGGAGTAACCCAAGTCAAGGAAATTGGATTGCGGTAAAAGCATATATTAGTGTCTGAGAAGGACTAAGGACTATATGATGGTTTACCGGGCAGACCAATCTCCTGTGGGTTATATGGATACAGATTTCCAGCTGGATAGGGGCAAATATAAGTATTCCTCGGGGTTTTGTGTTTACTTTAGGAGGTAGAACCTATTGGTGCCCCGGTTGGTTTTGATGCGATCAACCAAGTTAGGTTAGGTCCTGTTGGTTTTAATCCCTCTGCTAAGTGTGCAAGAACTTAGGTACGGAGGAAGTCGAGCGTAAGACGCAGTGGACGAGAGGGATTGCGCGGGGAAGTGAGCCGACGGGCTCAGTACAATCCGAGGGACGCGGAAGCTGCGGAAGAGTACGTCGGTGGAGCGAGAAGGACGCGCGCGGTGTCCGAGGGACAAGAAGCCGGGAGGAAGGACGCTCGAGGGGCGAAAGGCTGAAGTCGGGTTCGGGTGAGCCTAACTCCGGTTGGCCGGAAATCACCCAGAAGGCGAAGAATCAAAAAAAAATGGTCCAAGCGCCCAAAAGAAAAGAGAAAATTATTTGGTGCCAAGAAGGATCGAACCTTAGACCTTAACAACACACACAAATCCATTTACCATTTGGGATAAAGAGTGAAAGCATTAAAGTGTTGCTGATATTCAAAAAGATTGATGCAAGCGCCCAAAAGATAAGAGTAAAATATTTGGTGCCAAGAAATATCGAACCCAAGACCTCTACATAACAAGCTAACCCACTTACCATTTAGGATAAAAGGCGATGACAATAAGTTCTTGCCGATACTATTACTTAGATATTACAACAGCGGCATGGAAATTCCCACAACCATAAAGTTTAAATAAAACTTTATTTCTTAAAAGATAATGTTACATTATCCTTGAACCAAATTCAATAGATGCAGTTTAATCCCATCCAAGATCAACCATCCAGATTACATCCATGGATCAACGATCAAGAGAAAAGTCATCAACAATCAACAATCCCGATTCATTCTCTTAGGCTATAAATAGACTTAGAGGTTTTGCTTTAATTTTCATTCAATTCTATTATAATTCTCTAAGTATTAGTGATCTTCAGTTGCAAGGCTTCTCCGCCACAAGGAGATTTTTTTTTCGAGCTTTAACCGTCTTGGAAGCAACGACCAAGTTGCAACCAAGTTTTTTTTAATAGACGAGTTTCCACCACGTTTCTTTTATTAGCCGTCTATTCACCCCCCTCTAGCCGGACCAACCCGATCCAACAAGTGGTATCAGAGCCAGGCCGCCGCAGAAGGACTAACCGCCAACTGCAGCAAATTTTAAGATGGTTGGACCAGCAATATACCCACCTAAGTTTGAGGGGGAGTTCGCGACATGGAAACGGAAGATGCAGGTATTTTTTACTACGGATTATGAATTATTAATTATAATGAAAAATGGTTATGTAGCTCCCAAAGACAATGAAGGAAAGATCAAGGATCCTGATTCTTGGAACAAGAAGGAACAAGTTGATGCTGTTGCAAACGGAAAGGCAGAATTTCATCTGCTGACCGTCCTCCCAGAGCAAGATGTGAACCGGATCGGTAAGTACGAATCGGCGAAGGAACTTTGGGAAAAGTTCTTGGAACTGCACGAAGGAACCTCGGAGGCAAAACTTGCGCGACGAGATGTTCTTCGAAGCCGACTGACCAATCTACGGATGGAAGACGGAGAATCTATTGTGAGATTACATGTAAAGGTAAAAGAACTAATCACAAGCCTCGAAAATCTCGGAGAAAAGGTAACTAACCGCGATGCTCAAAGGTACGCTCTAAATGCGTTTCCGAGAACCCCGGAATGGACCTCGGTAATCGATGCATATTATATTTCAAAAAATCTAGAAATAAGTACTTTAGAAGAGTTGTTTTCTACTTTGGAACTTCACGAATCTCGCTTTGTAGAAAAGAACAAGAAAGCTGACAATATTGCGCTAAAAATAAGGAAGATCCAACTCGACGAAGAATCTTCAGCGGATGATGAAGAAACAGCACTAGCGGTAAGAAAATTATGTAAATACATTAATACTAACCGCTCAAAAAAGGTTCAGAGAAAGAAAAAATGAACGGTCCGATGCTACATGGGACGAGACCTCGTCAGATGAATCGGAAGCCGAAGAGTTCGTCGGACTTGCATTGATGGCAAGCCACCAGGACGAAGATGAAGAAAGCACCTCAGGAGAAAGCAGCAATGAAGAGGAAGGTCCTAACTTCGAAACCGACCCGGTAAGTGAGGTATGTCTACTTCCACCTACTCGAATCTACTCGGTAATAAAATCCATGCTTAAGTCGATGAATAAATTGGAGATAGAAAACTCTGAGTTAAAAGAAAGATTTGACACTGTATGCTCATCTGTTCTATCCGACCAACTAAAAACAGAAAATGAAAATTTAAAAAATCTAGTGGAGAAATTAGAAAATGATATTGCATGTTTAAGAATTAAAAAGAATTTTTATCCTGAAAATCTGAATTGGTATGTTAAAAATCATAAGGGCCAGATTAGGAAAATTCCTAGAAATTATATTCCTCCAAAATATTTGATTAACCCCGTAGATGAAAATTTATTTTGGGTTCCAAAATTTATTTTAAACTGATAAGTTTTTTGTGCAGAATCCTTTTACAAAAGTTATGTTAATATTTTTCAAATATTTTCGGTCAAAATTTGAAATTAAAATTTTAAAAAATAGATAAATAATTTATTTTTATTGATCTACTTTTTCATGATTCAGATATAGTGGAAAAACTTATTATAATTTTAAAAAAAATTGAAGTATTTTTTGATTTAAAAAAAATTATTCTTCAAAAACTCGTATCTGTCATTTTCAGACTTGATAAATAAATTTAAAGCTGAAAATTTTTGTCTAAACTCATATCTTCATCTTCGACTTTGACAAAAATATTCAGAGTTTTTTCATAAATGTTCGATTTTTTATGAATCGTTTATTGAAATCTATTTTTTTCGATATAAAAAAAATATTGGAATTAACTTCGGAAAAAATATGTCATTTTAAATTTGAAAATTTTGTGGAAATGCGATTCTTTTTACTTAGAATATTTGTTCACACTTAAAATTTTTTTCTTCTTCCCTAATTATATTTCCCCATTTTTTTGATGTGATCAAAGGGGGAGGAATAGTATTAAGTTAAGGGGGAGAGTAGTTTATGCTCGGGGGAGGTTATGTACACATGATTGTAAAATTTTTTTATGCTTAATTCTGTTACAATATTATTATTGTTTGTTGTTTATCCCTAACTAAACTTGGGTTGATGCACATCAAAAAGGGGGAGATTGTTGGTGCCCCGGTTGGTTTTGATGCGATCAACCAAGTTAGGTTAGGTCATGTTGGTTTTAATCCCTCTGCTAAGTGTGCAGGAACTTAGGTACGGAGGAAGTCGAGCGTAAGACGCAGTGGACGAGAAGGATTGTGCGGGGAAGTGAGCCGACGGGCTCAGTACAATCCGAGGGACGCGAAAGCTGCGGAAGAGTACGTCGGTGGAGCGAGAAGGACGCGCGCGGTGTCCGAGAGACAAGAAGCCGGGAGGAAGGACGCTCAAGGGGCGAAAGGCCGAAGTCGGGTTCGGGTGAGCCTAACTCCGGTTGGCCGGAAATTACCCAGAAGATGAAGAATCAAAAAAACTGGTCCAAGCACCCAAAAGAAAAGAGAAAATTATTTGGTGCCAAGAAGGATCGAACCTTAGACCTCAACAACACACACAAATCCATTTACCATTTGGGATAAAGAGTGAAAGCATTAAAATGTTGCTGATATTCAAAAAGATTGATGCAAGCGCCCAAAAGATAAGAGTAAAATATTTGGTGCCAAGAAATATCGAACCCAAGACCTCTACATAACAAGCTAACCCACTTACCATTTGGGATGAAGGGCGATGGCAGTAAGTTCTTGCCGATACTATTACTTAGATATTACAACAGCGGCATGGAAATTCCCACAACCATCTCGAGCGGAAAGATAAAGTTTAAATAAAACTTTATTTCTTAAAAGATAATGTAACATTATCCTTGAACCAAATCCAATGGATGCAGTTTAATCCCATCCAAGATCAACCATCCAGATTACATCCATGGATCAATGGCCAAGAGAAAAGTCATCAACAATCAACAATCCAGATTCATTCTCTTAGGCTATAAATAGACTTAGAGGTTTTGCTTTAATTTTCATTCAATTCTATTGTAATTCTCTAAGTATTAGTGATCTTCAGTTNTCCTCTCCATGTCCACGGATTAAAATTTTTAATCCGAATGGATAACAATCACCCAAACGACCGTCTCATCATCATGCTAACCGATTCGAGTGATCGCTTGAACAAATGTGTTGTTCTAGCAATCAATCTCGTCCAACCAATTAGCTACGGAATAGATGATCAGTGGATCACCAATTTTTGTGTTTATCATCGGGGTCCAAGATTATTATCAACATAAAATAATGAATAATAATCAACATGAAATGATATTTGATTAAACAATAATCAAACAAGATCAAGGAACCATAAGAAAAGATATACCTCTCGTTTACCCTGCTATCTTCTACTTGTTGGGGTACGGTATGGCTTGGCGGGTTTCCTAAGCGAATACCTAGTCGTCCTTGAGAGACCTCTCCATGACCTATCTCCTAAACGACTGTCTCGTCATCGTATCAATCGATTCGAATTACAACTTAGCCAATCTCAAAGATCGAGCCATGTAATTCGCCTAAACGATTGACCGTGGAAAAGACGACGAGCGGATCGCCGATTTTTGTGTTTATTATCATGGTCCAATAATTAATTATCAACCATTACAAGTAATCAAACATGATAATTAATTGAAAGTTCACATAAAATGACACGAAAACCAAGGAGCCAAGGAAGAGATTTATACCTTCCATTACCTTACGATCTTCTACCGTATGACCCTCCCCTCTTGGACGTCGTGTGGGCGACTAGCTACCAAGAACCGGAATCACCAAGGACCTCCAATTAACCGCTTCTCTATGTGCCGATCAAAACCCTAGGGAAGGGTTCACCATCGGCCTCACCATGAAGAAGAAGATGAAGGAGATGAAGAGGAAAGCTCTTCTCCTTCACCACCACCCTCTCCAGCCTCTTCTACTTCTTCCTAACACACGACACAAAGCACACAAGGAAGATCTCTCTTCCTCTCTTCTCCCTAGCACCCGGCCGAACACTCCAAGCGCCCGCTGTCTCCTCTCCTTGCGCCGGCCGCCGGCTCTCTTCCCTCCCTCACCGCACACCACAAAAGGGAGAAGAGAATTCCCCCTTTGTCTAGTAGTGGCCACCCACCGTGAGGTTGAGGAAAGGAGAAGAGAAAGGAGAAGAAGGTGAAGCCCTTCTCCTTTGCCACCGTGACCTAGGAGAGAGAAGGGAGAGAGAGAGAATAGGAAGAGGCTTAGGGTGGATGAATTATTGGATTAACCTTGGTTTCATGATTCCATGGGGTATATATAGGGCTACAATAGGGACCATGAGGAGGAGTTGGGTCTTGGCTCGCTAATGGATCCAAATCTGATCTATTAACGAAGATCCATTCCACTAAAGGATTTTCATTGAACTTCTTTACCAACCCCCATATTTTCATATGGGTTCCACCTATTATGAGTATATCCTGTGGGGACCAGTGCCGTCGGAGTATATCCTGTGGGGTCTCCTTTTCGGACTTTTCAGAGGCGGAGAAACCCATCTTACAATGCACGATTTACAATAAAAAATATTAAGTAAATTGAAATGCGGAAAGTAAATCAAACCAAATGAAAAAGGTCGAAGACTCAGCCGATCTGGAACTCCGAAGTGTCGCGCACTTCCTCCCAGAGATTCTTGGTCACAGAGCTTCGTCGTTAGCGCTTTTCTTCCGTTCATAATGCTCAGAATGATCTTGGAATGTTGTACTGAGTTGAGGGGTCGACGCCCCTTTATATAGGCTTGGTATAGGGCGCCTGTGATCAATGAGGCGCCTCATAGAGCTTGGTCAAACCTCATCTCCGTGCCAAACTTGCAGCAGCCGATAAAGCTTTCAACCAAGGCACCCTAGACGTACAGGGCGCCTGAAAA
This sequence comes from Boesenbergia rotunda, assembly GCA_024364735.1. Taxonomy (NCBI): domain Eukaryota; kingdom Viridiplantae; phylum Streptophyta; class Magnoliopsida; order Zingiberales; family Zingiberaceae; genus Boesenbergia; species Boesenbergia rotunda. The sequence continues at coordinate 101,687 of JAGFNQ010000642.1, forward strand.
ATTGAGGCACCCTATATCATTGAGGTGCCCTGGTTAATAGGGGTGCCTAGCAGCCTAGTTTCCAGCCGTGTTGTGTGTTTGTTTGCCTGCTTTGTCTTCCATTTTAGGTAACTGCACGATACATAAATACAAGGCAAACATGCAGATAGTCTTAACCCTAAGGGTTTGGTTCTGACTTCGGATTTCTGCGAAACCCTAGGTCAAACCGACACCTAAGTTCCCATCCCCGGGAATGCGCCTTTCACCTACTCCTCTCAGAGACGGTTGCCACCCGGCCTATCCGGTTGGACTTTTGCCCAGCTTTACTCACCAGGACTTTTGCCCAATCTCACGACTAGGACTTATTGCCTAACTTCACTTGTTAGGACTTTTGCCCAGCTTCACTCACCAGGTCTTAGTGCCCAGCTTCACTCACCAGGACTTAGTGCCCAACCTTCGGTCAAGTCTTAGGTGCCCAGCCCTCGGCCAGGGCTTAGTGCCCAATCCATGATCAGGACTTAGTGCCTAGATTAACTAGGACTTTTCATGACTTTGGTCCAGTTTTCTTAACTACCCTTCCCTTATTCAATGTATCACTGACTTAAGCATATTGTCAAACATTGAAACACTTAGAGGATGACATCACTGATGCATCTTGCACCATCAATCTCCCCCTTTTTGATGTTTGATAATATCTTAAGTTAGATTGGATGAAAGGGCTAAACTATAATCCTTGGGGAAAAAATGATCTAAGTTTTGAAAATACATTTTGATCTATTGGGAAAGCTCTCTATCCTTTGGGAGAAGAAAAAGTTCTAACTTAAGCTCACTCTCTCCCTTTTTGATAAAAACATTTTGATTTCATTTGATCCTTTGGAAAGAGAAAAAAAATTTCTAACTTAAGCGCACTCTCCCCCTTTGTCATACATCAAAAATCAACAAAAACACTTGCACCAACAATGAAAACATTGTTTCTTTTGAAAGTAGTTAGTATAAATCTTTGAAAGCATAGCAAAGAGCTAGTTAAAAAAAACAATTGCACCAAAAAAATTACACTTTGAAAAGTACTGAGCAATTTGGAAAAATATTTTGTATTTGTAGGAAAATATTTTGAAGTTAGAAAATTCTCACACTTAGAAAACTATTGTCTTTAGAAAGACTTTCATTTAGAAAAGATTTTTTTTTCAAAAGATTGCACTCATAAAAAGATTTTCACTTAACGAATAGTGCATTTAGAAGAATACTCTGAGAATTATTGTGAAAAAAAATTTGAAAGATATTTTACACTTAACACATTTAAAAAAAAATTGAAAAATTGTCCTTTGAAACAAAATATCTACACTTTTGAATAGTAAAAAAACTTTCGTACTTTGTAAAGATTAGTAACTTGAAAACTATAAGTACTTTTGAAAGATATTATGCATTTTTGAAAAATATAAGTACTTTTGAAAATATTATGAATTTTTTGAAAAATATAAGTACTTTTGAAAAATATTATGAACTTTTTGAAAAATATATGTACTTTTGAAAATATTATGAACTTTTTGAAAAAAATATAAGTACTTTTGAAAAAATATAAGTTCTTTGAAACTATTAGTACTTTGAAAAATATTATGATTTTGAAAGCAGTTATATTTTTACTTGACTTGGTTTTTTAAAACTATTACTTGACTTATATTTTGAAAGTACTTAGAAAAATATTATTTTTTAAAGCATAATATTTTACTTGACTTGGTTTCTTCTCTCGTCTAACACAATCCTAGGAAACCTTGTTAACTACAAGGACATTTCCCTAAGTGTCCTGGAAATTCTCCAAACTCAAGTAAATATTATTTCAAAAAGATTTTATAAGGCAAAAAAAATTTGACAAACAAAATAATAGTATTTTGAAAGACAAATTACTTATGTTTTCAACAGGATTTTGAAAATATAGTGCATGAAAACATATTATTTTGAAATGTTCAATAACTCTTTTAATTTGACCTCCTCCTAAACTTGACCCAGTCCTAGGAAGCTTGTTGACCACAAGTACTCTTCCTCTGAGTCTTTAGGGTTTGGTTCAGATCAAAAGAATTATTTAATAATTTCAAAAAAGATTGCCAGAAATTTTTTTTTAGAAAAATACTTGTCAGAAAGTTTTCTTTTGACTTAGACTCCCCCTAAATTTGACACATCCTAGGAATCCTTGTAGATCATGAAGAAGATTTCCTCTGTGTCTTTAGGGTTTATCAAGATCGAAAGGGAAATAAACACAATTTTCGACAAATATTTTGAAATGTTAGTGATATAACACTATTTTTGAAATAATTTTGAAAGCCTTATTTTGAGATGATAAATTTTAAAACATAAGGTTTAAAAAGAAACCAAAAAAAATTCCCCCTGCTTTCGACATCGTATGACTCTATCTAAGTGTCTTAAGGGACTCTACTGTTGACCTAAAGGCTTGTGTCTAATTGTGTAGGTCAAACACTTTCTCGAAAAGATATAATTTTGAAAATCTATCATATATAGACAATCAGACAAGCACGAAATCCATAAAAACATTATTATGTTAAAGCACTATTTTGAAAATAGATTTTTAGAAAAATATTCTACGAATTTTGGAAAACAATTTTAAAAAATATTTTTTAATTTATTAGTCCTTAACATCTCACCCATTCTAGATGTCTCAGTACAAGCAAGCATGGTTACCTTATGGGTGTATTGTGAGATGCTTGAGTAATTTTTCTTAATTTATTGTTAAATCTAAGATTTAATCAAAACTTATTTTAGATTCAAATTTATCAAATAGTAAATTGAATTTGAGTTTTGATAATTGGCTTCCAGGTCTTGGCGAGGCACAGAGGCCTTCTTTGGCCGTAGCCTTATTGGAGCAACAACCCTTTCCTTGACAAAGCCTTTTATCAAAAGTTCATTTTCAAATTACTTTTTGAAAAATTTTGGTCTAACTAGTTTAGGTTTTGGATCGGTAGCTTCGGCTAGTTCCACCAGACTAAATACACCATGTAGGGTACACCTTACCTTACTTGACCTTATTAGAAGGGTTTTCCTAACGTACTATCATCTCACCTCCCCTAATACTAGGTTGTTCAAGTTTTAATTAGTCTTTTTCCTATAACCGTTCTAAATTATGCATAAAATTAAACATGAATGACATGACATATATTTAAAAAAAATAGCAGATGCATGGCATGACAGTTATGCATTAGTCAAACACTTCAAATTATTTTACTTAAGTTTCTAATGATGTATCAAATTCTCGATTTGATACATGTCGTGTGAACCCACGAATATGTCAACCCACTTTGACATATTTAATATTATTAATTTAATTGTTGCAATTTGGGTAAGATTTTATTTAATTTGAGTTTAAGTTATTTAAGAATTAATTTGATTTAAGTTTATTGTAATTAAATTAATTAAGAATTAATTGAAGTTGAAGTTGAATTAATTAAGAATTAATTGGAGTTAACTTAATTACGAAGTAATTGAAGTTGAATTAATAATTAATTAAAGTTAAGTTGATTAAGGATTAATTAAAATTAAATTAATTAAGGATTAATTAAAGTTGAATTAAGAATTAATTAAAGTTAAGTTGATTAAGGATTAATTAAAATTAAATTAATTAAGGATTAATTAAACTTGAATTAATAATTAATTAAAGTTAAGTTGGTTAATGATTAATTAAAATTAAATTAATTATGGATTAAAATTAAATTAATTAAGGATTAAAATTAAATTAATTAAGGATTAACTTAATTTGGATTTAAGTTAATTGAATTTTAATTGAAGTTAAATTAATGAGAGATTAAATTAAGAATTAATTAAGGTTATTTAGATTTAATTTCATTTAAATTTCTGGGTTAATTAAAAGTTGTGGGTCTAATTTCATCATTTTCATGATTTCAAAAATTTCTGACTCATCTACTATTTCTTCTTTATTTAATTTTTCAAGTTTTTTCTAACAATTCTAATTTGTTTGAATCTTTGTAAATTTTGTTAACTATAGCCTTGATCCTAGAAAATTCACATTCCTCCTCATCCTCATCATCAAGATTATATCCTTTTATATCTTCATAATAGGTGGAGTAATTTTTGGGCCACTAGTTAATGTTTTATAATTGTTTTTAGGATTATCCAAGAAAATAATTAAATTATTATCTAAAAAGATTTTATCTCCACTATCCTCAGATATCTTCTCAGAAAAATTATCTTTATTCTCAGAAATGTTTTTAGAAAAATCATCTTTATCCTCAGAAATATCTTCAATATTTTCAGGATTAATCTCACAATTTTTAGAATTAATTTTCAGAATTATTATTAACATATTCAAATTTAATTTCAGATTTATCAGTAAAATTATCAGATTTAATTTCAGAAATATCCTTAAAATTATGAGATTTAATTTCAGGATTATCAGTAAAATTATCAGATTTAATTTCAGAAATATCAATAAAATTATCAGATTTAATTTCAGAAATATCAGTAAAATTATCAGATTTAATTTCAATATTATCAAAATTAATTTTAAAAATCATTGCATTGTATTGACAATTAAAGAGTTAATTTTTGATAATTTATTATTGTCCACTTTTGGTACTTGATCATGCAATACCCTAAGTTGATTATGCAACAGATCTAGTTTATCAGAAAAATCAACAGATTTATCTAAATTATTAACATACTTGAAAGACTGTGCAGTAATTTAGAAATTTTTACGAACATAAATTTTTTGTACCTTGGATGGACTCTGATTCCTGTAGTGTCCATGCTTTTGACATTTGAAGCAATGCACGTGGCTCTTGTCCCTCCGAACTCCAGACGCTGGTGCCTCCTTTTCTGCCGGTGGTGAAATTCGAGTCTTACGAGTAGGACACTGGTTTTTATAGTCTCCTCTCTTGCTGCACTTAAAGCATGTGATATGAAATTTAAAAATTGACATTTGAAAAAAAATTGTACCTATTCACCCTAGGCTCCCCCTTAACTCCTGGCGTCTTTGCTCCGTCGGCTGTTAGTTTGGTGAAGAGCGACCAGGCTCTGATACCACTTGTGGGACTGATGCCGTCGATAGAGGGGGGGGTGAATATCGACTCGAAAAGCCTTCGGAAACTTGTTGTAAACTTTCGAACGTTCTAGATATAGAGTTAGTGCGCAGCGGAAATACGAAAGAATAGAAGAGAAAAACACATTGTACACACGGGATTTACATGGTTCCCGACCCCCAGGGTCAGTACATCCAAGGCCTAAGCACGGAACGCCCGTCCACTAATGGTCTCTTCCTGGACTTTCCGGAGGCAGAGAAACCAGTCTTACAGTGTACGATTTACAATAAAAAATATTAAGTAAATTGAAATGCGGAAAGTAAATCAAACCAAATGAAAAAGGTCAAAGACTCGACCGATCTGGAACTCCGAAGTGTCGTGCACTTCCTCCCGGAGCTTCCATGGCCGCAGAGCTTCGTTGTTAGCACTTTTCTTCCGTTGGGAATGCTCAGAATGATCTTGGAATGTTGTACTGAGTTGAGGGGTCGAAGCCCCTTTATATAGGCTTGGTATAGGGTGCCTGTGATCAATGAGGTGCCTCATAGAGCCTGGTGAAACCTCATCTCCGCGCCGAACTTGCAGCAGCCAATAAAGCTTTCAACTAGGGTGCCATAGACATACAGGGTGCCTAAATGATTGAGGGGCCCTGTATCATTGAGGCGCCTCTTTCATTGGGGCGCCCTAGTTAATAGGGGCGCCTAGCAGCCTAGTTTCCAACCGTGTTGTGTGTTTGTTTGCTTGCTTTGTCTTTCATTTTAGGTACCTGCAAGATACATAAATACAAGGCATTCATGCAGATAGTCTTAACCCTAAGGGCTTGGTTCTGACTTCGGATTTCCATGAAACCCTAGGTCGAACCGACGCCTAAGTTCCCATCCCCAGGAACGCGCCGCCTTTCACCTACTCCTCTCAGGAGACGGTTGCCACCCGGCCCATCTGGTTGGACTTTTTCCTAGCTTTACTCACCAGGACTTTTGCCCAATCTCATGACCAGGACTTATTGCCTAACTTCACTTGTTAGGAGTTTTGCCCAGCTTCACTCACCAGGTCTTAGTGCCCAACTTCACTCACCGGGTCTTAGTTCCCAACTTCACTCACCAGGTCTTAGTGCCCAGCTTCACTCACTAGGTCTTAGTGCCCAGCTTCACTCACCAGGACTTAGTGGCCAACCTTCGGTCAGGTCTTAGGTGCCCAGCCCTCGGCTAGGACTTAGTGCCCAATCCATGATCATGACTTAGTGCCTAGATTAACTAGGACTTTTCATGACTTTGGTCCAATTTTCTTGACTACCCTTCCCTTATTCAATGATCACTGACTTAAGTATATTGTCAAATATTGAAACACTTAAAGGAGGACATCACTGATGCATCTTGCACCAACATATCCATCTCCCTGTGTTTAAGATATCGAATGTCCATCGATTAATTTAAATTACTGACAATTTTAATTAGTCAACCTCTAACTCCTTGACTAGTACCACTCATCTTTATCATCATGTTGGATTAAATCCACTTGCAGGGTTTAACATGATAAACTTTATGAGCTCATCAAGGGGGGATCATCATCCCGACTCACCAGGACACAGATTCCTTTAATAATCAACGACACACCATGTACATTATATTATTTTTCAACTTAACGGTCCTATCAATTTAACAGAATAAATCTCGCCCATTGGTAAATCAAAGAAATAAAATACTAAGTGCACGTGCCCGTTATTATATCGGGATTTAGAGATTGTACTCCATAATAAACCGAGGTCTGATCCAATTATTAAGTCAGTGCAAATTGGATCACCACTATTTTGGTCCTGCTCAATGCACACAAAGCACACTAGTGTAATTCTATGGCCAAGATAAACAACACCTAATTACACTACTGTCACGCCCCGAGACCCAGGAGCCGCTGACCCAATATAAAATCGGAGAGCACCTCCCCTGTCCGGCGGACAATTTACACACACACAATATATATAACAATCCACGCAGTTTAAATATTTGCACAAACACGCGGTTTAAAGGGCCACAGGCCTCAGATATAAGCAGAAACCACAGTTATATGATTATAACTATCGAAAAACCAAATCCGAATTCACCTGAGCTGCCAGGGGGCAGGAACAAAACCAAAACCAATCGAAGTCCAACATAGGACTCAAAAGTACAATACTATCGAATAAAATGTGCATACATGTTCAAATCGCAATAGCGGAAGCAAAATGAATACTACAGGGTCCATAACCGAAGCAACGTAATGCCAAATCCAAAAAGAGCTCCGCTGGAGCTGGGGACTGGCGGCTCGGGATCTCCTCGCAGACATCATCCTGAAATAAACATATATGGCAACGGGGTGAGTCCATAGCTCAGCGAATACCCAACAGATATGCATAGAAGGTTATACCAACAATAAGAGTTCAGCTAATACAGTCTCATACCAACAAGAGGGAAAGACTGGAACTGAAAATACTGGGTAGGTACATACCTGAATCCATCTAACCTGTACAGAGGGTAAAAGATACCAAAGGAAAACCAATAGGCATATAAACACAGATAACAAGTCTCCAGTATATGCGATGTCAAACAAGTGCAGCAAATAAGTGCAGCAAACAATGCACAATGCAAAATATGCACATGGTGCAATGACATGTGTCACCCCTGACACCAGACAGAATCATCGTACACCTGTCATAGGGACGTCTGAACGGGTAGGGCTCTGACAACTGTACACCCTGCCATCACTGCTCCTGAGTGACCGAGTGGACAGGATGCTGACGAAGGACCACCCCTCTACCCCAAGTAATGGGGGAGCTCCGCTCTCATCTCCTCGTGGCTCAGTACGAGAAGGGACCCCTGGCTGCTACCACGCCCGCGCTCACCCTCCTCATAGTGGCCGAACGGAGCAATACAGGGCAAATGCACACATCTACGGTATCCACTAACCCATGAGTGGCCGTGCGTGCATATCATGTACCGGAAAACGATTAGGCTCAACCACAAGGGAGTCGCTGATCGTCGGCATGCAACAGTGCAAGGATGGTGTATGATAGATACACATACCTCCCTCCCCAAGTCCTCAGTATACTAGGTCTCAGTCTGAAATCCTACAACAGGAAATACAGGTAACCTACAAGGTATACTGGCCTGAAACTACAGATCTCTCAAGGTCAAGTGCAAGAGGTACATCCCGACATCTAAGCATACATACAGATATGGCAATACCAGAGACTGTATGGAACTAACAGCAGAATAACTCAGGGATGAACAACAAGTATCCAGAACTGGCATAATAAACAGGGATAAACAACAATATCCAGAACAGACATAATAACCAGGGATAGCGTAGGATCTTACTGCTATCTATAACATTCTATGCATAACAAAATGACAATATCAAAATAGATAAGTCAAAGGGTACCCGCCTCAACATAGGAGTCCGTATCCGAAGAGAACCACCCGTCTGGATAATCCGCAACAACTCAGTGTCCTGTATCAGAGAATATCGTTTAACTATTACAAAAATAGTAATTAGCTAATAAATCTCTACACCGTGTTAGGGTTAACCTAAATATTTATTTCATTTAATTACATCTAATTAAATGCTGAGCCCTTAACTATCCCAATCAGCCAAGATTAGGTTTAGGTTAGGTTTAGCCCATACCTAACCCAAGAGATCACCTAATGGTAAAGGTAGCCCAAAATCCACCATCCCACCAAGAAAATAAATGTTTTATCTAACCTTACAACCTTAGTTCATACCATACCCTATTCAAATCACAGCACTAGGATGGATTCCCCATCAAGATCAGTAAACAAGGGGATCAATGGCAAGGATTCCAATCCAAATCATTACAAAGAGATCATAAACTTACCTCTCACTATCCCAGCCGCACCAACCCAGTCACTGATCTGATACAAACACAACAACTGACCCGAGAAGAATATAATTCTTATAGCATACTAACAAAAATCTGATCAACTTAAATTCTCATCCAATACTAGTTACTCACGACCCAAAAAGGATTAAAAGATCCAAATGCAATAAAGGACAAAATCAGAAACCAATTCATCCTTATAATCCAAGCTAATTCAATCACAACCTCAGGATCTCCAAGTCCCACCCAAACTAGTCCATCTGCTACTCATGGGAAGAACACTATCACTAGCTTACCTATGTCGATTTCAAAAAGGCACTTTGCATCAAGGTTACCTGTAAACAAATCCTTGCCTAACCACCACATGAATCTCACGGCAAATGGAAAGACCAGCCGCAATCTAAGAATAGTAGGTTTCATATTCAAAACCCAATACAATCCCAAAACCGTGTAGATCTTCCTCATCCATTGTTCATCAGCCATTCTAATACGGAACCATTCAAATCAGGGAATAGATTACACAACAGAGCATCTAAAACAGCCATCCAACTTCATCCCTTAGGTCATGCAAGACTAAAACAACAGGAAGTCCAAAACCGAATACATTAAGATACAATCTACATATCTAAATCGAAATCCAAATTAATCTATCAACGTATACATCCTAGGATCAAAGTTAAACTAAACCTTACCTCAAATGGTTGCTAACAATAGCTCCCTCGCTTGATTCAAGCCACAGCTACCGAGGATGAGCAACCCACCTCCTCTCGGATCCCATTTAATGCGGAAAGCTCAACCACGCCCTCAGTTCTTCCAATCCCAAATTCAATCTTCCACCGCCTGGAAGAGATCAATGGCGTCGGCTTGGTTCCGATTAGGGCAGACGAGGAGAAGAGGTGAGGCGTCAGCTTGGCTCCGATTAGGGCAGACGAGGAGAAGAAGTGAGGCGTCGGCTGCTGTGGGGAGGCGCTCGAGTTGCTGCGGCTTCGGGCTCGCGAGAGAGAAATGAAGGAATCGGGAGAGGGGAAGAAGTCAGGTGCGGGTTGGCTGCGACTTCGTCTGCAGCTAGGGCACGCGGAGGGGAGGAGTTTGCGGCCGAGGGCTTTAAACACAAAAAGGGGTGGCATTTTTACATTTTGGTCCAGTCACTTTCAGCCTAATCGCAAGAACACCCCTAGTGCTTTAATTCCTTACACATTAGCCCTTGAAACTTTTAGTTTTATTACATTTTACTCTCCGAAATTTTGTCTAAGGGCCCGATAAACCTAGGGTGTTTTCTGAAAAATTTTCTAGAGCGAAATAAAAGTGTCGGATTTAACACTACAGCCATCCCGATGGTTTGCCCAACTCCATCTCGGTTGTGAGCCTCTACTTATACTATGCAAGGGTCTGATAACATGATTTTCTGTGTGTCAGCACAACCACGTTATCTACAATGCAAAGTATCAGACTGTTATGCATATACTAATATAAACATGCAACTATGTTGTTGTGATTCTCTTTCAAAATGTAGATGTTCATAGAAAAAGACAAGTCTTTTAGTATACATCCTAACAATCTCCCACTTATACTCGAAGACACTGCTGTCCTCCCAGTGCAATACATTTGACTCCCATATCCTCCACATGCCGATCAAAAGGTCTCGCCGGAAGGGCCTTAGTGATAGGATCCGCCTGGTTGTCCTCCGATGCAATCTTGGCGACAGCTACTTCTCCTCGCTTTATGATTTCTCGTATCAGGTGGTACTTGCGCTCTATGTGTTTACTTGCCTTATGGGCTCGTGGTTGCTTCGAGTTTGCAACTGCACCACTGTTATCACAATAAATTGTGATGGATCTGGGCAAACCAGGAATCACATCCAAGTCCATCTCAGGTACTTCAGAATATGCTTTACCGCAGTCCAATGTCCCTGTCCAGGGTTACTTTGATATCTGCTAACCATGCCCACGGCAAAATAGATATCTGGTCTCGTGCACAACATAATATACATGAGGCTTCCTACAGCCGATGCATAAGGAATCGCCTTCATTTCCTCTATCTCCTTTGATATTTTCGGACACATCTCCTTAGATAGAGGAACTCCATGCCTGAAAGGTAGAATACCTTTTTTGGAGTTTTCCATGCTAAAATGAGCCAGGACAGTGTCTATATATGAAGCTTGGGATAAGCACAACATCCTTTTCTAGCGATCCCTTATGATCTTGATCCCAAGGATGTGTTCTGCTTCTCCCAAGTCCTTCATATTGAACAGTTTGGACAACCACACCCTTACGTCTGACAACACATTGACATTGTTGCCAATGAGCAAAATGTCATTTACGTATAGTACAAGAAACACCACTACGTTTCTGTCACATGTCTTATATACACATGATTCATCTGGACTTTGAATGAATCCATATGACTGGATTACCTCATCAAAATGGATGTTCCAAGATCGCGAAGCTTGCTTCAATCCATAAATGGACCGATTAAGCTTGCATACTAGATGCTCTTTGCCTTCGCAATGAATCCCTTTGGTTGCTTCATGCAGATGGTCTCCTCAAGACTTCCGTTAAGGAAAGCTGTCATGACGTCCATCTGTCATACCTCATAGTCCATATGAGCGGCAATAGACAAGAGAATATATACTTAAGCATGGCTACTGGCGAAAAGGTCTCCTCATAATCGATACCCTCTTTCTGAGTATACCCTTTTGCAACAAGCCTAGCTTTGAAGGTCTCAACCTTCCCGTCTGATCCTCTCTTTCTCTTGTAGATCCACTTGCATCCAATGGCTTTTACACCATTGGGTGGTTCTACTAGCTCCCATATGTGATTAGAATCCATAGATTCTATCTCGAATTCATTGTCCTTTGCCAAGAATCCGCATCCTTATCTTGGAGGGTCTCGTCATAGGTCCAGGGATCTGGTTTATGTTCACCAGGGACCAAGTTCGAAGACTCTCCCAAAAACATGAATCTTTCAAGTTGTCTAACAACCCTCCCACTACGACAAGGTACCACCTGTGTATCTTCTGTGACACACGGTGCAGTGACTTGTGGTGTATCCTCTTGTACAGTTGGTACTAAGGTCGGAACGCCCCCTCTTAATTCTTCAAGAACAAGTCTACTCCTGGGCTTGTGGTTCATTACATAGTCTTCTTCTAAGAATTTGGCATTCGTGCTGACGATTACCTTCTGATCCTTAGGACTATAGAACAGACCACCTTTCGTCCCTCTAGGATAGCCTACGAACAGACACACTTCTGTACGAGATTCCAACTTATTAGTATCTCCCTTCAACACATGTGCTGGACTACCCCAAATCCGAACATGTCCTAGACTAGGCATTCGCCCAGTCCACAGTTCTGTGGGAGTAGAAGCGACTGACTTAGATGGTACCAAGTTCAGTATGTACATTGTCGTTTCCAGAGCATATCCCCAGAACGAATCCGGCAACTCAGAGTAGCTCATCATTGACTTAACCATCTCCATAAGAGTCTTATTCCTTCTTTGTGCCACACCGTTTTGTTGGGGCGTACCAGGTGCAGAACTGGAATTGAATCCCAGCCTCTGATATGTAAGTCCTAAACTCTCCCAAGAGGTATTAGCCACCACGATCTGATCGTAGTATCTTGATACTTTTACCTCGATGTTTCTCCAATCAGCCTTGAATTCTTTAAACTTATCAAAGCATTCAGACTTGCGGCGCATCAGGTAAATGTATCCATACCTTGAATAATCGTCTATGAAAGAGATGAAGTATTCAAAGCCACCTCTAGCCTGTATAGACATAGGACTACACAAATCAGAATTAACCAGTTCTAACACATCTTTGGCCTTATACCCCTTGGCCTTGAAAGGCCTCTTGGTCATCTTACCTTCCAAGCAAGATTCACAGGTTGGGAAATCTTCCACCACCAATGAACCCAAGGGCCTATCGACTATCAACCTCTGAATCCTACTAAGGTTAATATGTCCAAGTGTAAGATGCCAAAGATATGTCTGGTTCATTTTAGAAATTTTGGTTTGATGATGAGCTATTGGCCTCTATTTGCATCGTGGGAGCTTTTGGTTCTAGAGTATACAAATTGTCAATCATAGTACCCGAACAGATAATCTCTCTATTTCTCTTTATAATAGCTTTGTTATTAAAAGCAATAGAATATCCATCCTTTATTAATCTAGAAACCGAAACCAAGTTCTTTCTAAAAGAGGGTACACATAAGCAATTTCTCAAAACCAAAACTTTATTCCTATCAAAAGATAAATAAATGTCTCCCACTGCAACAGCCACACCTCTGTAGCATTGCCCATGTAGACGATGATTTCCCCATCAGCTAGCCGTCGGGTTTCCTGGAACCCCTGCAAAGAGTTGCAGACATGATCAGTGGCTCCCTTATCTACGCACCAGGTACCGGTAGATAACACCGCTAAACATGTTTCAATGACTAAGCACAAAGAAATACCTTTGTCTTAACGACGATGACAGTTCGCCTTCCAATGTCCAGTTTGCTTGCACGTGAAGCACTTGCCTCTCGGCTTCTTCACGCCAGTCCGAGGTCCCTGCGATCCTACTGCCTTCTTGGACCCACCTTGTTTCTTCTTCTTCCTGCCTTTCGACATAGAAGTAGAAACCCTCTGAGAAACCAAGGCCTGAGAACTCCGACGAAAAAGCCCCTCTACCGCCTGGAGTTCTGCCAGCAATTCCCCCAACGTATATGTACGTTTGTTCATATTATAGTTGAGCCGGAACTGCTCAAAACTCCTAGGCAGAGATTGGAGTATGATATCGACCTAGGTTTCCTCATCGATCTCTACTCCAAGGACCTCAATCTCATTGAGGTGGGTCATCATCTTAAGGTCATGATCCCTTACGGGTGTCCCTTCGACCATAGTGGTCATCATCAAGTTCTTCATCGCAACCTGCTTAGCGGCCCGATTCTGGTGCCCGAAGAGCTCCTTGAGGTTCAGCATCATATCATAAGCAGTGGGCATGACCTGATGCTGATGTTGCAATACATTTGACATAGATGCCAAAATGTAGCATCGCGCCATCTCATCTGCCTTGACCCACTTCTTATAGCGCTCCCTCTGCTCTTCACCAGATTTCTTGCCAGGCTTTTCAGGACACTCCTCAAAGAGTACGTATTTGTACTCTTCAGCAGTAAGGACAATGCCTAGGTTTCTTTTCTAGTCTATGTAATTGGGGCCAATAAGTTTATTCTCCTTAAGTATGGTCGCTAGTGGGTTAAAGGCCATTTTGAAACTACCTGAGAATCACAACAATCACAACTTTAGATTTCAAAAATAAATTGATTCCTCAAACAATAAATTTCGAAATCAACCAACACCTTAAAACACCGAGAAATTCGCATGCCACGATGGTGTGGACGTATACGAATTTCTACATTCGTAAGAGGAGGTTTTACCCATTAATTTTATTATTTTGTCAACCTAACTTTTTGACAAATAAAATTAATAGTTGGTTCACTTCGGCCCTACAAATAATAGCAATGATTCCGATGGGGAGATACTATTATTTGCATCTAAGTGTTTACCATTACATGATACTAAGAAAATTGCCTTGGATTATGTGTCGTCTGAAGGGGAAAAGCACACGCTCCTTAACAATTTTCTATAATCATGTCTGACCCAGTGATCCGCAGAACAAGCTCATCCGATGGGGAGGAAGACACTCAGAGCCGACGCGCAGACTTGTTCGCATCACTTGTCAGATTAGTAATGCAGGCCACGGGACCCTTAGGGTCCCTCTCCCACAAAGTTATTTAATTTGAGGAATTTTCATGCACACACACAACAAGCACATAACCAAAGCAACAAATAAGAAAATCCTAGATTTTTCTAACTATCATGGCCTTGGTCTCCAATGCGCCTCCAGTCGTGTCATCACCTCGTCCGCACCTCCCTACACCATGCGCAAGCCACCATTGAAGGGATCTCCGAGCCGAGATGACTAGCTAATTATTTACATCTATCGATCCTATACTCCACGAAGGAGTGTACATGAAATCTAGATCGAAAGTAAATAAAAATCTCGGCTAAAAACGTGTCGTATTTAATTATAAAAATTAAATACGTATCTAGCCTCGTCAACCCCGAGGATTTAATTAATTACAATAATACACAATCAATCACATACAACCATTATTTAAGCCATGATAAGTTGGAATCTAGTGCCTATAACAAAGAGTTAGCCTATGCACATCCACATATCATCCAACAAAAATAAAATATATGATAATGTGCAAAAAAAAGTAACCGAATCCAAAACACACAAAACCGGAAACCTCAGCTCTGATACCAGTTGTTGGGATACGATATGGCTTGGCGGGTTTCCTAAGAGAATACCTTGTCGTCCTTGAGAGACCTCTCCATGCTTATAGATTAAAAAATTAATCCGAATGGTGACCTATCTCCAAACAACCGTCTCGTCATCATATCAATCGATTCGAATTACAACTTAGCCAATTCCAAAGATCGAGCCTTGTAATTCACCTAACCAATTGACCGCGGAAAAGACGACGAGTGGATAGCCGATTTTTGTGTTTATTATCGAGGTCCAATAATTAATTATCAACCATTAATTAAACAAGTAATCAAACATGATAATTAATTGAAAGTTCACATAAAATGACAAGAAAACCAAGGAGACAAGGAAGAGATTTATACCTTCCTTTACCTTACGATCTTCTACCGTATGACCCTCCCTCTTGGACGTCGTGTGGGCGATGAGCTACCAAGAACCGGAATCACCAAGGGCCTCCAATTAACCCTTCTCCACGGGCGATCAAAACCCTAGGGAAGGGTTCACCGTCGGCCTCACCAAGAAGAAGAAGATGAAGGAGATGAAGAGGAAAGATCTTCTCATTGACCACCATCCCTCTCCGACCTCTTCTACTTCTTCCTATCACACGACACAAAGCACACAAGGAAGATCTCTCTTCCTCTCTTCTCCCTAGCACCCGACCGAACACTCCAAGCGCCCGCCACCTCCTCTCCTTGCGCCGGCCACCGGCTCTCTTCCCTCCCTCGCCGCACACCACAAAAGGGAGAAGAGAATCCCCCTTTGTCTAGTAGTGGCCACCCACCATGAGGTTGAGGAAAGGAGAAGAAAAAGGAGAAGAAGGTGAAGCCCTTCTCCCTTGCCGCCGTGACCTAGAAGAGAGAAGGGAGAGAGAGAGAAAGGGAAGAGGCTTAGGGTAGTGGATGAATTATTGGATTAACCTTGGTTTCATGATTCCATGGGGTATATATAGGGCTACGATAGGGACCATGAGGAGGAGTTGGGTCTTTGCCGGCTATTGGATCCAAATCCGATCCATTAATGAAGATCCATTCCACTAAAGGATCTCCATTGAACTTCCTCACCAACCCTTATATTTTCATATGGGCTCCACCTATTATGAGTACATCCATCTCCCCATGTTTAAGATATCGAATGCCCGTCGATTAATTTAAATTACTGACAATTTTAATTAATCAACCTTTAACTCCTTGACTAGTACCACTCATCCTTATCATCATGTTGGATCAAATCCACCTGCAGGGTTTAACATGATGAGCCTTATGAGCTCATCAAGGGGGCATCATCATCCCGACTCACTAGGACACGGATTCCTTCAATAATCAACGACACACAATGTACATAATATTATTTACCAACTTATCAGGCCTATCGATTTAACATAATAAATCTCGCCCATTGGTAAATCAAAGAAATAAAATACTAAGTACACGTGCCCGTTATTATATCGGATTTAGAGATTATACTCCATAATAAACCGAGGTCTAATCCAATTATTAAGTCAGTACAAATTGGATCACCTCTATTTTAGTCATGCTCAATGCACACCAAGCACACTAGTGTAATTCTATTGCCAAGATAAACCATACCTAATTACACTACAACCATCCTGATGGTTTGTTCAACTCCATCTCAGTTGTGAGCCTCTACTTATACCACACACCATGTTATCTACAATGCAAGCGACTTATCCCAAGTGGTAAGCATGGAGACATGTGTTGCCTGAGGTTCTAGGTTCGAGTCCTCTTAGCAACAAATAAAAATCCCCTCGTTGAGGGGTCGTTGACTGAGGTGTTGTCTTGACAATGAAAACTCTTATCAACTTAGTGGAACCGTGCCTCCAAAAATCCCTTTTATCTCGCTTTGGAAAATTCTTCGGGAAAATTCCTAGAGTTTCGAGGTTCTAATGGATTAAACTAAATATTTTAAGGGCTAAAGGGCTTAAAAACCCCAACCCTAGGAGCTTAGAGGGGAATAGCTTAAGAGGGAGGGCCAAAATGCAAAAGTGATAGGGTTAATATCCACCCTCGCTGCTTTCTACCACAAACCAAACACGAGCAGCCTCCTCTCCTGATCAAGAGCCGACGACACCGCCTCCTTCGGCTTCCATCTCTCCGGCGAACCCTATCTTGAGAATCCAGTCGACATTTAGCTTAAATCCCTCGATCCTCAAACTCTCACATGAACGGGAGCTAGAGATTTCACTTCGGGCGATTTGGGAGCGCGGTGGTGTCCTCAGGCCGATGAGTTCATTGAGTTTCCAAAGCCCCACCTGAGGTGAGTTAGGGCACGGTATGTTCGGGATTCTGTCAGTTGAGGTAGCTGGGATTGATCTCAATAAGGTGCTTTGATTTCATTATTGTTTTGATTAGGGATCACTATGGCCCACCCCAGTTGAGATTGGGATTTCGACCCCTTGGAACAGATCTAGGGTTCATAGGCGGATTGCTAGGAAGAAGAACACTGACCTATCCTATTCTGATCAGCTGTGGCCAGTGCCTATTGGAGGTAAGGATCCGAATTCCTGAGATGTTTGTACCTATGTGGATGATAATGTTGCGATTGGAGTTTGATTCATGTTTTTCTGTTAACAAATTGTATGCGTAGAGTTTGATCTGTGAGGTTTTCTGTGAGCAGCTGGTAAGGTTGGGTTTCAATCATTCTGTTGTGCGCCACCTCACTATGTGAGTGGAAGCTTTCGTCGTGGAGTGCTGCTCAGGCTCCAGGTAAGGGATGGATAATTTGGGCTTATTGTTGTGCTGTGAAATCCGTGCTCAAGATTCATTCCATTGATTGGATTTTTATTTGGAGCTTAATTCCTCTAGTTGTGTGATCTATAGTGGGGTTGATATGGGATCAGAAGCTGAATTGATGGAGTTCTTTCTGTCATAAGTCGGAATTGTTTCCATGTGAGAATTCATGTGTTGTGATTAGATTAGTAGCATCGAAATTGATATGTCGGAATTGGGTAGATAGCTTCAAAATAGGATAGGTCAGTGAGAATCCACTATTCATAAATTGATAAGTCGGAATTGTTTCCATGTGAGAATCCACTATTCACTTCAAAAAGAGAATCATTTATTCCTAGAAACATGAAAATGATATGTACAATGGAATGAAGTGTAGAGAAAGTGAACTCCCCTTAAGTTGGGTAGATAGCTTCGTTGATGTACACATCATCCACCTCTAGCTCCTTTAGTTCTTCAAATACTTTTTGAGCCGGTGGCCATTGACTCTCCACACAAATCCATTAGCTTCATCCCTAATTTCAACAACTCCATAGGGAAAAATGTCAGTTATAATAAATGGACCTTCCCACCTTGACCTCAACTTACCTCTTATCAATTTGAGCCTTGATTTATACAATAAAACCTTATCGCCAATTTGGAAGTCTTTTTTCACAATGTGTTTGTCATGGAAATTCTTGGTCTTTTCTTTGTAAATCCTTGAATTTTCGAATGCCTCTAGCTGGATCTCTTCAAGTTCTTGAAGTTGCAATTTTCTTTCTTCTCCCGCCTTGGTAGCATCGAAATTACAAGCTTTCACTGCCCAATATGCTTTGTGCTCTATTTCCACGGGGAGGTGACAAGCCTTACCATAAAC
The DNA here is from genome assembly GCA_024364735.1 of Boesenbergia rotunda. NCBI lineage: Eukaryota > Viridiplantae > Streptophyta > Magnoliopsida > Zingiberales > Zingiberaceae > Boesenbergia > Boesenbergia rotunda. Next base: position 120,487 of record JAGFNQ010000642.1, read on the forward strand.
CAAGCGGTAGGGGGACATGCCAATCGATGTCTTGTATGCTGTCCTGTAGGCCCAGAGTGCGTCATCTAACCTCTTGCTCCAGTCTTTTCTAGTGGGCCCAACTGTCTTCTCTAGAATGGATTTTATCTCTCTGTTGGAAATCTCAGCCTGTCCATTTGTTTGGGGATGATAGGATGTAGAAATTTTATGTGCCACCCCATATTTACTCAGCATTGCCTTCATGTGTTTGTTACAGAAGTGAGATCCTTGGTCACTAATTATTGCTCTTGGAATTCCAAACCTGCAGAAAATGTGTGACCTAACAAAACTACAAACAACAGAAGAATCATCAGTCTTAGAGGGAATGACCTCCACCCATCTTGAAACATAATCCACAGCAAGTAAAATATACAAATAACCATAAGATGCAGGAAAAGGTCCCATAAAATCTATCCCCCAAACATCAAAAATCTCACAATAAAGTATAGCATGTTGCGGCATCTCATGTCTCGCTCCTATGTTCCCAGTTCGCTGACATCTATCACAATTTTTATAAAAGATATATGAATCATGGAAAAGGGTGGGCCAGTATAAACCACATTCTAGTACTTTCCTAGCAGTCCTCTGGGGTCCAAAATGCCCCCCACAAGATGATGAATGGCAAAAGGTAAGGACAGAAGAAAACTCATGATCTGGTCATTACAAAATTTCCACAAATAAGGATCATCCCACACATAAAACTTTGCATCACTTTTTAATTTATCTTTTTGAGCCTTAGAAAATTGAGTGGGAAATACATGTGCAACAAGAAAGTTAACTAGGTCTGCATACCACGGGGTCTCACCATGCACTGCAATCAAGTGCTCATCCCTGAAATCATCATCAATGGTGGTAGGAGATCCATCTCCTTCAAATCTGCTCAAATGATCTGCAACTAAGTTCTCTTTTCCACTTCTATCTCTGATCTCCAAGTCGAATTCTTGGAGTAGGAGCATCCATCTGATCAATCTAGGTTTTGCATCATGCTTTTTCAATAAATATTTCAAAGCTGCATGATCAGAAAAAATGATCACATGTGAGCACAATAAATAAGATCTGAATCTATCTAAAGCAAAAACAATGGCAAGAAGCTCCTTTTTAGTCGTGGTGTAGTTGGCTTGGGTGGCATCTAGGGTTTTGGAGGCGTAGCAAATGACATGTGGTGCTCCATCAACCCTCTGTGCTAGAACAGCTCCCACTGTAAAATTAGAAGCATCACACATTAATTCAAATGGTAGAGTCCAGTCAGGTGATATAATAATAGGAGCTGAGGTAAGAGCCTCCCTGAGCCTATGAAAAGTTTCCTTGCATTTTTCATCAAAATGAAACTCAACATCCTTCTGCAAAAGTCGTGTCAAGGGTCGAGCAATCAATCTGAAGTCTCTAATAAATCTGCAGTAAAATCCTGGATGTCCAAGAAAAGCACGAACATCCCGTACGCATACGGGGTAAGATAAAGAAGAAATAACACTGATTTTCACAGGATCTACCTCAATACCTTTCCGAGAGACTATGTGTCCAAGTACAATCCCATGCTCTACCATAAAGTGGCATTTCTCAAAATTAAGAACAAGGTTAGTTTCAATGCAACGATGTAAAACCCTAGACAAATTATCTAAGCATGAATCAAAAGATGTGCCATAAACTGAAAAATCATCCATGAATATCTCCATACAGTCCTCTAGCAACTCACCGAATATACTTACCATGCATCTCTGAAATGTACCAGGTGCGTTGCAGAGTCTGAAGGGCATACGTCTGTAGGCAAAAGTGCCACAGGGGCAAGTGAAGGTGGTCTTCTCCTGGTCCTCTGGATCTATGCAAATCTGAAAATAGCCTGAAAATCCATCCAAGAAACAATAATGCGACTTCCCTGCCAGTCTCTCAAGCATCTGATCAATGAAGGGTAAAAGGAAGTGATCTTTCCTTGTGACCTTGTTGAGCTTCCTGTAATCAATGCAGACTCTCCAGGAATTCTTAACTCTAGTGGACACTAGTTCATTGCTTTCATCCGCCACCACGGTCACTCCAGATTTCTTAGGCACCACGTGAATAGGACTAACCCACTGACTGTCAGAAATAGGGTAAATGATACCTGCCTGTAGAAGTCGAGTCACCTCTTTCTTTACAACATTCAAAATAAGTGGATTGAGTCTCCTTTGTGGTTGCCTCACAGGTTTGACATTATCTTCCAAAAATATCCTGTGCATGCAGATAGCTGGGCTGATACCTGGTATATCCGATAAAGTCCACCCAATTGCCTTTTTGTAGTGCCTCAGGACTTGTAATAATTTTTCTTCTTGTTCTGACTCCAAATACTATGTAATAATCACGGGAAAAGTCTGCTCCTCTCCTAGATATGCATACTTCAAATGGCCTGGTAATGGCTTCAGTTCACTCTGGTCTTCTTCAGTAGAAATAAGTGATCCTTGGGGCTCTGTGCAATCCCCTACACTCTGAATCTCAAGAAAAATAGTTGATCCTTGGGGCTCTGTGCAATCCCCTACACCTAGAAAAACCTCTCCAGCTGGAAGTGCATCTGAAATGTCTTCTGAAAAATCCTCAGTCTCAGCAGTAAACACTCTCTCAGCCTCCTCTGAACAAATAGCTCCTCCAGAAAAATCATCCAGAAATCCCTCAGCCTCTAACTCTGTCTGCTCCAGCTCCTCAAGAATGTCCATGCTCATAATGGAGTGATCCTCTCTCGAATGCTTCATAGCATCGAAAAGGCTGAATTGTACCACCGTGTCTCCGATCTCTATGGAAAGTGTACCGGCATATACATCAATTTTGGTTCTAGCAGTCTTCAGAAATGGTCTTCCTAAAATAAGCGGAGAACGGTGTGCCAGATAATCTCCCTCCATATCCAAAATATAAAAATCTACAGGAAATATTAGCTCCTTTACCTTCACCAAAACATCCTCAATCATACCTGCTGCTGCTGGGTGAGTCTGGCTCCTGTCTGCTAGCTGTATCACCACACCAGTGGGCTGTAAAGGGCCTATGCCAAGCATCTGAAAGACTGACCTGTGCATCACATTTATGGAAGCTCCTAAATCAAGCATAGCATCATGGAATGTAGTGCTTCCTATCTCACAAGAAACAGTAAATACCCCTGGGTCTTCACACTTCTGAGGTATGGAGTGGATAAGTGCTGAAATATTCTTCCCAAAGCTGACCAACTCATTTTTCTTAAGTTTCTTTTTGTGGACACAAAGATCTTTCAAAAACTTAGCAAACATTGGAATTTGTTTGATCATGGTCAACAAAGGTACATTGATCTCTACTTTACTGAAAAGTTCCACTAGTTCATTGAATTCCTTAGACTTCTCCTCCTTCACTTGTCTTTTAGCTTGTGTTTTCCGCTGTGGAAAGGCTAAGGGAACCCTAAAGTCATCTTCTTTGGCCGGAAGTGGAGAGGCTGAAATTTTAGTTGCTGTCCCCTGCGAAGTGGCTGCTGTACCTTACGTCTCGGCACTGATTTCTTCTCCGTTTTCCACCAAATTTGGAGGATTACTTGAGGAAGGGATTGGGCACGGGCTAGGGGTGGAATCAGCTGAATTTGAAGTCATTTCATGGATGTTTTGGGCTGCAATTGAAGTTGCTATTTGGTTTTCTGAAATTTCAGCTCTTAGACCATTTGGAGATGATGTAACCTTCCCACTTCTCAAAGTAATAGCACTCACATTTCCTTTAGGATTGGGAACAGCTTGGGAACGTGGTTGGCTTGATCTTTGAGCTTTAATTTGATTCACATCACTAGCCAATTGTCCCATTTGCCTTTCTAGATTTTGTAAAGCTCCAATGATATTATCCTGCTGTGATTGTTGGAATTGGGGCTGTTGGGGCTGATTGGAGTTCTGAAATTGCTGTTGAATTGGCTGATAAGTAGGCTGGAATGTGGGTTGAATTTGCTGAGAATTACATCCTTGAAAATTCTGATTTTGAAGTTGAAATGGTTATGGTGGAAATTGAAATTGATTGGGCTGAAATCCTGGATTGTGTGGCTGAAAACATTGATTCCAAGGCTGGAAATTTTGCTGGGGAAGTTGGAATTGCTACTATGAGGGTTGATATGGCTGTGAATAATTCAAATTCCCTTGGAAACGTTGTTGATTTCCTTGAATTGGCTGCTGAAAGTTCTGAATTATTGGCTGGAAATGCTGATTTGGAGGCTGATTTTGCAGATTCTGAGCTTGAAATTGCTGTTGTTGCTGGAAACTCTGTGAAGGCTACTGCAATTGCTGTGTTTGAGGGTTTTGTTGACAGAAAGAGTTCCCGTACCTCAGATTTGGATGATCCCTCCAACCGGGGTTATAAGTAGAGGAGTAAGGATTGTTTCTTGCTTGAAATTGTCCTCTAACCAATGCTGCTACTGTCTCGTCTTGTTGGAGGGTAGGACATGAATATGAAGTGTGCTCTTGGCTAGAGCAAATGCTGCAGCCCCTCATCACTTGATTAGCTTGTGGAGAAGCCGAAACACTTGAACTCTGAATTGCACTATTAACAGTCAATTGCTTCATAAATGATGCGATCTCTGCCAATGAATTCTTTATCTCTTTCTGATCATTAGAGACCACCTGAACTTCACCAACTCCTCTAGTGGTCAGTGCTCTGCTCCCAAACTGTTGTGAATTCTCAGCCATATTAGAAATGAGTTCCCTAGCTTGATTTGGCGTTTTATTCACTAGGGCTCCTCTAGCTGCAGCATCTATCATAATTCTGTCCATCTGCAGCAATCCCTCATAAAAGTATTGAATCAGAAGCTGCTCGTTGATCTGGTGCTGTGGGCAACTTGAACATAATTTATTGAATCTCTCCCAGTAATCATAGAGTGTCTCACCCACCACTTGCTGAATGCCACAGATGCTTTTTCTGATGATTGTTGTTCTTGAGGCTGGAAAATATTTCTCCAAAAATGCTTTCTTCATAGAGATCCAACTAGACACATGCCCTGTGGGTAGATAATAAAACCAATCTTTTGCTACTCCTGTCAGTGTAAAGGGGAAAGCTCTCAGCTTGATATCTTCTTCAGAAATGCCCTGAGGCTTCATAGTAGAGCATACAACATGGAATTCATGCAGGTGTCTATTTGGATCCTCTCCAGATAATCCCTGAAACTTGGGCAGCAAATTGATGAGTCCAGATCTGAGCTCAAAATCTCCAACCAGCTCTGGATAAGCAATGCTGGAGTACTGGAACGAAGCATCTGGTGCTGCGAGTTCCTTCATAGTTCTCTGGTGGTCTGCCATGATACTGCCTGAGTGAGTGGAAATAGTCTGAATAGGAGGAATATCTGTAGTCTCAGAAAGAATGCCCTGGCTCCTCCTGGCTCTGAAAGCCCCCTCAATCTCAGGGTCAAATTCTTCAAGATCACCACCTGTAGACCTGGTCATAAAACCAAAACAAATTGCAATAAAAGTAGATAAAAAGATAAAACAAATAAAATCAGATCACCAGATATAGCAATAAGCACAAAAATAAATCAAGAAAAATGTGAAATAAGCGTACAAGCAAAAATCAAACAAATCAACTAGTAGATTCCCCAGCAACGGCGCCAAAAATTTGATGGACCCGAAATACTTGATTAAGTTGTCACGAATGTGGGTTCATCAGAATTTAGAATATGAATAAAATGCTGGATACCCTTTTGCAATCAAAAATATGAAAACGTAGTAAAGGGGCCACAGGTCGTGTTTTTCCTAGGGACTAGTTGATGTAGTGTGATTCAAGCTTGTATTTATGTGTCGTTTGTGAATTTTGGGTTTCGAATGAAATTTGTGGTTGTTTGCAATTCGGAAATGGAAGTGCAAGGAAAAGAAAAGAATTTCAACTAAATGCAATAAACAAGTAATGGCAACTAAGGAATTCAACTAAGAGAAGACCTACTCAACCAAGGTAGCTAAATCGAAATAAAAAAGGAAACACAATGGATATTAAATGCAATCTAAATGCTAAACAAATGAATAAGTGCAGTGATGGATTTTTTTTAGTTGAGCTAATGTAAGACTTCAAACCGAATTAAACTCAAAACAAGAAAATTAAAGCTAGTTACAAAATTTAGAAGAAAATCGATGCATACATGATGAGAAAATTCCGAAACAACTAAAAGTAGCACTAACTGATTCTAAACTCCAAAACACCCAAAAGAATGTGGCTAACTTGATACCAAACTATGCCAAAGCTTCTATTGACACAAAGTGCAGAATTTCATTCAATTTGGCACGCAAACAAGGAAATCAATGTGCTGAAAATGATACTACTTGCAACCTGTAAACTAATGTAAAGCTGATAATCTTAAAGCAATCGGTTAAGGGAAGCTAGCAAATGCAAACTGAATAAAAGGTGCAGAATTTAAGTGCAGAAATAAATGAATTTCAGCTCAATTTCAGAATTGGAAAGTGCAGAAATAAAAGGTGCAGAATTAAAGGAATTAATTACAGAGTTTTTACCGCAATGGATCAAGGGCTGAGCTAGCAAATGCAAACTAAATTCAAGTCACTAATCTAGGTTCAGGGAAGCTTAAAAAGGCTAACAATTACTTGACAAAAACTAAGAAACTAACAGAAATGGGGCTGAATTACTGACAGGCAAAAATTGGACTTGGCACGCAGCTACACTAAATGGCACGCAACAATTGGATTGCAGGGAACTACAATTAAGTGCTATGCTATCTAAGCAAACTATCTATCTAATGCGAGAGCAGAAATTAACAACTACAAAGCTCAGAAACAATTCGGAAAACAAGCACTCTGAGACAAATTCAGAAACTGAAAGAAATTCAAAAATTGAAGTTGCACGCAAGCTGCTAAACATTAAATGAACTGAAATTAACTACTATTGTTCACGAAACAAGTTCCTAACTGATTCCTTGAAGAATTTAAAACCTAATTAAGGGCAAAATCGAAGTGAAAAGGAAAGTTACGGCAATTGATACGAAATCAGAAATAAAACACTTGCAGAAATCAAGATTACAGCTAAGAAACATGAAAATTCTCTAGGAAAACTACTCCTCAACCCTTCCATAGCTCAAGAGCTCCTTGATCGTCACACAAGGGAGAACCTCGGACCCGTAAGCTCAGCAAATCAGTGGAAGAACCGTCTCTGCTATCGAATCCATCTAGACCCTGCTCAAGCTGAAAACTGCTTCCGACTTCTTCAACCTCGCTGTGGTGGATTGCGATTGGGATTTGGGAATGACCAGAGCCTTCCAGGGAACCCCTCTGGATAGCTTGGATGAAATGACGATGGTACACAGCTGAGCTTGCTGAAATTAGATAACAGAACTGTTGAAACCTCACACAGCTCTGTTATTGGGCAAAATCCGATCTGAAAACCTCACAGAGTACTCTCTCCACTGACCTAGCCCTTGCTCTAGTGAAGGATTGAGTGATCACACCTTCGGATGGATGAAAAGCTTGAAGAACACGAAGAAAAATGAAGGAAGACACTGTTGCGGTGAAGACGCGATGAGGAGGAAGCTGCGCAGAATTTTCCTTAAGTAATTAACATTGGACGGCTCAGATTGATTGGAGGAGATCCAACGGTTGATCTTGCTCTGATTTGATCCAAACATTGATGATGATGATCTGGGGTCAGGATCTACCTCATGGTAGCTCGGATCCTCCAGATTTGCAATCGATGGTCCAAATCAACTTGATCTTTGAATGGACGATCTATAGCCCTCCGAGCTTGATCCAACGGTTGATTGAGCTCTGATTGGGATGAAACCTTCAGATCTTGATCTGAGTGCTTGATCAACCCTAACCCTAGCTCGGATTGCTTCAGATGGTCCCGGATGACTCAGATCTAGCCGCTTTTGAATCGGACGGCCCGGAGTAATCCGAAGCTTGATAACTCGATCCGGGTCCACTTCTGACTCAAGTTTGACCCAGTATGCCCTAGGTCCATAAACCTTTCATGCCTACAAAAATAGATCAAAAATTTAGTGGCCAAATAATCCAAATATGTGTAAATTTGTAATTAAGTCCAAAATAAAGGTAAGTTCTAAAATCTAGGGTAAATTCACAATTAAGCAAGTAAAACATGGGTCAAACATGGATTTTAGCAATTAAAATAATCAACAAAATGGTACTTATCAGTACTTCTTGCTTGTATTTGTAGATCCACTTTATCTTTATGCATAAGTAGTTGTTATTTATGTAGTAGGCTGATATTGACCTTTGTCTGCTACCGTTTTATTATCCTGCTTGATACTTATGCTTGACCTTGCATATGATCTAAATTTCCTTCTATATAGTTTCGCTTATTTGTTATCTGATTCTATATAGCATTGATATGAGCATGAGTATATGGATAGAGATTAGCGTACCATTGTATGGTTGCATTGATTGATTCTAGTCATACATGCATGTGTGTCTGGACATATGATTGATTGGGTTATGATGCATACATATGACCTGTGCATGATAGATTGAGTTATGTGTCGATGACCTGGTAGGGGTTGCATGTGTTAGTCATGCACCATACCTTCACTGTTGCATGCCGGCGATCAGCGACTCCCTTGTGGTTGAGCCTATCGTCTTCCTCATGGGTTAGTGGATACCGCTGGGTGTATGCATTTGCTCTGTATTGCTCCGCTCGTCCACTCAGGGGTAGTGGTTTCGGATAGTGGTAGCAGGCAGGGATCCCTTCTCTTCCCATAGACCAGAGAAGATGAGAAAGATATCTCCCCCATATATACATGGGGCAGAGCGATAGCTCCACCAGCATCCTGCCCACTCGGTCACTCAGGAGCAGTGATGGCAGAGTGCGGACAGTGTCACAGCTCTACCCACTCGGCCGACACAGAATCGCCTGTCTCGGTGGCTTGACTGGTGTTAGGGGGTGACCATGACATTGCATCATGTGCATATGATGCATTTGTGCATTGATTGTGTTTGCTGCATTTACATGCTGCACTTGTTTGACATGCACATACAGGATGTACTTTTGGTATGGTTTGTTGACCCTGTACTTGCTCGTATGGTATGAGTCCTATTATAATCATGATAGACTGATTTCTAGTATGTACAATGCTTTATTATTTCAGTTATACATACTTATGATAATATTATAGAGGCTGTACCCTTTTGTTTCTGTATAGCTGATTTAGCTAGTTTTCTGCAATGCATATCTTTCTATATACCCGCAGAGTCCATTAGGACTCACCACCCGCCGTAATATTTTTGTTTTTAGGTTGATAGCTCACCGGAGGAGCCCAGTTGCCAGTCCTGGTCCCTACAACTCTGTTGTTTGGCGCTTCCACGTTGTTTTCATTTTTATAGCATTCCTTATTGGTGCAGGCAGCACCTAAGTCAAACCTGGATTTTGAAAATGGCAAAGGGTTCAAAAGTTAAGATATTATTTTGGTCTAATGTGTTTACTAAGTGTGTAGAAAGAAGTCCTAGCGAAGGACTGCTAGGCACCTAGCGAAGGGCTGCTAGGAGGTGAAGACCTAGCGAAGGACTGCTAGGAGTTGAAGACCTGGCGAAGGACTGCTAGCCATCTAGCGAAGGGCTGCTAGGAGTGAAGACTTGGCGAAGGGCTGCTAGGCACCTGGCGAAGGACTGCTAGGCAAAAGTCCAACCGGAGGAGCCGGTTGGCAAAAGGTAAACTCTCCTAAGAGGAGTAGGTGAGGACGCGCTCCCCGTCGAGGGAACAGTAGGCGTCGGTTTGACCTAGGGTTCCATTTGGGAGACCCGATGTCGGAACCAAGACAGCTACGGCTGTAAAAACTAACTAATCATTCTTGTCTTGTCTTGTTTGTTGTTGGAACTAACCTTGGATGTAGGGACCAAAGGAACATGTTTCTGCAGCTCAGAACACCCCAAAGGAGGGGGGCAGCAGCTGGGCTAGGCGCCTGGGAGGTCCTGGGCGCCCAAGGTCAACGCCAAACGAGCAGTTAAGCAAGAATCGCTTCGAAGACTTACTGGGCCAGGCGCCCTAATGGTCTTGGGTGCCCTGATGGTCCCGGGCGCCCCCTGTGTCGCGGGCGCCCTGGGTCCAAGCCAACCAGCGAGCGAAGGAATCTCAGCCGTGAAGCCAAGTAGACCAAGTCAACCGGGGCACCCCCCCCCCCCAGTGTCCCGGGCACCCCGTCATCTCCGAGGCCGATTCTGGAGGGATAAGCGCCGACCGAGCTTCAGAGAGATTTCTCGGATCCGAAAGCACGTGTCAGGTGCCCCCAGGAGTGCTATAAAAGGGGCTCGACCCCAAGGCTTCAAGATATCAATTCTGCAACGCATCTACGCTCTTTGCTCATGCGCTCTGCTCCGGAAACCTCCGATCTCGAGATTCTACCGCCGCCGCCGACCCGCTGCTCCGAAGTACGATCCACACCAGGCGTCGGTAACGATGAGTATAATTTTCTTTATTACACTACTACTGTAACAAATATTTGTAAATCTTTGCGCCATTATAGAATTGCCCGCAGTAAACGGTCAAGGATCGTGGGCCTTGGAGTAGGAGCCGACCGCGACTCCGAACCAAGTAAAAAAATACTTGTGTTCCGTGCTTGTTTGTTTAAATTTTCTCTGCGCATTCTCTTTTATTAATCCAAACTCTTTTACGATATTCACCCCCCTCTATCGTATTTGCTCGATCCAACAAGTGGTATCAGAGCGAGGAAGCTCAAATTTGGTGCAACCACCAATTTGAACGTTTTCCGGATTTTTTCGAAACTTTTAATTTTTTTTCGAATTTTTATCGTTAATCGAGGTTGGTGCAACACCACTCGATAATTTGATTTATATATCTTCTTCCCGCACTGCTAATCCAAGACCATGTCTTGGGACATTTTTTCTGTAAAGTTTACTTTCAGACAACTAAATGACCATGCAAGAAGGGTTCCGTACAGCCAGACCACCACTCTTCAGTGGGGAGGACTTCTCCTACTGGAACAGTCGGATGGAAGTCCACCTGAAAACTCAGGTGGACATGTGGATAATTATCCAATCTGGACTGGAAATCCCGAAGAACGCTGAAGGAGTGCAACAGTCATACACTGAATGGGATACCGCACTGAAAAGAAAGATCAAAGCGGATGCCAAAGCAACCCAGACACTACAATGTGGCCTAACCAAAGAAGAGCTGAACTGGGTAGGACCATTCAACAGTGCAAAGGAACTCTAGGGTAAGTTGATTGAGTAGCACGAAGGAACCTCCGACACCCGAATCAGCAAGAGGGACCTACTGCTAAACAAGCTGTACACAATCAAGATGAACAACAGCGAATCTGTAGCCCAGCTCCACGCTAGAATCTAGGAGCTGATGAACGGTCTACATTCAATCAGTCACAAGGTAGAAAACCGTGACCTGATCAGGTACACTCGTAACGCTTTCCCGAGAAACACTTTGTGGGCATCTATGGTAGATGCATACAAAGTTTCAAGGGATTTGTCTAAAATTAAATTAGATGACTTATTT
>JAGFNQ010000643.1:0-58829 GCA_024364735.1 Boesenbergia rotunda
CCCAAATTTACGTAGACGATATAATATTTGGATCAACTAACTCTAAATTTCTAAAAGAATTTGTAACAATAATGGAAAATGAGTTTGAAATGAGTTTAGTTGGGGAACTTCAACTTTTTTCTAGGGTTACAAATCAAACAAACTAAGGATGGAAATTATGTACACAATCTAAATATGCTAAAGAACTAATTAAGAAATTTTAAAATGGATAACTCTAAAGTATAAGTACCCCAATGGCCACAAATGTGAAAATAGATAATGACCCTGATGGCAAATCAGTAGATCTAAAACTTTATAGAAGTATGATAGGAAGTCTACTATACCTTACAGCCAGCAGACCTGATATACTTTTTTCAGTAGGAATGTGCGCTAGGTACCAAACCTGTGCTAAGGAGACTCACCTAGCAGCCCTAAAACGAATTTTAAGATACATTAAGGGCACCCTAAATGTAGGGATTTGGTACCCTAGGACTTCATCTTTTAAGTTGTCAGGATACTCTGATTCTGACTATGCTGGTTGTAAATTAGATAGAAAAAGTACAAGTGGAAGTTGTCAACTTTTAGGAAACAGTTTAGTAAGTTGGTGCAGTAGGAAGCAACACTGTGTTGCTCTATCCACAACTGAAGCTGAATATGTAGCCTTAGGAGAGTGTGTAGCTCAACTCCTATGGATGATGCACACTCTTAAAGACTTTCAGCTAGACTACAATCAGACCCAAGTCAATATTGACAATATTAGCTCAATTAACTTAACCAAAAACCCAATACAACATTCAAGAACCAAACACATAGAAGTAAAACATCACTTTGTAAGAGATCATGTAGCTAGGGGTGAAATAGTCCTTAAGCATGTAGACTCCAAATCTAACCTAGCTGACATATTCACTAAACCCCTACCTGAATCTGAGTTTAGCTCACTAAGAAGGCAGCTAGGATTATGTTTAATAGAGTAGAATATTTTTTTGCTTCTGCTTTAATTGAAAATGTCTTAATTGATTTTTTGCTAAAAATGTTTTACTTTGATTTTAAATTTTTTTTCGTCTTTTCTTAGTTTTATTTTCAAAATTACCCCCTTCAAAATTAGGTTTTTTCTTCGAAATGGACTTAGCCTAGGCTCTAACCCTAGAACTGCATGCACCTATAGCTCTAGAAGCCAGCATCTCACAAGCACCTTAGGGTACTTTGAATGATAACCTAGAAAGGGTTGAGATGCTTAGGTCTTTGCCTTAACTCAAGATGCTTTAAGTCAGTGCATCTGCAGTAGTTGGGGCACTAAATACAAACTGAACAGCAATCAAGTTAAGTATCAAGTTTAGACAATCTAACTTGAACAATGCACTTAACTTGACTAACCCTAGCAAAAGCTACTGTTTATAACAGTTAGTAAGTAGCTAATAGGGTTAGACAGGTCCCTAAAGATTTAACCAGACTTAGATACCAGCTCGGTTCAGTACAGTAAATACTTTATTTATTTATTGCAAATATTGTATTTTTTTTGTATTTTTTGATATATGTCAAAGGGGGAGAGTTGGAAAGGAAACAGGGACAGGGAACAAAAATGTTTTCCTTGGAAAGCTTAATTGATTTTCTAAAAAAAAGTTTTTTTGCTCTGATCCTTGGAAAGCTTAATTGATTTTCTTAAAATATGCTCTGAATTTTTCCTTAAAATATGCTCTGAATTGCATATTTAAAAACTCAAAATTTAGAAAGTTTAGAAACCAAAAAAAAGTCTAAGTTTAGAAAGTTTTCCTAAAAACTCAAAATTTGCTAAAGTATGAAAACTTCTTCAAACTTAGAACATTTTTTATTGTCTAAGTATTTAAACTTAAAACCACCTACTTTTGAAAAACCTAGGGGGAGATTTCTTCCAGGGGGAGAAAATCTAACTTAGGATTTCAATTTCAGCATTTTTTCCTTAATCTTTTGAACTAGGTTGCCATATATCAAAAAGGGGGAGATTGTTGGTGCAGATTGCACCCAAGTCAAACCTGTATTTTGATATTGGCAAAAGGGTTCAAAAGTTAAGGGTTATTTGTTATCTAACAATGCTACTTGAGTGTACAGGAAAAGCCCTAGCGATGGACTGCTAGGCCCTGGCGAAGGACTGCCAGAATGGAAAAACCCTAGCGAAGGATTGCTAGGTCCTGGCGAAGGGCTGCCAGAAGACAAGCCCTAGCGAAGGACTGCTAGGCTGGCGAAGGGCTGCCAGAAGAAAAGACCTAGCGAAGGGTAGCTAGGCACCAAGCGAAGGGCAGCTTGGTAACTCAAGACCTGGCGAAGGACTGCCGGGCAAAAGTCCAACTGGAGGATCCGGCTGGCACCAGGTAAACTCTCCCGAGAGGAGTAGGTGAGGACGCGTTCTCCTTGAGGGAACATTAGGCGTCGGTTCGACCTAGGGCTCCATTTTGGAGACCAAAGTCAGAACCAAGACAGCTAAGGCTGTATAATATATTATGCTATTGTTTTATTGTGTTTTGGACTAACCCTGGATGCAGGACCGAAGGAACGAGTGTCTGCAGCTCAGAGTGCCTCAAAGGAGTGAGGCAACTGCTGACCAGGGCGCCCGAGATGTCCCGGGCGCCCCCATGGTGTTCACAACAACAATTCAACAGTACATAGCCAGGGCGCCCCCGCTGTCCCGGGCGCCCCCATTGCAAATCAACAGTGTGTTACTGCGCTACACTCACAGGGCGCCCCCGCTGTCCCGGGCGCCCCCACTGACAGCTGCCGAACAGCGTCTCTGCGAAGCCAAGGAGATGAGGCTTTGACCGTTCAATCCGGGCACCCCGAGTCATCCGGGCGCCCCGGTCAAACCGGATCCCGAGGATAAGGGGATCAGACGGCGACCGAGCAGCAACCGGATCAGCTGCCACATGGGGGGCGCCCCCGTCGACCAGGGCGCCCCCAGGCCCTATATAAAGGGCCCTCGACCCCCTTCCTGAAGGCACTAATTCCTTCGACAATTCTGCGCTCTTCTGCTTACACGACACACTCAAGAAAGCTGCCAACTCAAGCCGACGACGTCCCGCTGCTCCGGAACTTCGATCTTCACCGGACGTCGGTAACAAGAGTTGTATTTAAGTTTACGAAAAGATTTTTATTATTTGTCTTGTAAACTTTTGCGAACTTATAGAATTGCCCGCAGAAAATGGTCAACGACCGTGGGCCTTGGAGTAGGAGTCGACCCAGGCTCCGAACCAAGTAAACCGGCTGTGTTTGCGTTGTTGTGTTCTCTTTTATTTCCGCTGCTCACCCGCTCTTTTTAAATCCGAACGAATTGCGACATTCTCCCCCCCCCCTCTCTCGCATTTCTCGATCCAACACACACGACCACTCATGGGTTAGTAGATACCGCTGGGTGTGTGCATTTGCTCTGTACTGCTCCGCTCGACCGCTCATGGGTAGTGGTTTCGGAGCGTGGTAGCAGGCAGGGATCCCTTCTCATAGACCAGAGAAGATGAGAGAGATATCTCCCCCATATATACATGGGGCGGAGCGAGAGCTCCACCAACATCCTGTGCACTCGGTCACTCAGGAGCAGTGATGGCAGAGTGCGGACAGTGTCACAGTTCTACCCACTCGGCCGACACATTATCGCATGTCTCGGTGGCTTGATTGGTGCTAGGGGGTGAGCATGACATTGCATCATGTGTATATGATGCATTTGTGCATTTGATTGTGTTTGCTACATTTATTTGCTGCACTTGTTTGACATGCATATACAAGATATACTTTTGGTATGATTTATTGACCCTGCACTTGCTCGTATGGTACGAGTCCTATTATGGTCATGATAGACTGATTTTTGATATGTACAATCCTTTATTATTTCAGTTATTCATACTTCTGATATTATTGTTGAGACTGTATCCTGTTGTATCTGTATAGCTTGTTGAGTTACTTTTCTGTTATGCATATCTTTCTATATACCCGCGGAGTCCATTTGGACTCATCACCCGTCACAATATTTTTGTTTTCAGGTTGATAGCTCGACGAAGGAGCCCAGTTGTCGGTCCTAGTCCCTACGACTCCGTAGTTGGGTGCTTCCGCGCTCGTTTTCTTTTTGATAGCATTCTTTATGCGTTGTACTCGTTTTTATATATCGTGGACTTGTGTTCGTGATCTATTCGTACGGTATTGTATTTTTGAGTCCTTTGTTGGACATTGTATTGGTTGTTTTGCTGCGCGCCTGCCCTGGGGGCAGCTCAGGTGAGTATTACGCAGTTTAACATTGCAATATGTTCATTTCCATATATTCTATATCTGTTTTGAGGCCTGAGGCCAAATTATAAACTGTGTATGTTGTATGTATGTGTAAATTATCCACCGGACAGGGGGGATGCTGTCCAATTTTATATTAGATCAGCGGCTTCATTAGTCTCGGGGCGTGACAAACTCATTGTTAAAATTCGCATCGAAGAAGACAGGGATGGTAATGGGTCAGGTTCAGGTCGAATTCCATATCCTCCATACCGATACCCATCGGATATCGGATATCCATCCTCATACTCATACCCATTAAAGGATTGGATATTTTCTATACTAATAAATTTTTCTTCTTTCTATTCAACTATTATCATTCAACAAAAACATATTATAGCCTCGTGTGCGTGTGTGTGTATAAGAGATTAAACATCTATATAACCTACTTTTAACATCAACAAAAATAATTAGTGGTTTGGGAAAAGAAAATTTTCTTTAATATATATATATATATATATATACATATTTTTTAATCAGGTATTCGAGTCAAATATCAGATAGTGGTAATCCTTTCATACTCTCCTTCATTCAGGTCCGATATCAGATCCTCCATCAGATTCAGAGGAAATTGTCATCCCTACAACAAGGGTTCAGAGAGAAAGTTGTTCGCTCAGTCTACTATGAAAGTCAACATGGTCGTGCATAGTCAAAACTCGAAATGGAAGAATTTCAAATCTTCCAAGATGGTACCTAGAGAAGACATAAGCAAAATGTTCTCTGTGAAGTGCTTCACTGTGGCCAAGCCGATCATAATATTTTGAATATAGAAAGCCGAAGAAGAAGTAGGAGGTCAACCTGAATGAGGAATCATAAATGGATGACATCTGCGTCGTGGTCTCCGAGTTGATCCTAGTAGGTTCAAACTGCGACAATGGTAGATCAATACTGGTGCCACCAGACATTTGTACTGCAACAAAGAGTTGCTCCACAACTTTGAAGAAGTCATTGGAGATTAATTGTTCACGGGAAATTCAGTAACCTCAAACATCATGGGCTAAGGAAAAGTAGCGTTAAAGATGACCTCAAGCAAGAATCTCACTTTGAACATGTATTGTATATTCCAAAGATTCGAAAGAATCCAGTGTTCGGATTGTTGGGTATGGCTTGGCAGGTTTCCTAAGCGAATACTTGGTCGTCCTTGAAAGACCTCTCCATGTCTACGGATTAAAAAAAATTAATCCGAATGGAGACCCGTCTCCCAAACGACCATTTCGTCATCGTATCGAACGGTTCAAATTACAACTTGGCCAATCTCAAAGATTGAGCCTTGTAATTTGCCTAATTGTTCGACCGTGGAATAGATGATGAGTGGATCGCCGGTTTTTGTGTTTATTATCGGGGTCCAATTAATTAATTATTAAACATGATTAATAAATAATCAAAATAATAATAATTAATTAACATCCACATGAAATGATAAGAATAACAAGGAGCCAAAGAAGAAAATTATACCTTCCTTTACCTCGTAGTCTTCTACCTTATGTCCCTTCCCTCCCGGACGTCGTGTGGGCGATGAGCTACCGAGAACCGGAATCACCAAGGAGCACTAAAAGATCGCTTCTTCTCACTTAGAAAAACCCTAAGCCTAGGGCCTAGGGGTTGCTACCGCCGGCCTCCTCTCCCTTTGAGCTTGCGCCGCTGACCACAAGGGAGCTCCCCCGCTCACCGGCCACAAGGCAACCCTCGAGAGGAAGATGAAGAAGAAGATGAAGGAGAAAAGAGTCCTCCTTCCCACCTCAAACCAGCCGGAGTTCTCCTCTCTTCCCTTGCTTGCGCCGCCGCCGAACACCAAGGAGAAGACGCTGCTTCTCCTCCTCCGGCGAGACTCCTTTCTCCCAGTTCTTGTCGAGCAACACAAGGAGGATGAACCCTCTCCTTGTATCTATGGTCACCGAGCACTCAAGGTGAAGAAGAAGGGAGAAAGAAAAACAAGAAGCAGAGGAACTCCTTCTTGTTGTCGGCGCCCTAGGAGAGAGAAAAGAGAGAGAGGAGAGAAAAGCCTATGATGTGTTGATCTCTTGGATTAAGCCTTGTTTCTTGATCTCATGGGGTATATATAGGGCTTAGGTAGGGACCAATAGGAGGAGTTGGGTCTTGGCCCACTAATGGATCTAAAACCAATCCATTAATGAAGATCCATTCCACTAAAGGATCTCTATTGAACTTCTTCACCAACCCCCATATTTTCATATGGACTCCACCTATTATGAGTACATTCATCCCCCCGTGTTTAAGATATCGTATGCCCATTGATTAATTCAAATTAATGACAATTTTAATTAATCAACTTCTAACTCCTTGACTAGTGCCACTCAACCTTATCATCATGTTGGATCAAATCCACCTGCAGGGTTTAACATGATGAACCTTATGAGCTCATCAAGGGGGCATTATCATCCTGACTCACCAGGACATGGATTTCGTCAATAATCAATGGCACACCATATAATTAATATTATTTTCTAACTTACCGGGTCTATCGATTTAGCAGAATAAATCTCGCCCATTGGTAAATCAAAGAAATAAAATATTAACTATACGTGCCCGTTATTATATCACGATTTAGGGATTATACTCCATAATAATTCGAGGTCCAATCCAATTATTAAGTCAGTATAATTTGGATGACCTCTAGTTTTGGTCCTGCTCAATGCACACAAAGCACACTAGTGTAATTCTATGGTTAAGACAAATCACACCTAATTATACTACAACCATCCCGATGATTTGTCCAACTTCATCTCGGTTGTGAGCCTCTACTTATACTATGCAAGGGAATGATAATATGATCTTCTATGTGTCACCACACACCATGTTATCTACAATGCAAGGTATCGGACTTTTATGCATATACTAATATAAATATGCATCTGTGTTATTGTGATTCTCTTTTAAAATGTAGATGATCATATATATAAAAAGACAAGTCTTTTAGTATACACATCTAACATGGATTACTATTAAGCAATCATGGTTTTTACATTATTTTTAAGTCGAACAAAATTATACTGTCCAAGAAGGAAATGTTTGTGGGAATGTCTATGTAACTGATGTCTTTTCAGGCTCAATGTAATGAACATTAGGCTTAAGATAAATAAAACTGAAAGTTCTTCCACTTATATGCTCGAGTCTTTATGTTTATGCCATAGTAGATTAGGAAATGTTAACTAAGATATGTTACGTAGATTAACAAACATACAAAGCATACTTACATTCCACCTTGACCCAAAATACAAGTGTGAGACTTCTGTAAAAGCTAAAATGATAAAGTCTTCCTTTCAACATATTGAAAAAAGTAATGAACCATTTGACGTAATCTACACTGATGTGGTGGAAATAAGTACTTCATCACTTTTGTAGATGATAATACAAAATACTGTTATGTGTATCTTCTCAAAAGTAAGAATGAAGCTATAGAGAAATTCATTTTCTATAAGAATGAGTTGAAAACCAAGTTAATACGAAGATTGAGGTGGTTCAAGAGACTAAGGAAGTGAATATGCATCATCGTTCATTGAGTTGTGTGCTAAACATGAGATCAGACATGAAAAAACAGCTCCTTATACTCATCAAAATGGAGTTGTTGTGCGAAAAAATTGCACTTTAAAGAAAATGATCATAAATGCTCTTCTATTGAGCTCTGGACTACCAGAGTTCATGTGTGGGAAAGCTGTGTTAACAGTTAATTACCTTTTAAATTAGATACCCCAGAAGAAAATAGATAAGAGACCTTATGGATTATGGAATGGAAGATAAGTGTCCTACAAATATTTATGAATGTGAGAGTGTCTTGCAAAAGTTTTGGATCGTGTTCCACTCCTTTTCTGCTTCTTGCTCCAAAATGCATCCTATCAATGTAAACATGCAAAATGTAGATCTTCGGACAAAGGGAAGAAATTAAGTTGACAAAAAGCTAAGCAAGGGAAAAAACATATCAAATAGAATCATGAAAAACAAGTGAATGAGCATAAATTAAAGGATAAAACATGTCTAATCTGTGTTCGTCAGTCAAGAATTAAATGTGGATGCTAGTTAAAAGTAACTAGTTTATTGGAGTGACCTGCCATTAGAGTTTATATGGTTCTCTCTATATATGGATATGCCAATGGAGATTGCATTGCAGCTTAAGTACAGGTTTCCTTTGACTTATTGTATTCAAGTTATCTTGTCAATGGAGACTTATACTTTGACATCTTAAGCAAACATCTCATCAGAGGTGTAGACCTGGGATGATTGGATATAAGTTGAAGTATCTGAAGGTGTTTGAGTAGTACACAGAGGATCACCTTTCCTTGCAAAAGGAGACGTATACCCTATGACTACTAGTTAGGATGGTACTCAAAGTTTTTAGTCAAAGCATCATATGTCAAGAGTATGGTACTCTTGGACATATGCCTAAGAAATTTAAATTCACAAGATAAGGAAGTATTACTTGGGATAGGTGTGAAATAGTCAACCTAGTAAGGACTAACACATAGACTATATCTTGAATCAAGTGGGTATAAGATGAGTGAAAAGAACGAGACATGACTCAATATAGCTTCTGAATGATTAGGAAGGTTCTGTAATCAACTATGATTTTCATATTAATTGAGAATCATGATGTACTATTAAGTGTCACTCATGATCGATCTATAATTGATGGTTAATTATGGATGACCAACATAAAAAGGGATATATATGGTCACACACATTATGAGTTTATCCGAAAGATATAAAATGAGTTTGAGAATTGGATTCTCAAATCGAGAGAAATTGAGTTTGGCTGGACTAGATAAAGGACTACTATGGAAAGATTTTGGCACAACGGAAGCGCAGTTGGGCCATGTCTTTTGAAGATGAATTAGACCCTCTTTGGTTTAATTATAAACCAAATTGGTTTGATTTTTATTTAAAAGATGTTTGGTTATTGAACCAAGTGGTTTGGTTTTGAATCAAACTTAAGGCTATTGGTTTGGACTTTGGGTTTGCAATAACAAGTCTAGATCTGATCCAAACTCGTTAGGAGATCTATAAAATATTCGGGTAGAAGAGAAATAGAAAATAAGCGAATCAAAAACCTAATTGTTAGGTTTTTGGTTTTTATTCCTCTTATCTTTTCCTAGCCAATTGCCGACAAAGAGGAATTCCCCGTGGATGCCAACCACAAAATTGTTGCCGACCAAGGAGAGGTGGCTCACATTTGTTTAAGCAATGGTTGCTCCAATGTTAATGCTCTATGTTGTTGATGTTGCTATCCAAGGATGCTTCACATTGCTTGGTGTTGCTTGATTCCTTTCTTGGATCACATCACCTCCCTCCTTCAGCTAGTACCAAAGCGGAGACACGACTCGTGACTTAGCGAAGTTGCCTTGAGGATAACTCCCCGAGGATACATGTAGAGGCAAACTTCGTTAAGCTTGCTCGTTGATTGATGGAGCCTAGTCTTGCGAGGCTAGCAAATGCTCTCTACAAGGTTCGATAATGAACCCACATGTATAATTAAGTTGTTGCAAAATTTTATTATATGGATATGTCTGGCATATTGTATCTTGTATGCGTATGGTGTGTGTTGTAACAAATTAGATTTATTATTTTTGTCTTCTACTCTGTATTTGTAATGTGTTGTAGCACACACAGTAGCGGGCTCCCCAACATACATAACTGACAAACATTGTATTAAACTTGTTAAAAATTGCCAATGTTGATCCAACTATCCAAGTTCGATCAGTTAGCTTGTCAATAAATTGATGACTCAAATTGGTGGAACCCAATATGACAATGTAGATCTAATCTCTTTTATATACTCAACATATCATTTTCAGTATCGTTGTCACACTTAATATTATCGGTTATTAAATTATCTCTTTGGATATCAACACATCCCTTTTGGCATCTCTTTGGAGAAAAATTTTAAAGTCGAGGCAAAGTTATAATTTTTTTTTCTTAAGAAGATATTGTCTCACCAAGATGCTCACCAAGATGTTAATGACTTATTGACAATTGTCTCCCAAGACCCAAAATAATAGCATTGTAAATTTTGAGTTTCAATGAACTTTTGAAATCTTAGAACTCTTTTAAAGAGAAGATGGAGCAAAGAAAACACAAGAAGAAAGCTCACAACTAGCAATACAAAAAAAAACATTGTTTTACAATGAATTTTAAAAATAAATCATCGCGAAAAATTTTGTGATGAAATTTGTGACGAAAAAAGTTTCATTGTAGATAACCCATTGAAAAATTTTACAACAAAAACAGTAAACTCATCATAAAAATCTAAGATAAATTTTATTTTCGTCGCCAAATTTGTCGTAATTTTGGGACAAAAAATTAAATTCATCAAAAGTTCACAAATGCAAATCTACGACAAATTTGTTTTTCATTGCAAAATCAGCAATGAATTTCAAAATCATCGCAAAATCTACTACAAACAAAATTCATCGCAAAATCACAAAATATATTAAATTTGGCGACGAATTACGAAATTGGCAACAAATTTCATAATTCGTCGCCAAAATTTTGCGACATATTACCGAATTCATCGCCAATTTGGCATCCAATTAGGGAATTCATTGCAAATTTTCGGCAACAAATTCCCGAATTTGATGTCGATATCCAATGAATTCTTTATATTTTTCAGATTTCTGCGACAAATTTAGGAATTCATTGCAAATTTCTGCAATGAATTTAGAAATTTGTTGCAAATTTCTACGATAAATTTTTAAATTCGTTACAAATTCTGCAACAAAATTCTAAATTTGTCGCCCTTTTTTGCCACAAATTCCTAAATTCATTACAAATTTCTGCCATGAATTCCTAAATTCATTGTAAATTTCTGCAATAAATTCCTAAATTCGTCACAAATTTTGCAATGAACTCCTAAATTCATGACAGATTTCTGCAACGAATTTATGAATTTGTTGAAAATTTCTGCGATGAATTTTTAAATGCATCACAGATTGTGCAACAAATTTAGTAATTCATCACAAATTTTCGATGACAAATTTCTAGACATTAGTTGCAGCTCGTCACAGAGTTTTGATGACGAATGTCTAAATTCATTGCAGATTTCTGTTACGAATTTTAGAAATTCATCGCAAACTTGTAGTAACAGTAATTATTATAAATTTCAATAAATTGGTAACAAAATTATTTTCGTCACCAAATTTGTCACAAAACAAAATTATTTTTTTAACAAAAATTATTTTTTCATACATCGTTTTAATACAATATTACCCTATTTACAAACATTCAAATATAACATCATCTCATCTTCTTCACATAACAAACAAATCAAATATCAAAAATACATCACATAACAACCAAATCAATCCATATATACATCTATTTCACATAAAACCAAATCAAATATCCAAATAAATTATCACATAACTATATCAATCCTTACATCTCATAATATCCAAATACATCACATAACTTTACAATCCATCGTGAAACATCCAAATACAATCTAATCATGAAACATATCTCCAAAAAACATTAATCCATCCAAATACAATCCATCATCAAACATCCAAATACATCACAATAAATCCATACAACATACAACCAAAAACATGAAATAAATCCAAACATCACTAACCATCATCCGATATATCACCAAAGCATAAATGTCCTTAAAAAGCACTCTCTTCCCCTTCTTCCAAAATTCTTTGCTTCCTACATCAAAATAAATAAATAAATAATATCATTGTAAACACACAAAAGAAAATAATATATAAGAAACAAATCGTAATATTTACTTTTTTCGGACATTGAAGTCTCCTCAATTCTAAACAAATGAACATTATTAATAAAAATTATAAAAATGACAAAATGAAATAATTATTCAAAAATAATAATCATACGAAAGTCACGTAGAACCATCATCACCGTCGCCACCATTACCGTCGGCAGCCATATCAAGAGAACCAAGAGGAATTTGACTTAAAGTAGATAATTGAAGATTTAATATTCAATATTTAATTAGTATTCATCTCGAAATTGATTATTTTTTTAGTTTAGGATTAATTAATTATTTAATAATTTTTCATTTAATTTGATATTTAATACTTGTTTAAGTAATTAGTTTAATTTTAATTAAAATAATTATTTAATTTCGAATTAAAATGGTAAATTAGTTAATTATTACCCTAAAGTGATAAATTAATTAATCACAAGCTAACACATGGCCTTATAATTGTTTTATATAAAATAAAAGACAAAGCTCGGATAAATATTTCACTATCCAGATTAATAGTGAATAAAAAGAGAGGTATAGATATACTTAACTAAGGTCACCAAAGATGGGCGTCTCTCGGAACACGTCTATTATAGATCTGCACAAATAATGTTATACAATCAAATATATAGATCGGTAAATAAAAATTTGCTCGTGAAAAACAATATTCCAAGGACACAGATGAAAACCTAGTACAACGAAGGAACAAGGACACAAAAGGCATCAGATAGACTACCATAACTAATTTTCCACCGAGTAGGAATTAAAAAAGAATGCCATGCAAGAAAATGTTATATTTCAGGTTCAGGTCCCATTGGAATTATTCACGAGGTCATCTACGATAATCATTTCTTCAGTTCATTTTTCATTCCAATCAATAAGAGCACCACCAATCAGAAAGTACAACAATTGTTACTCAAGAGGCAAATTGATCGAAAGACTCAGAGCAAAAGAGTGAATTAAAAAAGAATCACAAGCATAAATGATACCTATCTTTCTAGCTGCAAAGTCTAGGAGTTATTCATGAGATAAAATTTAAGTATGAGTCATCTGTTTTATCAGATTAATTCATCACTTATTATTCCAACCAACAAAAGTGTCATCCATAAAAAAGCACAACAAATTGTTAAGACCGAAACTGATCAAAAGATTTGGTCAAAAGCAGTGAATTAGAAAAGAATAGCAAACAAAAAATGACACGTTTCTAGTCCCACTATTATAGGAGTTTTTCCTGCTATCAGATTTAAGCGTGTCATCTGAGATGATCATTTCTTCAACTCATCATTTTTCATTCCAATCAACAAAAGGGTCATCGATCAGAAAGACAGTAATCTGTTCCTCGAGATTAAACTGATCAAAAACGATTTTCCTAGTAACACCAAATAGGCGTTATTCTTGAAATGGACATAAGTGTGTGTCAAACACTTCTTCAGTTGATTATTTATCATTCCAATCAAGACCCAAACTGATCAAAAGACAAGAGCAAAGTAGTGTGTGCCAGGGACGCGAGCCGCGGGCCAACGCCACGGCACGACTAGGAGCTGGTAGCAGGGCCGCTCGTGGCTGCCAGGGACGCGCATGTTAGTATTAGCCCTAAAATCAATTATGAGATGATTGACTAGAAAATATTTTATATCATATTCTATTTAATAAAGGCATAGTTTGATTATTATATTTATTTCATACGTGTGCCAAATGAATAAGCATAATAATATCCTTGGTGGTAGGTTCTAATCTATATTTTATTAATTAGTTGAATTGATAGTTAGATGATGTAGAAAATATTACTTTTAACTATTCCTAGTCAAGTGTTAATATTCAAGGGCAATATTAATGCGTTGAGACTAGCATGTAGGTCAATTGATTTCTTGATCTCATAAGTTATGGATATGAGATATCAAGTTGACACATAGGTATATATTAGAGAATATATACTGAATTAACTCGTCATGAGAAAATTTTATGGATTGTTATATGAGTGTCATAAATTTTCTCATAATGACTATTGGTATGAATAGTCCTTAGCCCTGAAGTCACTATGGTTCCCTACATAAGGAGTTATGTAGTATGGTATCGTCAAACGTCACTCATAATAGGGTGGATTATAAAGGTGATTACTGGGTATGTAACACATTATGCAAAGGGATGTGAATGATGTAGATGGGATCTATCCCTCTCATATGACGGGAATGATATCTGTGGGCCCCTTGATCGAGTAGGAATATTAAAATGCATGATTATGCTCAAATAAGTTAATATGAGATATTGAGCTTATTTGATTGAGTGAGCCTACTTGGGGATTAAAAAACACAAAGATTGATTAGAAGATGACACGGTCTATGCCTTATTGATCAATCTAGATATCAAGGATAGAAGGAGAAAGTCATACATTATAATAGTCACGGAAAGGTTATGTCAGAACTCGACATTCTCATCGCTTGGATAGCAATGATGCATTGCTAGATGTCGCTCATTGTTTATATATCTAAAGTGGTTTAGATACATTGCCAACGTTACGAGATCCTATTGAGTCACACACAAAGGGCACGATGTCTCGGAGATAAGTTGATTTTAGTTTGACTAAAATGTGATCCGAAATTAGATTATTTAAGTTAGATTCAAGTGAATCCAATTGGATTGAGGGATTGAGCCTAATTCGAGTTAGACTCATTTAGATTAGACTCAACCACTTAATTATGGATAATATTCATTAAAATGTTTAATGAAATATTATTGGAGAGGAAGGCTAGCTAAGGGGCATTCTGTTTATTAGATGAATAGAATATTAAAAATCTCAAGGGATACCAAGAGGGTTGGTATTCATTGGTTTTTATTAGCATTAAGATAAAGGAAGCTCAAGGGACAAATACCCTTGGTATTCATTGGATGAGAATAAAATCCCTTAGCATTAAGATGAAGGAAGCTCAAGGGACAAATACCCTTGGTATTCATTGGATGAGAATAAAATCCCTTCATGTCAAAGACTAAGGTATTAATCCCTCTTCTTTCTCTTTCTTCCTCCTTCGCTTAAACTCCCTAGTGACCGGCGGGAAACTTCCGTGGGGCCGGGCCGGTCACCCCAGGTTCAATTTGTCTGCTGCCTGGTTCATCATTTTTTTTAGTGGAGGTTTTTGATCCTCTTATCTTGTGAACCATCCAAAGTTGCTTGCATAACTTAGGTAATTCTTCTTTGAGGCTTAGATCATATTAGTGTGGATACTACTAGAGGCACGGACACTCTAAACGTGGAAGAGATCTGGTGAATCAAAGAACTAGCGTGATAAGCGAAAGACACGCTCCAAAGATATAATCCATTAGATAGAAATTTGGTACGAGTTTTATACATGGATCACTCGAGGGATCATATTTTCAAAATGCAACAAATTAACCAATAAAACTCGAAATTTTATGAAACAATTTTCTATGTGTACATATCAATCTCATGATGACATTAATAATCTTAAACATGATTTTCACCTAATATATTTAAATCTGACTTTTTTAAAACATAAATAAGTTAAAAATATAATTCTCTTAATCAAAAAATTATTAATCTTAATAAATTCATTAAAATTCATGTTTAATGTCATTTATAATATTAAAACAATGATACACGTAAAAATTTATTTCATCAAATTTTGAGATTTATGAGTCCATATGAGCCATTTTATACATTTTTTTATTTTTAAAAACTAAAAAAAATTGCAATGAATTTTAAAATTCATCGCGACCGATCCAAAAATCCATAACAAATTTTGTGACAAATTTCCATATTCATCGCCAATTCTGTGACGAATTTAAAAATTCATCGCAAAATTTATTTTTTTTAAAGAAAACCATAAAACCTTTAAAATGACACAACTTAACCTACAGAGCTTGAAATTTCATGAAATGAGTTTCTATATATTAGCATTAATCTCATGATCATATTGATGATCTCAAATATTACCTAATATTTTTAGATCCATAAATTTTTTAAATAAGAATCAATTTGAAAATATAATTTTCTTCCAAAAATTAATGATAAAAATATATTGGGTAAAATTCATGTTAATATCATTTATAATATGAGGACAATGATACGAACATGTAAAAATTTATTTCATAAAATTTCAAGGTCTGTAGGTTGATCTGTGCCATTTTAAATATTTTTTGGTTTTTAAAAAAAATTGCGATCAATTTTTAAATTTGTCGTAGAATTGGTGATGAATTTGAAAATTAGTTGTCAATCTATGAAAATTTTGAAAATTTGTTGCCAATCTACAATGAATTTGAAAATTAGTCGCAGAATTTAATTTTTGAAAAAAATCAAAATAAATTATTTTTAAATGTCGTAGATAGACCTAGAGAACTCGGAATTACATGAAACAAGTTTTTATGTGTTCGTATCGATCTCCTAATAATATAAACATTCTCAAATAAGAATTTCAACAAATATATATTTTTCATAGTTAAATTAATTAGATGTGTCAATGACATAGTGAAAAATGTTAAGTTTGAAAATGTTGAAAAAATTATATTAAACTCTTATTTATCTCTAAATATTTTAATGAAATTCATGTTTGAGAACACTCATGTGATTAGGAGATTGATACGAACAAGTAGAAATTTGTTTCACGAAATTTCGAAGTCTATAAGTCAATCTGTGTAATTTTCAACATTTTATAGATTTTTAATAAAAATTAAATTTTGCGACAAATTTTTAAATTTGTTATAGATTTGGCAACGAATCTAGAAATTCATCATCAATTTTGTGATGAATTTCCATATTTGTCACAAAATCTACGATGAAATTTCAAATTTTTCGCAAAAATTATTTTTTAAAAAACCAAATTAAATATATTTAAAATTGTACAGATTGACCTACAGATCTCAGAATTTGATGAAATAAGTTTTACGTGTTCGTACCAATCTCATGAACACATTAGTGTTCTAAAACATGAACTTCGCCTAATATTTTTAGATCTCTAATTTTTTTTAATATGAATGAGTTTGAAAATATAATTTTTTCCAAAGATTAATGATAAAAATATATTTGATAAAATTCATGTTTGATGTCATTTCTAATATGAAAATAATGATACGAACATGTAAAAACTTATTTCATTAAATTTCGAGGTCTGTAGGTCTATCGTGTCATTTTAAAGTTTTTTTGATTTTTTTTTAAAAATAAATTTTGCAATGAATTTTCTTATTCGTCACAGAATTGGCGAGTATGGCGACAAATATGGAAATTCATCGCCAATAAGCGTTAAATTTGGAAATTCATCGCAGAATTTAATTTTTGAAAAAATCAAAATAAATTCTTTTTAAATGTCATAAATAGACCTAAAGAACTCGAAATTACATGAAACACGTTTCTATGTATTCATATCAATCTCCTGATAATGCAAACATCCTCCAATATGAATTTTACCAAATATATATTTTTCCATAGTTAAATTAATTAGATGTATCAATGACTTAGTAAAAAATATTAAGTGTGAAAATGTTGAAAACTTTTTTATATTAAACCCTAAAGATATTATTGAAATTCATGTTTGAGAACATTCATGAGATTAGGAGATTGATATGAACATGTATATGCTTATTTCATGAAAATTTGATTTTTTTTAGGTCAATCTGTGTTGTTTTCAACGTTTTATAGATTTTTTAATAAAAATTAAATTTTGTGATAAATTTTCAAATTTGTCAAAGATTTGGAAATGAATCTGAAAATTCATCGCCAATTTTGTGATGAATTTCCAAATTTGTCGCGAAATCTACAATGAATTTGAAAAGTCATCACAAAATTTATTTTCTTAAAAAAACCAAAAAACATTTAAAATTGTATAGATTGACCTAGATATCTCGTAATTTTTTGAAACATGTTTCTACATGTTCATATCTGATCTCATGATTATATTAATAACCTCAAACAAAAATTTTACCTAATATTTTTAGTTCTCTAAAATTTTTTAATATAGAGTTTGAGAATATAATTTTTCCAAAAATTAATGATAAAAATATATTTTATGAAATTAATATTTGATGTTATTTATAATATGAGGACAATGATATAAACATGCAAAAACTTGTTTCACAAAATTTCGAGGTCTATAGGACTATTGTGCCATTTTAAAAGTTTTTTAATTTTTTGAAAAATTAAATGTTGCGATGAATTTCCATATTCATCGCAGAATTAGCGACAAATATGGAAATTCGTCGCCAATTAGTGATGAATTTGGTAATTGATCGCAAAATTTAATTTTTGAAAAAACAAAATAAATTCTTTTTAAATATCGTAGATAGTCCTAGAGAATTCGGAATTATATAAAACAAGTTTCTATGAATTCGTATCAATCTCTTCATAATATAAATGTCCTCAAATATGAATTTAACCAAATATATTTTTTTGTAGTTAAATTAATTAGATGTGCCATAGATTTAGTGAAAAATGTTAAGTTTGATACTGTTAAAAAAAAATTATATTAAACACTTATTTATCTCTAATGATTTTAATGAAATTCGTGTTTTAGAACATTCATGTGATTAGTAGATCGACACGAACATGTCGAAGTTGTTTCATGAAATTCAAATGTTTGTAGATTAGTCTGTGTTATTTTCAACATTTTATAGATTGTTTTAACAAAATAATTTTTTCGTTAAATTTTCAAATTTGTCATAGATTTGGCGACGAATCTAGATATTCATCGCCAATTTTGTGATAAATTTTCATATTTGTAGCAAAGTCTGCAGTGAATTTAAAATTTTATCACAAAATTTATTTTAAAAAAACAAAAAACGTTTAAAATTACACAGACAGACCTACATACCTTAGCATTTCATGAAACAAATTTCACATGTTTGTATCGATGATCACATTAATCATCTCAAACATGAATTACGGCTAATAGTTTTAGATTTCTAAATTTTTTTTAATATGAATGAGTTTGAAAATATTCTTTTTCAAAAATTAATGATAAAAATATATTTTGTGAAATTCTTGTTTGATGTCATTTATAATATGAAAACAATGTATAAACAGGTAGAAATTTATTTTATGAAATTCAGGTTTATCATGTTATTTTAAAAGTATTTTGATTTTTTTTAAAAAAAATTGTTACAAATTTCCATATTCGTCATAGAATTGGTGACGAATATGGAAATTCATCGTCAATCAGCCACGAATTTGAAAATTCATCACAGAATTTATTTTTTTAAAAAATCAAATAAATTTTTTAAAATGTTGTAGATAGATTTAAAGAACTCAGAATTACATGAAATAAGTTTCTATATGTTCATATTGATCTCCTGATAATATAAATGTCCTTAAATATGAATTTCACTAAATATTTTTTTCTACTTAAATTAATTAGATGTGCCAATAACATAGTGAAAAATGTTAAATTTGAAATTGTTAAAAACTTTTTCTTAAGAAACTCTTATTTATCTCTAAAATTTTTAATGAAATTCATGTTTGAGAACATTCATGTGATCAGGAAAATGATACGAATACGTAGAAACTTGTTTCATGAATTTCCGAAGTCTGTAGCTAAATCTATGTAATTTTCAAGGTTTTATTTTTTTTAATAAAAATGAAATTTTGTGATGAATTTTCAAATTTATCGTAGATTTGGGGACGAATCAATTTTGTGATGAATTTACATATTTGTTGACAAATCTATGATGAATTTGAAAATTCGTCGTAAAATTTATTTTTTTAAAAAAAATAAAAAACGTTTAAAATGGTACACATTAACCTATAGACCTTGAAATTTTATAAAATAAGTTAATAATCACATTAATGATCTCAAACACGAATTCACCTAATATTTTTACATCTTTTAATTTTTTTTAATATGAATGAGTATGAAAATATAATTTTTTTCCCAAAAATTAATGATAAAAATATATTTGGTGAAATTCATGCTTGATGTCATTTATAACATGAAAACAACCATACCAACGTGTAAAATCTTATGTCATGAAATTCTGAGATTTGTAGATTTATCTGCGACATTCCAAAACCATATATTTTGATTTTGAAAAATCATATCATTGCAAAATCTGTGACGAATTTGGAATTCATTGTAAAATTTACGACGAATATTGAATTCGTCATAAAATTGGTGACGAATATAATATTCGTCGCAAAATCTATGATGAATTATATATTCGTCATTGATTTTGCGATGAATCTAATATTCATCGCAGATTCTGTGAAATATCAATAGTTTGCCTAAGAAAATTTTATTTTACAGTGAATTCAATATTTGCTACAAATTTTGTATAAATTTTAAATTTGTCACAAATATTGCAATTAATATCTTTTACGTTGCAATAATTGCAACGAATTAATTTTTCATCGCCGATTTTGCAATGAATAATAAAAATTTCGTCGCGAAATTGTAACAAATTTGTCAAAAAAAAGATTTTGTGCTAATTAGCGACGAAATATTTTTATTGCAAATTTTATTGCAAATCTATGATAATTTTGGATTTTGTCGCAAAATTTATCATAATTTTATGACAAAAATTTTTTATCACAAAATTTTATTGCTAAATTATTATTATTATTATTATTATTTTTAGTGTAGTATTGTGAGCTTGTTGTGTGTTATTCTTACATCACTACGAGAAAAGAAGGGATTATTGGTAAAAAAAAAATATTCGTCGGGCTTGATAGGTAAATATCATTCCCCAACCATTTTTTTATCAATATATTTTTTTAAAAAAATTATTAATAAATAAACAACCAGTAATGTTTTTTAAAAAAATAATGGTCAAATCTATATCTGACTGATTTTTTTAAAAAAAAATTGGCTAGCAAAAATTTTAAATTAAGTGGTTGTCAAAAATTGAACAGCAACCAAAGCTGCTGTTTCGGTGATTTTGATTGCCATCCAAAATTGATGTGCCACTAGTGTCAAGCTTATTTCCAAAATTGATGTGCCATCCAAAATTTTTGTTGTCACAATTAATATTATTGGTGAACAAATTATCTCTTCATATATCGACACACTTTTTTTTGGACAAGCTTATTTCTTTGGAAAAAAATTTTAAAGTTGAGACAAAGTTAGACCTTCTTTCCTTAAGATGATATTGTCTCACTAAGATGCTAATAACTTATTGACGATCATCTCCCAAGACTCAAAATAATAGCAGTATAAATTTTGAGTCACAATCAACGTTTGAAATCTTAGAACTCTTTTAAAGAGAAGATGGAGCAAAGAAAACATAAGAGGAAAACTCACGACTGTTGTGAGCTTGTTGTGCGATTATTCTTGTACGAGTATGAGAAAAGAAGGGCTTATCGATAAAAAAGGACTACTGATCCTATTATGTTGGCAGATAATCTGGTTTACCGACAAAAAAATAATTCGTTGTCCTTGGTCGGTAAATGTCCTTTCCTGAGGTCAGATCCTCTAGTCCGCAAAAACGTAGATCAAGAGAAGGACCATATCTAATTACGATCGGATCGTAATCGTGATCTAGTCGCAATTTATTACGATCCCCTCTAGGATTCATCGTATCTCCCAGGTTATAATTTGGGTTCGGACGGGTGGTCGGAGGCCACTCGGAGGGCTAAACCTTAAATCCTAAATTCTAAACCCTAAATTCTTCACCGTGATTTTCGGATGGTCTTCGGCCACCCGTCCGAATCCAAACTATAACCTGGGAGGGCACGGTGAACCTTAGAGGGGATCGCAATAAATTGCAGCCGGATTACGATCACAATCCGGCCGTAATTAGATATGGTCCATCCTCTGATCTGTATTTTTGCGGACCAAGGATCTGGACTGTCCCAGATGATTATTTTGATCGGTATATTTTTTAAAAAAATTATCAGTCAAATAAATAATTAGTAATTTTTTTTTAAAAAAATAACGGTTAAATATATATTTGACTGATATTTTTTAAAAAAATTGGATACCAAATTTTTTAAAATAAGTAGTTGGCAAAAAGTTTTAAGAAACTGACCAAATATATTTTTGGCAAGTAACATTTTAAACAAATTATAATCGAATGTATATTTGGCTAATGATTTTTCAATAAAATATTGTCCAATATATTTGGTTGGTATTTTCAATTGAGTTACCGACTAAAATACATTTGGTTGTTTTTTTGAAAAAAGAAACACTGAATTCTTTTTATCGATCATTTCCATAAATTAATAAGCAATAAGTTTGTAAATAACCAATAAAAAGGTGAATTATAAATTGAGTAGTAAATTATCTAAAAATATCGAATGAAATTAAATGTCAAATAACTAATAAAAGGGTGCTACATGAATAAAAGATTTAAGTAAGGTATCAAAAACTATTTAGACTATCTTCTCCTTCATGGATGAGAGTTTGTTGGTGTAAAAAATATCAGACAAAAATAGTCAACTTCTAGTATTTTGATATTTGACAATATATCAAGGTCTGATCAGTATAATCAAGGGTTAAGTCAAATAAGATTTGATATTTGATAGGGTAAAATCCATGTTTAATCAGCTTAACTAAAGGGTTAGCCAAACAGGACCTGATGTTTGGCAAAGTGATTAGCAAAGCAGCCAAGATTGGTCAGTTTGACTAAGAGTTAGCTAAACAGAACCTGATGTTTGACAGAGTGATTAGCACCCAGGGTTGGTCAGTTTGACCAAGGGTTAAGCCAAACAGGACTTGATATTTGGTAGGGTAACTAAACCTATATCTGGTCAGTTAGACCAAGGACTAAGCCAAACAGAACTTGATATTTGGCAGGGTAACTAAACCTAGATCTGGTTGGTTAGACTAAGGACTAAGCCAAACAGAATTTGATGTTTGGTAGAGAAGTCTAGTCAGGATCAGATGACTAGCAAAAAAATTTTTGTTAAGGCACTAAAGACCTAGTGAGTGAAGCTGAGCACGAAGTCCTAGTTTGGGAAATTAGACACAAAGACTTGGCTGAGGGTTGGGCACCGAAGTCTTGGTTTGAGAAATTAGGCATGAAGACCTGGTCAAGGGTTGGGCACTGAAGTCCTGGTTCGAGGAATTGGGCACGAAGTCCTGGCCAAGGGTTGGGCACTGAAATTCTGGTCGAGGATCGGACACGAAATCCTGGTGAGTGAAGCCCGTTCATAGTGAGTGAAGCTAGGTGGACGAAGTCCTGGTGAATGAAGCTGGGCACGAAGTCCTGACTGCAGGTTAGGCATGAAATCCTAGTGAGTGAAACCAGACAAGATAAAGTCCTAGTGAGTGAGGCTAGACATTGGGAAAGCCTAAGGATTTGACCTTAGGTAGTAAAGTCTTGGAGTTGACATCAAGCAAAACCTAGTAGGTCAAGGCTTAGAATTATTTGTTTGTCTTGTGTTTGTTTGTCTTGCAGAAACATAGAGCTAAAGGCAAAATGGGAGAGCAAATGTAAATGAACAAATCCTGGGTCAGGGGCTTCCGGGCGCCACGATTGAACCTGGGCGCCCGAGTAACCCGAGCACCCCTAAGGCACCCGAGCACCCCCATTACCTCGATGCCCTCAAGCTTTTCCACTGGTTTTTATCCCTGTGTTGTATTCGTATCGAGTTGATCAGATTAGTCACATGGAGGGCTCCCCTATAGGCACACGGGTGCCTAAGTGACCCATATATAAAGAGGTTCAAGCCGTGGTTATAGATCATAAAATTCTTCATCCTACTACTCATTCACTGCGAAGTTAAAGTGCTAAGGTGAAGCTTTGTGACCAAGGAGGCTCCAGAAAGAAGTGAGCAATGCTTCAGACTTTCAAAGTTGACCGAGAGATTCTCCACATTCGATTTGCTTGTTAACAAATTGTAAAGTTTCATTTTACTTATTTGTGATTGTCACGCCCCCAGAGGCTCATGTTCCCTCGAAAATCGGGTAGCATCTCCTCTGTACGAATCTGGAACAATTACACATAATGGCTCACAAAATACAACACAACCTCACACGGCTGGCATCAAAATAATAAAGTAAGCTCCACAACCACGCAGTTAATATCAATATGAAAGCTAGAAATAAAAGAGAACACATATTCAAATTAAACTCAAAACCAAGACAATCAATACTCAGCGGTAGGGTCACTAGTAGTTTACCTAGGCATCCGCGGTTCGATCCCCAGCTACGGTGCATTTTGCAGGAATTTTTCCTCCAAATGGGGCGCGAACCCTGGGACGCTGAGCTTCTAGACTGCCCACCGCAAGCGCTTCCCTATTTACCCTGGTGATCGGTGGGAAACTTCCGTGGGGTCGGGCTGATCACCCCAGGTTCAATTTGTCTGCTGCCTGGTTCATCATTTTTTTTATATAAGCATGAACGAACATATCACTACTCAAAAATAAAGCATAAGACCGCTGAACTGGTAATATCACTCTAACAATAAAAATGTGGAAACAAAGAAATTGTGAAAATAAAGAGACTACAGAAAACTCCAAACTGCTCGACATCGCGGAATTGATAACTGGATCCTCTCCTGGCTCTAAGTAATCTACCTATCTGTTACCTGAAACAGAATTAGATGGTAGAGGGTGGTGAGTCCGAGCAGACTCTACGGGTATAAGAGCAGATAAACACATGACATAATAATAAAGAGTATAACAAGCAGAGAGAAAAAACAGTATACAGTCTTTGAAAATAGAAAAACATCTAGGCATGTGTGAAACAGAAGGATAGCAGAATAATAAAGCATATATGTATATCAACAAAATGCAGCAATCATAGCTCATATAAATGCAGTATGATAGATGTGTATACTAAAAGATTTGCTCTTTTATATATAAAATGATCTTTATTTTGAAAAAGGGAATCACAACAACACTAGGTGCTTGTTTATATTAGTACATGCATAAACATCTTTTACTTCGCATTGTAGATAATATGGTGTATGGTATTATACGGAAGATCATGTTATCAGTTTCTTGCTTAGTATAAGCAGAGGCTCACAGTTGAGATGGAATTGGACAAACCATCAGGATGGTTATAGTGTAATTAGGTGTGGTTGGTCTTGACCATAGAATTACACTAGTGTGCTTCGAGTACATTGAGCAGGACTAAAACCAGAGGTTATCCAATTTGTACTGGCTTGATAATTGGATAGGACCTAAGATTTTATTATGGAGTACGATCTCTAAATCCCGATATAATAACGGACACATATTATTAATTATTATTTCTTTGATTTACCAATGGGCGAGATCTATTCTGTTAGATCGATATGCCTGGTAAGTTGGGAGATAATATTAATTGTATGGTGTGCCGTTGATTATTGACGGAATCCGTGTCCTGGTGAGTCGGGATGATGATGCCCCTTGATGAGCTCAAAAGGTTCATCATGTTAAACCGTGCAGGTGGATTTAATCCAACATGATGATAAGGTTGAGTGGTACTAATCAAGGATCCAGAAGTTGATTAATTTAATTTGTCAGTAAATTAAATTAATTGACGGGCATTCGATATCTTAAACACGGGGGGATGGACGACTCATAATATGTGGAGCCCATATGAAAATATGGGGGTTGGTGAGAAAGTTCAATTAAGATCCTTTAGTGGAATGGATCTTAATTAATGGATCGGGTTTAGATCCATTAGCGGGCCAAGATCCAACTCCTCCTCTTGGTCCCTACCTTAACCCTATAAATACCTCATGGGATCATGATACCAAGGATTAATCCAAGAGTTGACACCCAAGGCCTCTCCCTCTCTTCTCTCTCTCCTCTCCTCCCTTAGGTTTCCGGCCGGCGCCAAGAAGAAGAGGAGGATTCCTCCTCAATTCTTCTTCTCTTCTCCACCAACCTTCGGCTGGGACTCACAGAGACAACGGAGAGTAGTTCTCTCCCTTTTGTGGTGCTCAGCAGGGGTGGAGAAGCTGCCGGCAGCTGGTGGGAGGCAGCGCATACAAACTTGCGGCGGCGCTGCAAGGTTGGAGGTGGGAGCTTGGTTTCGGCCGGTTGGGTGAGGATTCTTCATCTTCTTCTCCTTCCTCTCGAGGTCTGCAGCTGGTCCGGTGGCCCTTGAGCGGCTCCGGCGGTCGCCGGCGTAAAGGAAGAGGAGGGGAAAGCCGGCGCACGGGAAACCCTAGATCCTAGGGTTTCTTGTTTCGGCTAGGGTAAGGAAGAAGGCTTGTTTGGAACGCCTTGGTGATCTCGGTTCTCGGTAGCTCGTCGCCCACATGACGTCCGGGAAGGGAGGGACATAAGGTAGAAGGTCGCGAGGTAAAGGGAAGGTATAATCTCTCCCTTAGCTCCGTTTTGTTTTATTGTGCCATATTAATTAATCTCGTCATTTCATGTGTGTTAATTAGTTATTTTGATTTTGTATCATAGTTAATAATTAATTAACTGGACCCCGACCGTAAACACAAGAACCGGCGATCCACTCGTTGTCTCTTCCACAGCCGTTCAGTTAGAAGAATTACAAGGCTCGATCTTTGTAATTGGCCAAGTTATAATTCGTATGGAACGATACGATGACTAAATGGTCGTTCGGAGACGGGTCTCCATTCGGATTAAATTTTTTAATCCGTAGACATGGAGAGGTCTCTCAAGGACCACCAAGTATTCGTTTAGGAAACCCACCAAGTCATACCCAATACAGTAATCATAGCTCATACAAATGCAGCACACATAAGAAAATATAAAATACAATAAATATATATGATGCAATGACATGAGTCACCCCTAACACTAGTCAAGTCATCATCACATCACATCTGTGAGGCCGAGCGGGTGGGTTTATGACAACTATACACATTCCAACAATTAACACTACTATAAGTAGTTGAGTGGACAAGATGCTGAGGATCCAACTACTCTAAAATCACAGAAAAAAGGGGGAGCCACCAATAGCTCTGGTATCCCTCAAAAACAATGGTGAGGGTGTCAACTGCTTGCTTACAACTCCAACATCAACTACTCATAAGTGGTCGAGTGTGGCATAACAGGATAGTTGCTCATATTCTAGCAACTACCACTACCATGAGTGGTTGAGTGGGTAGAGCAGTTAAATGACTGACGGCGGGCTTAACCATATGAAAGTCTATACTCGTCAGCATGCAACTATGCAGATATGGTGCAGGATACTAAATACACAATCGACCAAGTGATAGCTATGCAACAATACAATAAATAAACATCATAATCACTAAACATGCAACTATTCTACTAGATAGGGTATATCTAATATCAACCAACCCTAGTTGTGTTTAATAATCATTTCTAAGTACTCACGTACAAGCGATACTTTATGGATCAAGAGGTCAACAGGCAAGACTGTATGGATACTGTAAAATATGGGAAATAATACTAAAGGTCAAATCAAGAAATAACCTTGTAAAATATTACAGGAAATTTTCAGAAATTTTTCTGAACCCTTGGTGGAATTTACAAGGATAAATCGGATAAATAGATGAATATAATTAGGTTATTCGATTTATTGGAGGAGAAGCTTCATATGTGTATATATATATATATATATATATATATATATATATATTTGATTAAAATCTGACCTAGGTTTTAATCGGCCGAAACCAACTCTTATTTCTTCTCCTCCACGCGCGAGCCCTAAACTGCGCCGCCAACTCCTCTTGCACCCGATCCCCATTCTCCTTCCCCGATCTCGTCGTCGCCGAAGCCCTACCCCTTTGCACCGCACGCGAGACCTTCTACTCCCCTCTTTGTCTCGATCCATCGACCGGCGCCACAGTCTCTCTTCTTCACTCTTGTGGGATGCTCAACCCTACATCTACGTGCCATTGTTCGTGCCTTAGACGACGAGAGCCAAGGGATGAGCAGGCTGTCGAAAGGATCGTCGAAGGCAGGATCTGGTCTTTCCCTTCTTCGATCACGATTAGGGGAGTGGTTGGGTTTTAATTGTTTTGAGTTTCCCCAAATTGAAGTGCTTGGTTCGCCGATGCATTGGACGATCCATATTGTTTGCTTCCGAGTCCCTGCCTTCCTCTTTTGGCTGCAACAGTCCTCCGATCTTCAGCAAGGAAACTTCTTCACCGAAGACCAAGAGCAGAGTTCACAATTGTGCCCAACCAGAACGTCTCTTTGCGACAAATAATCTGATCTTGCTAGATCCGAAACTAAGGAGTATGACCTACAACAGGTTAGTAAGGTTGCTGATTTAGGATTTAAATTGGATGTGTTGATATTTCTATGGCCTAGATCTGTGTTAGATTGGATGATCTATGGAAGATGAGTGTTGTATTGGGGCTGTGTTGGAGAATTCTAGTTGGCGTGGGTGATCAATTGTTTTGGTAGGAACATAGACCGTGTAGCAATTGTGTAAGGTTGGGGAATTAGCATGCTTCACTTAATCTTCTACTTCTCTACCGTGAGCTTAGGATGAGTTGTGTTATGAGTTGGGATTAAGGATTTCCTATTACTTTGTTAAAGTTTTGTCTTCATCATGTTCTTGAAGAATGTTGTGAGCTGTGTGATTAGGTTTGGGTTGAGAGGTTGTGTTTAGCTTTGTTTCAACATTCTACCGTGAGTCTTTAATGAATGGGAGCATTGATTTTGGTATGTAGTATTTGATAGTCATTTAATGTTGGAATTGGGTTTTTGATCTTGTTCGTGATCTGTTTTGGATGATGGGATGCGGTTGGATTTGTAGAGGTAATCTCGTATTTATTTTCCTTTTCCGGTTTGAATTGAGTTACGGATTAGATTTGATTAATTACTGATTTTACTAATAATTCATTTGATAGGAGAATTATTAATGTGGATCAAGTTAATAGTAATTGGTAATGATATAATGGATTATTGGATTTGTTTAATCGATTTATTGGTGAGAGTTATGAAATGATTAGTGGATTGAGGATAAGTTTATCTATCTAATTGATCATGTTGAGAAGTTAAGAATGCTTTGATTCGTGAAGGATTGTGAGGATTTAATTGATTAATTCGTAAGGAATTGGAATTTGAATGTGATGGATGATGATCTGTTATGGCATGTTTAGTATGGAATGCATTGATACTGGTGTAGATATTAAACCTGTGTTGGGTTGTTTCTTGGGTTCTACCGAATACTTGGTTGAGTATAAAATCTACGAGTTAACCTAAATCATAACTACACGAAGTAGTTAGGAACTTATCATTTAATTAGATGTAATTAAATGAAATAGGTTGAGTAGATTAACCATGATATGGTTTAGGGGCTTGTTAGCTGGTTACTATTTTGTAATAAGCAATGTAAAATATGTCCTTTGATACAGGACACTGATCGATTTACGCTGGACTTCTTGGATGGGAGGCTCTCAATTGATTCGGACTACATTCTTGAGGCAGGTACCCTTTGACTTATCTTTTAGATATTGTCATATTGCTATGCATGGTTGGTTATAGATAGCAGTAAGATTACACGCTAGCCTGAGTTATTATGCATGTTCTGGATACTTGTTAGTTATCCCTGAGTTATTATGCCTGTCCTGGATACATGTTAGTTATCCCTGAGTTATTATGCATGTTCTGGATACTTGTTAGTTATCCCCGAGTTATTATGCCTGTCCTGGATACATGTTAGTTATCCCTGAGTTATTATGCATGTTCTGGATACATGTTAGTTATCTCTGAGTTATTATGCCTGTTCTGGATACTTGTTAGTTATCCCTGAGTTATTATGCCTGTCCTGGATACTTGTTAGTTATCCCTGAGTTATTATGTATGTGTATCTATCATACACCATCCTTGCACTGTTGCATGCCGGCGATCAGCGACTCCCTTGTGGTTGAGCCTAATCGTCTTCCGGTACATGATATGCACGCACGGCCACTCATGGGTTAGTGGATACCGTAGATGTGTGCATTTGTCCTGTATTGCTCCGTTCGGCCACTATGAGGAGGGTGAGCGCGGGCGTGGTAGCAAGCAGGGATCCCTTCTCGTACTGAGCCACAAGGAGATGAGAGCTTGACTCCCCCATTGCTTGGGGTCGGAGCGGAGTCTCCACCAGCATCCTGTCCACCCGGTCACTCAGGAGCAGTGATGGCAGGGTGTATAGTTGTCAGAGCCCTACCCGTTCAGACGTCCCTATGACAGGTGTACGATGATCTGTCTGGTGTCAGGGGTGACACATGTCATTGCACCATGTGCATATTTTGCATCGTGCATTGTTTGCTGCACTTGATTCTTGCACTTGTTTGACATGCATATTCTGGAGACTTGTTATTTGAGATTATATGTCTAATGATATTCCCTTGGTACTTATTATCCTCTTTTCAGGTTAGCTGGATTTTGGTACGTATCTACCTCAGTATTTCCAGTACTAGTTTT
Source organism: Boesenbergia rotunda (assembly GCA_024364735.1). Taxonomy (NCBI): domain Eukaryota; kingdom Viridiplantae; phylum Streptophyta; class Magnoliopsida; order Zingiberales; family Zingiberaceae; genus Boesenbergia; species Boesenbergia rotunda. The sequence continues at coordinate 30,222 of JAGFNQ010000643.1, forward strand.
TCCATATTGTTGATATGAGACTGTACTAACGTAGATGCTTATTGTTATTATAACATACTATGCATATCTGCTGGGTATTCGCTGAGTTATGGACTCACCCCGTTGCCATATATGTTTTTATTTCAGGTTGAGATACTTGGAGTCGCCAGAAGAGCCCAGCAGCCAGTCCCTACCCATCGCGACGACATGGTTTCGTTTTGTACTTTGTAGTGTATTGTTTTATATTTCTTTTAGCGATATGTGTAGGACCGGTGCCGTCGATAGAGGGGGGGTGAATATCGACCGTTTGAAATCTTTCGGAAACCTTCGTTCGTAAAACTATTCAGATCGTTAGTGCAGCGGAAAAATAAAAACAAAACGAACACAGGTACACAGCGGATTTTACTTGGTTCCCGACCCCCCAGGGTCAGTACATCCAAGGCCTATGCACGGGAACGCCCGTCCACTATTGGTCTCCTTCCCGGACTTTCCGGAGGCGGAGAAACCCGACTTACAGTGTAAGATTTACAAGCAATAATATAGAAAAATTAAGTACAGTAATTAACACGCAAACCAATGGGAAAAAGTCTGACGCTCGGCCGATCTGGACCTCCGAAGTGCCGCGCACCTCCTCCTGGAGCCTCCCGGTCATAGAGCCTTGTTTCTAGCGCGTTGTCGTCGGTCGGAATGATCAGAATCACTCTGGAATGTTGTGTTTGAAGCAGAGGGGTCGAAGCCCCTTTTATAGCACTCCTGGGGGCGCCCTGGACGCTAGGGGCGCCCCGGAAGACTCGGTCAAACTTTATCCCTGCGTCTACCTCGCCGCAGCTGATAACAGCTTTGACCAGGGCGCCCCGGATCTTCAGGGCGCCTATCTTGAACCCAGTCAACGCTTATCCACTTGCTTCGAACTCGCAGCAGCGAACCAGGTTGCTGGCCAGGGCGCCCTGGTGCATGAGGGCGCCCTGGTGCATGAGGGCGCCCTGGCTAGGGCTTTCAGCAGGCTGATCCATCTTCCAATCTTGGTACCTGCAAGATATACAACCACAAAGCATAGATACATATAATAGTGGTCTTAAGGACTTGGTTCGGACTTCGGATTTGCATGAAACCCTAGGTCAAACCGGCACAAGTTCCTACCCCCGAGAACTCGCCCTTCACCTACTCCTTTCAGGAGACGGTTGCCACCCAGTCCTTCGGATGGACTTTTGCTTAGCCTCCGATTACTCCGGATCTCGAGACGCCCGAACCCCGACCCGTCTCTACTCCCGTCCTTAGTCATCGCTCAGCTAAGTTACTCAGTCCCTTGGACCAAGACTTCATTTCCTAGCAGTCCTTGGCCAGGTGCCTAGCAGCCCTTCGCTAGGTCTTGGTTACCAAGCGGTCCTTCACCTGGTGCCTAGCAATCCTTCGCTAGGTCTTCTATGCCTAGCAGCCCTTCGCTAGGTGCCTAGCAGCCCTTTGCTAGGTCTTCTATGCCTAGTAGTCCTTCACTAGGTGCCTAGCAGCCCTTCGCTAGGTCTTAGGGTTACGATACCTAGCAGCCCTTCGCTAGGTGCCTAACAGCCCTTCGTTAGGTCTTCATTCCCTAGCAACCCTTCGCTAGGTGCCTAACAGCCCTTCGCTAGGTCTTGGGGTTTCGATACCTAGCAGCCCTTCGCTAGGTGCCCAGCAGCCCTTCGCTGGGACTTAGGGTTTCGATGCCTAGATCAACTAGGACTTTTCTTCAACTAAGGTTACTTCTTTCTTACTCCCCTTTGTCTGTTCAATGTATCACTGACTTAAGTGTATTGTCAAACATTAAAACACTTAAAGAGGAACATCATTGATGCAACTTGCACCAACAATCTCTCCCTTTTTGATGTTTGACAATAACTTAAGTTAGATTGGTTTAAGGGGCTAACTCACTATCCTTAGGATAAAAAACAAAAAAATTGATATAAGTTTTGAAACTATATTTTTGATCTTTGGGAAAAAATTTTCCTAAAATTTTTCTAACTTAAGCACACCTCTCCCCCTTTGTCATACATCAAAATAAACAGAAATACTTGAGCCAACAATCAGAGTATTTTTGAAAATACTTAGTATAGAATTTTGAAAGCATAGCATAAAACTAATGCTTAAGTATTTTGAACTCAGAAAACTTAGACAACATTTTTGAGAAAATGCCGGATTTTTAAAAGTACAAATATTTTGAAGGATGATTTTTGAAGCATGCAAGTACATTTGAGAGAATAGATTGAGCAGTTTGAAAACTACATATTTTTGAAGAAGGATCAGAAAAAAATAATAAGTAATTTTTGAAAAATATAAATGCCTTTGAAAAATGTATTGAATTTTTTGAATAATTAAGTACTTTTGGAAAATGCATAACTTTTAAAAGAATGTTATTTTGGAAGATCTAAATATTATGCATATTTTGCAAGTACTAATTATTTTTGAAAAGGATGAGACTTTGAAAAATATAAGTAATTTTTGAAACATAATATTTTACTTGACTAAGTTTTTTTTCAGTCTGACACAATCCTGGGAAACCTTGTTGACTACAAGGACATTTTCCTAAGTGTCCTGGATATTTTTCTGAGTCAATTAAGTATTAATGAAATTTTTTTTTTTGAAAAAAAATGATAATACTTTTGAAAGCATATGTTACTGGATTTTGAAAATACAGCGTATGAAATCATTTGAGATATTCAATAATTCTTTTAATTTGATCTCCCCCTAAACTTGACCCAGTCCCGAGAAGCTTGTTGACCACAAGTACTCTTCCTCTGAGTCTTAAGGTTTGATTTAGATCATAAGAATAATAATTTTCAAAATGATTTAAAACTTGTTAGACTCCCCCTAAATTTGACACGTCCTAGGAGTCCTTGAAGATCATAAAGTGGACCTTTCCTCTGTGTCTTTAGGGTTTATCAAAGTCAAAGAACCGATAATTCAAAAAATATTTTTAATAAAAAGAACAAAACACTCCCCCTGCATCCAACACCGTTTGACTCTATCTAAGTGCCTTAAGAAACTTTAGTGTTGTCCTAAGAGGCTTGTGTCTAATTGAGTGAGTCAAACAATTTTTGAAAGGATATAATTTTTGAAAAATGTATAATATGTATATTCAATCAGACAAGCATGAATTCCATAAAAACATTATTATGTTGAAGCACTATTTTGAAAATATATTTTTAGAAAAATATTCTAATGATTTTGAAAAACAATTTTAAAAAATATTTTTCAATTTATTAGTCCTTAACATCTCACCCATTTTAGATGTATCAATACAACAAGCATGATTGCCTTATAAGTGTATTGTGAGATGCTTGAATAATTTTTCTTTAATTTATTTTTAATTCTAAGATTTAATTGAAGCTTGTGTTAGATTTGAATTTCACAAGAAGTAGCTTGAATTTGAATTTCAAAAATTGGCTTCCAGGTCTTGGCGAGGCACTAGGCCTTCTTTGCCGTAGCCTTTTGGGATCATCCACCCTTTCCTTGACAAAGCCTTTTAATGAAATTTCATTTTCAAAATTACTTTTTGAAAAATTCTGGTCTAACTAGTTTGGATCTTGGATCGGTAGCTTCGGCTAGTTCTGCCAAGATGGCTTCCCTAACGTACTATCATCTCACCGCCACCCAATACTAGGTTGATCAAGTTTCAATTATTCCTTTTCCTATAGCCGTTCTAATATATGCATAAAATTTAAATATGAATGACATGTCATATATTTTTAAAAGATTAGCAGATGCATGTCATGACAATTATGCATGAGTCAAACAATTCCAAAGCATTTTATTTAAGTTTCTAAAATGTATCAAATTCCCGATTTGATACATGTCGAGTGAACCCGCGAATATGTCAACCCACTTTGACATATTTAATGTTATTAATTTTAATTGTTACACTTTGGGTAAAATTTTACTTTAGTTTGAGTTTACGTTATTTAAGATTTTAGTTGGATTTAGGTTAATTACGAATTAATTAAAGTTGAATTAATTAGAAATTAATTGAGTACGATTAATATTAAGATAATTTTAATTGAAGTTATAATTTTAATTCAATTTTATTTTGAATTGAATTAAATTGAATTAATTTCTAATTTGAATTTAATTGATTTATTTGAATTAATTTGAAATTAATTGAACTTAATTGAATTATTTAAGATTTATTAATTAATTTGGATTTTTAAGAATTAATTAATTTGAATTTGAATTATTAAGAATTAATTAATTCGAATTTAAATTATTAAGAATTAATTTATTCGAATTTAAATTATTAAGAATTAATTAATTCGAATTTAAATTATTAAGAATTAATTGATTTGAATTTGAATTATTAAGAATTAATTAATTCGAATTTAAATTATTAAGAAATAATTAATTCGAATTTAAATTATTAAGAATTAATTAATTCGAATTTTAAATTATTAAGAATTAATTAATTCGAATTTAATTAAAATTTAATATGAATTAATTTGAATTTAACTTGGATTTAATTTGAATTAATTTGAATTTAAATTTAATTTGGATTAATTTGAATTAATTTGAATTTAATTTGGATTTAATTTGAATTAATTTGAATTTAATTTGGATTTAATTTGGATTTAATTTGAATTAATTTGAATTTAATTTAGGATTTAATTTGAATTAATTTGAATTTAAATTTAAATTGGATTAATTTGAATTAATTTGGATTAATTTAATTTTAATTTTAATTTAATTTGGATTTAATTTGAATTTAATTTGGATTTAATTTGGATTTAATTCGAATTATAATGATTAATTAATAATTATGGGTTTAAATTCATCATTTTCATTATTTCAAAATTTTCTTCTTCATTTTTGTCTTTCTTTTCAAGTTTTTCTAATAATTTTGATTTATTTGAATTTTTGTAATTTTTATTGATTATGGCCTTTATCTTAGAAAATTCTATTTCCTCCTCAAGATTAAATTTTTCAATATCCTCACAGTAGGTGGAGTAAATTGGGCCACTCGTTAAAGTTTTATAATAATATTTAATATTATCTATAATTAAATTATTATCTAGGAGAATTTTGTCTTCACCATTATCCTTGGAATTATCCTCAGATATATCTTCAATATTTTCCAGACATTCAGAATTAATCTCTAGATTATCCTTAGAATTAATTTCTGGAAGATTTTCAGATTCAGATTTGTACAATGGATTTTCAAATTTGAATCTGTAATTATCTAAAGAATTTTCAGATTTAGAATTATCCTTAAGATATTCAAATTTAAATTCGGATTTATCCTTAGGATTTTCAAATTTGAATTCCGAATTATCCTTAGGATTAATTTTGTCTGAATTAAGATTATCAGAATTAATTTTATCAGATAAATTATCAGAGTTAATTTTATCAGAATTAATATTTTCAGAATTAATATTTTCAGAATTAATATTTTCAGAATTAATATTAATATTTTCAGAATTAATATTAGAAATTTCTGAATTGATATTTTGAATTAAACAACTAATTTCTGATATTTTAGTTGTATTCACATTTTGTAATTTATCATGCAAAATATTTAATCTACTATGCAGTAAATTTAATTTTTCAGAAAAATTAACTGAATTATTTAAGGATAGTGCAGGAAATTGTACAACTTTTGGAATGTAAATCTTACGTACCTTCGCCGGACATTTATTTTTGAAATGCCCGTATTTTTCACACTTGAAGCATCTGATATGGCTTTTGTCCCTCCGGTTTCCTGGCGTTGGTGCCTCCTTCGCCACCAGTGATGTAGACCGAATCTTACGAGTAGGGCACTGGTTTTTGTAGTGCCCTCTCTCCCTGCATGTGAAACAGATAATATGGAATTTAAAATTGGGCATTTTTAAAATATACCTGATTCACCCTTGGGCTCCCCTCAACTCCTGGCGTCTTTGCTCCGTCGGCGGTTAGTCCGGTGAAGAGCTGCTCGGCTCTGATACCAATTGTAGGACCGGTGCCGTCGATAGAGGGGGGGGTGAATATCGACAGTTCGAAATCTTTCGGAAATCTTCGTTCGTAAAACTATTCAGATCGTTAGTGCAGCGGAAAAATAAAAACAAAACGAACACAGGTACACAGCGGATTTTACTTGGTTCCCGACCCCCCAGGGTCAGTACATCCAAGGCCTATGCACGGGAACGCCCGTCCACTATTGGTCTCCTTCCCGGACTTTTCGGAGGCGGAGAAACCCGACTTACAGTGTAAGATTTACAAGCAATAATATAGAAAAATTAAGTACAGTAATTAACACGCAAACCAACGGGAAAAAGTTTGACGCTCGGTCGATCTGGACCTCCGAAGTGCCGCGCACCTCCTCCTGGAGCCTCCCGGTCGTAGAGCCTTGTTTCTAGCGCGTTGTCGTTGGTCGGAATGATCAGAATCGCTCTGGAATGTTGTGTTTGAAGCAGAGGGGTCGAAGCCCCTTTTATAGCACTCCTGGGGGCGCCCTGGACGCTAGGGGCGCCCCGGAAGACTCGGTCAAACTTTATCCCTGCGTCTACCTCGCCGCAGCTGATAACAGCTTTGACCAGGGCGCCCCGGATCTTCAGGGCGCCTATCTTGAACCCAGTCAACGCTTATCCACTTGCTTCGGACTCGCAGCAGCGAACCAGGTTGCTGGCCAGGGCGCCCTGGTGCATGAGGGTGCCCTGGTGCATGAGGGCGCCCTGGCTAGGGCTTTCAGCAGGCTGATCCATCTTCCAATCTTGGTACCTGCAAGATATACAACCACAAAGCATAGATACATATAATAGTGGTCTTAAGGACTTGGTTCGGACTTCGGATTTGCACGAAACCCTAGGTCGAACCGGCACAAGTTCCTACCCCCGAGAACTCGCCCTTCACCTACTCCTTTCAGGAGACGGTTGCCACCCAGTCCTTCGGATGGACTTTTGCTTAACCTCCGATTACTCCGGATCTCGAGACGCCCGAACCCCGACCCGTCTCTACTCCTGTCCTTAGTCATCGCTCAGCTAAGTTACTCAGTCCCTTGGACCAAGACTTCATTTCCTAGCAGTCCTTCGCCAGGTGCCTAGCAGCCCTTCGCTAGGTCTTGGTTACCAAGCGGTCCTTCGCCTGGTGCCTAGCAATCCTTCGCTAGGTCTTCTATGCCTAGCAGCCCTTCGCTAGGTGCCTAGCAGCCCTTCGCTAGGTCTTCTATGCCTAGTAGTCCTTCACTAGGTGCCTAGCATCCCTTCGCTAGGTCTTAGGGTTACGATACCTAGCAGCCCTTCGCTAGGTGCCTAACAGCCCTTCGTTAGGTCTTCATTCCCTAGCAACCCTTCGCTAGGTGCCTAGTAGCCCTTCGCTAGGTCTTGGGGTTTCGATACCTAGCAGCCCTTCGCTAGGTGCCCAGCAGCCCTTCGCTGGGACTTAGGGTTTCGATGCCTAGATCAACTAGGACTTTTCTTCAACTAAGGTTACTTCTTTCTTACTCCCCTTTGTCTGTTCAATGTATCACTGACTTAAGTATATTGTCAAACATTAAAACACTTAAAAAGGAACATCATTGATGCAACTTGCACCAATAATATGTATATGTCGTATGTGTCGTGAGCCCTAAGGGGTGGTTGTATTTGTTGTTTCGTCGTAAGTCGGACCGGTCCGCAGTCACGTATGATTTACTTAGTTGTCGGGTACTTTTATGTTGTGTCTATATATATTTTGAGGTCTGAGGCCAATTAAACTGCGTGGTCGTGTTCTGTGTATGTGTAAATTGTCCGTCGGACAGGGGAGCTGCTGTCCGATTTTATATTGGATCAGCGGCTCCTGGGTCTCGGGGCGTGATAGATACAAATTTGATTAACTCAAAGATCAAGCAAAGAAAGTATCAACGGATGATATAAAAAACAAAGAACAAGATAAATCAGTCCTACTCAGAAGTGAAACAACCATGCATTTAAGTTCAATAATCTACATGAATCAAAGGAGAAGTACCCGCCTTAAATTAAGCGAATGTCGAATAAAACTCCTTCACGATCAACCGAACGAGTCTGAATCAATGTCCTGTATCAACGACTAAGTTAGCTATTTATAAACACATTTACTAAAAGTAGAAAACTACGTATAAACAAATTATGATAAATCCTATTTTTCAACATTTATGTAACTAGTTTTCGGACAACAATTGATTCTCCATAATTTGAGTCATGTCAACCCATCCAAATACCATTTCGTACCCAAATTATATCACACAGTTATGGCATAGTCTGATCCAAATGATATTTGCTACAACTAGTAGTCTCAATGTAACGCCCACCCTTATATCTACCCTAAAGGCGGGGTTACGGGTCCATACATTCATTTCATTACTCATGTTAAGCATATATATATATACCAAGTAGAACAATTACAATGCAAGAAGTGTAGTAAGCATGCTTGAGCAAAAACCTATCATTTATCAACAGATATTTACAACATAATAGGGGGTCATTTAACTTCGTAATTTACTGAACTAAACATGGTTTGAGCAAGATAGAGCATGGCATAATCTAACCCTAACCTACTGCAAATGATCCAATTAAACATTATAGCAAGGCATTAATAAATACACTACAGCATGGAATCTTAAGTAGGAAGGTAGCATGAGTTATCTAACATGACATAGGTTCCATAACTCTAACTTGACCAACAGTAAAGTAGACATAGTCATCACACAATCAATATATAGTAATACAACTTGTAATCTTTTAGAGGAAGCAATTTGGATTCTAAACATAAATGGTAGATAAGAATCCTTCTTTCTTTCCCGAGCCATCACCACACACATCCCTTAGCTTTCCCTCTGCCTCTTCCTTTAGTTCAAGTATTTCTTACCGCTATCTGCAGCATAAGAAAACAACATGAAACTAGTAAGCAAAACATGCTTAGTAAGAATCCGGGCCTACTCGCAAAACCATATCGATACATCATATCATGTACTCAGTAATCAAGGTAGAACAAGATTATAAGCATCATAAGCATCTCATCAAAGCATCATAAACATCCCATCAAATATCTCTAAGTACTTTACAGAACCAGATTATCACATAATGAGAAAATGTTTTTCAAAAGGTTCCATAAAGGTAAATACTTAAAAATATCATATCATATCATCTTGGGCCCTGTTGTGTACCACATATCGCGTGGAACTATTGCGCGTTCCCTAATGAATTGGGGTAGCGAGCCACCAATTAATTAGAGCAGGACCCTTCCGTCCTACCAATGCCATGACCTTCAGTTAACATGTACATTGGATTTAGTTTAACGACCCCCTTCCGAGTCGGGTACACAACTCTCAAAGTAAAGTATCTTAATATGCAATTACATATACATGCATATGCTTAAAGGTACTCACAATAACATCTTAAAGGGACACACCACTCATCAAGGGTGTTCATGATCCCTTAGGGACACACCACACATTTAGGGGTGCTCTTGATCCCACTTTCAGTAGAGTATCCTTTTTCACGCATATTATCAAACACATCATATTCATATCATCAGGGTGCCCCATGGGCTATAAGACATGCTTTTATACCTAACAAGATAGGTCACATAAAAATTATACACACATCATATAAGTGGTAGCATGCTTCATGGTTTCATTAAGGACTTTCCAACCCTAGAATCATGCTTGGCCGAATAGTGTAAGGGTAGGGAATTCCTTTAGTTTTTTTTTAAATCAAGCATCCATTCATGCATTTCTACAAACACCTCAAGTGTACTTCATGTTAACGATTGAATCATGGTTTATACTTCAAAGTGGGGTTAGCTTCCACTAACCCTAACTCACAAGGGGTGGTCGAATGGTTTAAAATGGCTAGGCTAGGTTTTTGACATTCAACCTTCGCACAACCATTTATACAAACATTTAATCTACACTATTAATTATGGAAGCAAACTAGGATAACAAACCACACAAAAGCCCTAACTTCTCTCCCTTGGCCGAATGTTATATAGGGTACCAAACCCTAATTTTGTCTTCTCAAAAATTTGGAAAACAACACACATGTATACAACATTTGTTTAGCATTCATGACATGCATCAAGAAGTGATTCACTTCACAACCCCAAGAACCCAATGCTTTGGCCGAAACCTTGTAGGGTACCAAACCCTAATTTTTTGTCCTTCTAAAAATTTGGAAACAACACATATGAGTATAAAGTCCCTAGGAGTACTAGCATACATCAAGGTTTGATCAAAAACCTTTCTCTTGGACCCCTTACATGGAGTGGCCGAAACTTCCACTAGGGAAGTTCTTATGAATTTTCAAAAGGATGAAACAAGTAACCATTCAATAGCAAGTATACTGCAGGCGAGAGGACACTTACATCCTAGCGCTGGAATTTCGCCTTCTCTTAAACCGTAGGGTACCCTACACTTGAAGGGTACGTGACAATCCTTTTCTTCCAAATTTCCTCTAGGGTTCCTTGGTCTTAGTAGAGAGCAATGGCACTTGGACTCTCCTTCTTGCAATTACCCTAGGGTTAGAACCCTAGGATGATGTTTTCGAAAATGGAAAAGGGAGAAGTCTTCTTGTTTTTTTTCGAAAATGAAGTGGGGAAGAAGAAGGAAAAAGTGTAACTTCCTTTCCCCCTCTCTTATTTATACTCTTCTCATGAAGAGGCATGTCTCTTCGCTTCCTTCGATTTAACGAGAATGTTTCTTATTCTCTCTACATGAAATATTGCTTGGTTCATTGGTTATGACATGGTGAGTGCAACTAGGAGGTTCAAGGTTCAATCCTTGCTTCCTCCTTTCTACTACTTCTTTTTATCACCATTTGCACTAACCCATATCAAAGCCCATTAAGCCAAGCCCATCATGAAATTTCATAATAATATTTCATGAATATAATATTTTATGCTAATATTTCATGATAATAATATTTCATGAATATAATATTTCATGCTAATATTTCATGATAATAATATTTCATGAATATAATATTTCATGCATTCATGACATTTCATTTATAAACATAGTTTCATGACATTTAACAGAATATGATTGCATGAAATTTATATCATTTCATGATAACCATTTTTCATCCATTGTCATGATTTTACATTGAAAAATTTGGGGTGTTACAATCCTCCCCCTCTTATAGAAAGTTCGTCCCGAACTTAAAACAGTTCCGGGTACTTTGATCGCATCGTATCTTCCTGTTCCCAGGTGGCTTCTTCGAACTGCTTGTTCCGCCACAGAACTTTCACTAAGGGTATTTCCTTGTTCCTTAGCCTTTTAACTTCCCGATCGAGGATCTGGATCGGCCGGCGTTCGAAACTAAGGCTCTCCTGTTCTTGCACTGGTGGGGGTTCTATAATTTGAATCGCATCAGGGATACACTTCTTGAGCATCGACACATGGAAGACGTTGTGGATAGCCGCCATTTCTGGCGGTAACTCCAGTTCGTAGGCCACCTTGCCTACTCGTCTCAAAATCTGGTAGGGTCCCACGTATCGCGGACTCAGTTTCCCCTTCTTTCCGAATCTCATCACCCCTTTCATAGGGGCTACCTTCAGGAATACCGAATCCCCAACCTCGAACTCGAGTGGTCGACGTCGTTTATCAGCGTAGCTCTTCTGCCGACTCTGAGCAGTCTCTATCCGCTGACGGATATTCTTTATAGCCTGAGTGGTCTCATCAATAATATCGGTCTGGAGTCCCATCTCCCTCTTTTCACCACTCTCATGCCAGCATAAAGGAGATCTGCATTTTCTTCCGTACAGTGCTTCGTACGGTGCCATCCCGATAGTAGCCTAATAACTGTTGTTATAAGCAAACTCTGCCAGGCTCAGGTATCGACACCAGCTTCCCTTGAAATCTAAGGTACAAGCTTGTAACATATCTTCTAGTATCTGGTTTACTCGTTCAGTCTGCCCGTCAGTCTGGGGGTGAAAGGCTGTACTAAACTTCAACTTCGTGCCAAGGGCCTTCTGCACATGTCCCCAAAAATCAGAAGTAAATCGACCATCTCGGTCAGAGACAATGGTCTTGGGAATCCCGTGTAGTCGGACAATCTCCTTGACGTACAGTTGAGCCAGCTGCTCAACTGAATAAGTCATCCTGATAGCCAGAAAATGTGCGGACTTGGTCAGTCGGTCCACAATAACCCATATACTATCATATCCATTCGTAGTCCGAGGTAGCCCTGATATGAAATCCATAGATATGTCCTCCCATTTCCACTCGGGAATAGGTAGAGGCTGCAGAACTCCCCCAGGTCTCTGGTGTTCTGCTTTGACCCTCTGGCAGGTCAAACACATGCTAATATAATGGGCTACATCTTTCTTCATGCCGGACCACCAAAATTTGCCCTTCAGATCTTGATACATCTTGGTAGACCCAGGATGCATCGCATAAGGTGTGCCGTGAGCTTCCTCGAGTATCCTCGTCCGTAAGTCGGAGTCGTCGGGAACACATAATCGATCCCGGAGATATAAGACTCCGCTATCGGAAATCCGGAATCCCTCGTCCTTGCCTTCAAAAATCTCCTGCCTGATTCTCCGAAGACTCGGATCAAGATTCTGCTTCTCCAGAATACCATCAAATAATGTCGGCGCAATCTGTAGGGTAGAAAGCCGTCCCGATATAATCTCGATTCCGAAATCCATAATCTCCTCCCCTAAGGGTCGTGACAAAACTGATAAAGACAACAATGCAGCACAAGATTTCCTACTGAGAGCATCTGCTACCTTGTTGGCTTTTCCCGGATGGTACAAGATCTCATAGTCATAGTCCTTGACCAACTCGAGCCATCGGCATTGTCGCATGTTCAGGTCTTTCTGGGTGAAGAAATACCGCAGACTCTAGTGATCAGTAAAGACCTTGCACTGAGTGCCATATAAATAATGCCTCCATGTTTTCAGCGCAAAGACCACCGCTGCTAGTTCCAAATCATGGGTAGGATAATTCTTTTCATGTTCCTTTAATTGTCTAGAGGCATAGGCAATTACCTTCCCATTTTGCATAAGCACAGCTCCGAGTCCAAGTTTGGATGCGTCGCTGTACATATCGTAACCCGTATCACTTTCGGGAAGAGTCAATATAGGAGCGCTAGTCAGCCTCCTTTTCAGTTCAGAGAAGCTCTTCTCACATTCGTCGGTCCAGGTATATTTCTTATCCTTCTTTGTAAGAGCTGTCATAGGGGCTGCAATCCGAGAGAAGTTCTCTACGAATTTTCTGTAGTAACCTGCTAACCCCAAAAAACTTCTGACCTCGCTGGCATTCTTTGGTCTGGACCAGTTACTTACGGCCTCAATTTTGATTGGGTCGACCATCACTCCGTCCTTGGAGATAACATGTCCCAAGAATGATACTTGGTTCAGCCAGAACTCACATTTCAAAAATTTAGCATACAGTTGTTCCTTCTGAAGAATCTGTAATACTATACTCAGGTGCTCCGCATGCTCTTCGGAAGTCCTCGAATAAATAAGGATGTCGTCGATGAAGACGATCACAAATCTGTCGAAAAATGCCGAGAAAATCCGATTCATAAGGTCCATGAATATTGCCGGAGCATTAGTAACTCCAAACGGCATCACTACGAACTCATAATGTCCGTATCTCGTCCGGAAAGTAGTTTTGGGTATATCCTCATTTTTCACCCGGACTTGGTGATAACCAGACCTCAGATCGATCTTAGAGAAAACCGTAGCTCCCTTTAACTGATCGAACAGGTCATCTATCCTGGGTAGAGGGTACCTGTTCTTTATGGTCACATTGTTTAATGCCCGATAGTCGATACACATACGCATCGACCCGTCCTTCTGTGTCGCATGATCAATATTGGATAAATGAGATTTTATTTATTATACCAACCGAAATTTATTTTATTCATTCTTATAAGTCCACATACAAACTAGTCCACTCAGTGAGCAAGATGGGCTGCCGTGATGCCCAACATAAAGAATAACATAGCGACACCTACTATCTCCTCGCTCATCACCCTCTGGCCCGCCTCAGGATCCTCAACTGTCCCCATCGGGTCCTCATCTTCAATCTCGAGAATCTCCTCGCCCGCTTCAAGGTCTTCCTCGAACGGCTCGGGATCCTCCTCGGCGGCCTCAGGATCCTCCTCGACGGGCTCAGGATCCTCATCGAAGGGCTCAGGATCCTCCTCAACGGGCTCAGGATCCTCCTCGAATGGCTCAGGATCCTCCTCGAAGGGCTCAGGATCCTCCTCGAAGGGCTCAGGATCCTCCTCAACCGGCTCAGGGTCCTCCTCGGACGGCTCGGAGTCCTCCTCGGACGGCTCGGAGTCCTCCTCGGACGGCTCGGGGTCCTCCTCTGAGTCTCCCAGATCTGCTGGGAACTCATGGCGGAGGAGCTGCCTGCACAACTCCGTATAGGGCATACAGCATCTGTGCTGTCCCCAGATCTGATGCGCCACCACTCTGGCCCGGTTGGGCAGGGAACGTTGTAAAGCTCCAATCCTATGATCGTCCGTGGCTGGAAACCCTTCCCGCTCCAGTTTTCAGAAGAGCCGATCCAAACATCCTATGGTGCCTTGAATTCCCCGAGTCGGCCAATACCTAACTGCCTCTATCTGCTCCAGCAACTCGCGGCACCTCTCAGTGTAGTCCTCATGCAACATCTGGAAAAGAAAATGACATGGTTAGTACTAAACCATTTCCTTTTCAATTCGCAAATATATACAGAGGAAAACACACACCTAATTGGTGTAGTTTACCTAGTGATTACCATATGTAACCACCCTCTGACCCCAAAGTCTAGGTTACTAATGAATGCATATATGTTCACATATCTTACAATTTCTAGTCATAGACTATCGTACAGGTGATAAGTAAGCTACATAAGAATTTATGCTACTCTTTCTTGTTATGCAAGTATTAATCACCTTCATATCATGCAAGCATAAATCATTTCTATCAATATCATTACTGTACATGAAATAATATAAGCGAGTTAGGATTTCTTACTTGAAAGCGGCAGGAGGAAGCTTGATGTGTGTGTGGTGGAGGGGAAATCTGCTCTGATACCAACTTGTAACGCCCACCCTTATATCTACCCTAAAGGCGGGGTTACGGGTCCATACATTCATTTCATTACTCATGTTAAGCATATATATATATACCAAATAGAACAATTACAATGCAAGAAGTGTAGTAAGCATGCTTGAGCAAAAACCTATCATTTATCAATAGATATTTACAACATAATAGGGGGTCATTTAACTTCGTAATTTACTGAACTAAACATGGTTTGAGCAAGATAGAGCATGGCATAATCTAACCCTAACCTACTGCAAATGATCCAATTAAACATTATAGCAAGGCATTAATAAATACACTACAGCATGGAATTTTAAGTAGGAAGGTAGCATGAGTTATCTAACATGACATAGGTTCCATAACTCTAACTTGACCAACAGTAAAGTAGACATAGTCATCACACAATCAATATATAGTAATACAACTTGTAATCTTTTAGAGGAAGCAATTTGGATTCTAAACATAAATGGTAGATAAGAATCCTTCTTTCTTTCCCGAGCCATCACCACACACATCCCTTAGCTTTCCCTCTGCCTCTTCCTTTAGTTCAAGTATTTCTTACCGCTATCTGCAGCATAAGAAAACAACATGAAACTAGTAAGCAAAACATGCTTAGTAAGAATCCGGGCCTACTCGCAAAACCATATCGATACATCATATCATGTACTCAGTAATCAAGGTAGAACAAGATTATAAGCATCATAAGCATCTCATCAAGCATCATAAACATCCCATCAATATCTCTAAGTACTTTACAGAACCAGATTATCACATAATGAGAAAATATTTTTCAAAAGGTTCCATAAAGGTAAATACTTAAAAATATCATATCATATCATCTTGGGCCCTGTTGTGTACCACATATCGCGCGAAACTATTGCGCGTTCCCTAATGAATTGGGGTAGCGAGCCACCAATTAATTAGAGCAGGACCCTTCCGTCCTACCAATGCCATGACCTTCAGTTAACATGTACATTGGATTTAGTTTAACGACCCCCTTCCGAGTCGGGTACACAACTCTCAAAGTAAAGTATCTTAATATGCAATTACATATACATGCATATGCTTAAAGGTACTCACAATAACATCTTAAAGGGACACACCACTCATCAAGGGTGCTCATGATCCCTTAGGGACACATCACACATTTAGGGGTGCTCTTGATCCCACTTTCAGTAGAGTATCCTTTTTCACGCATATTATCAAACACATCATATTCATATCATCATGGTGCCCCATGGGCTATAAGACATGCTTTTATACCTAACAAGATAGGTCACATAAAAATTATACACACATCATACAAGTGGTAGCATGCTTCATGGTTTCATTAAGGACTTTCCAACCCTAGAATCATGCTTGGCCGAATAGTGTAAGGGTAGGGAATTCCTTTAGTTTTTTTTTTTAAATCAAGCATCCATTCATGCATTTCTACAAACACCTCAAGTGTACTTCATGTTAACGATTGAATCATGGTTTATACTTCAAGTGGGGTTAGCTTCCACTAACCCTAACTCACAAGGGGTGGCCGAATGGTTTAAAATGGCTAGGCTAGGTTTTTGACATCCAACCTTCACACAACCATTTATACAAACATTTAATCTACACTATTAATTATGGAAACAAACTAGGATAACAAACCACACAAAAAGCCCTAACTTCTCTCCCTTGGCCGAATGTTATATAGGGTACCAAACCCTAATTTTGTCTTCTCAAAAATTTGGAAAACAACACACATGTATACAACATTTGTTTAGCATTCATGACATGCATCAAGAAGTGATTCACTTCACAACCCCAAGAACCCAATGCTTTGGCCGAAACCTTGTAGGGTACCAAACCCTAATTTTTGTCCTTCTAAAAATTTGGAAACAACACATATGAGTATAAGGCCCCTAGGAGTACTAGCATACATCAAGGTTTGATCAAAAACCTTTCTCTTGGACCCCTTACATGGGGTGGCCGAAACTTCCACTAGGGAAGTTCTTATGAATTTTCAAAAGGATGAAACAAGTAACCATTCAATAGCAATTATACTGCAGGCGAGAGGACACTTATATCCTAGCGCTGGAATTTCGCCTTCTCTTAAACCGTAGGGTACCCTACACTTGAAGGGTACGTGACAATCCTTTTCTTCCAAATTTCCTCTAGGGTTCCTTGGTCTTGGTAGAGAGCAATGGCACTTGAACTTCCCTTCTTGCAATTGCCCTAGGGTTAGAACCCTAGGGTTGGAATTTCGAAAATGGAAAGGGAGAGTTCTTCTTGATTTTCGAAAATGAAGTGGGGAAGAAGAAGGAAAAAGTGTAACTTCCTTTCCCCCTCTCTTATTTATACTCTTCTCATGAAGAGGCATGTCTCTTCGCTTCCCTCGATTTAACAAGAATGTTTCTTATTCTCTCTATAAGAATATTGCTTGGTTCATTGGTTATGACATGGTGAGTGCAACTAGGAGGTTCAAGGTTCAATCCTTGCTTCCTCCTTTCTACTTCTTCTTTTTATCACCATTTGCACTAACTCATATCAAAGCCCATTAAGCGAAGCCCTCCTTGCTTCCTCCTTTCTACTTCTTCTTTTTGTCACCATTTGCACTAACTCATATCAAAGCCCATTAAGCCAAGCCCATCATGAAATTTCATAATAATATTTCATGAATATAATATTTTATGCTAATATTTCATGATAATAATATTTCATGAATATAATATTTCATGCTAATATTTCATGATAATAATATTTCATGAATATAACATTTCATGCATTCATGACATTTCATTTATAAACATAGTTTCATAACATTTCACAGAATGTGATTGCATGAAATTTATATCATTTCATGATAACCATTTTTCATCCATTGTCATGATTTTACATTGAAAAATTTAGGGTGTTACAGTGCCTCTTTTCATTGCACCCAAAGCATACAATGTGGTCTTTAGTCCTTGCTTTGGTGGAGGTGGAGGCTAGGTTGACTTCTTCTTCAACCTTGGATGAATTGGATGCTTCCTCTTGTTCCGGCATGGTTGAGGGTCTCTTATCTTCTTGTGTCACTTCACTTGAGGAGGTATATGATTCTTCTTTCTTTTTCTCCTCTTCGAGTGTTGAGCTCCTCTCCTTATCTGATTGATCCTTCTCCTCTTCTTGGACCACTAAGCTCATTTCCTTGGGCTCTTCTTCTACTCAGGTAGGGTTTTCATGGAGCGCTACTAGCTTGCTCCATAATTCCTTAGCATCCCTATACTCACCAATTCTATCCAAAATGTCATTAGGTATTAAATTGATTAACATATTGCTTACCTTGTTATTGATTTCGGATTGATGAATTTACTCCTCGGTCCACTTCTTCTTAAGAGTCCTTCCCTTTTTGTCCTTGGAAGAATCGAAGCTTATTTCTATACACATCCAATCTTCAATATTAGTCATTAGAAAATATGACATTTTACCTTTCCAATACCCGAAATTGTCCTGGTCGTACGAAGGTGGAATTCAAATATCCCATTGTTAGTAGGAGCCCTAGAGCCAATTATGTGATGATTGACTAGGGACATTTTGTATCGTATTCTATTATTAATAAAGACATATTTGATTATTATACTTACTTTGTATTCTGTGCCGAATAACTAAGTATAATAATGTCCTTGTGTAGTAGGTTCCTATATGCATTATATCGATTGGTTGAATCGATAGTGAGATAATATAAAGAACACTACACTAAATTATTCTTAGTCAATCATCAATTATTCAGGGACAATATTGATGCATAGAGACTAGCATGTAGGTCAACTGATGACTTGAGCTCACAAGTCATGGATATGTGATATCAAGTTGACACATAGGTATACATTGGAGAATGTGTACTGAATGACCCGCCATGAGAAAGTTTCATAGATTGTCATATGAGTGTCATAGACTTTCTCATGTGACTATTAGTATGAATAGTCCTTAGACCTGAAGTCATTACGGTTCCCTGCATAAGGAGTTATGTACTTTGGTATCGTCAAACGTCACCCGTAACAGGGTGGACTATAAAGGCGATCACTGGGTATGTAATGAATTATGCGGAGGGATGTGAGTGATGTAGATGGGATCCATCCCTCCCATATGACGGGAGTGATATCTGTGGGCCCCTTGATCGAGTAGGACTACTGAAACGCATGATCATGCTCAAATGAGTCAATATGAGATATCGAGCTCATTTGTTTGAGTGAGTCTACTCGAGGATCAAGAAACACAAGATTGATTGAGGATGACACGGTCTATGCCTCATTGGTCAATCTGGATATCAAGGATAGAAGGACAAGGTCATACACTATCATAGTCACAGAGGTTTAGTCGGATCTCGACTTTTTCTTGTTACTTGGGTAGCAATGATGCATTGCTAGATGCCGCTCATTGCTTATGTGTCTAAAGTGTTTAGGCGCATTGCCAACGTCACGAGAACCTAATGGGTTACACACAAAGGACACAATGCTTCAGGAAAGTTGATCGACAGATCTGAGCCCGAGTTGGGAACTCGGGAGATCTGAGCTCGAGTTGGGAACTCAGGAGACCTGAGCCCGAGTTGGGAACTCGGGAGGTAAGTTCGGGGGACTCGAGTTGGGAACTCGAGAGAGACCGAGTCGGAGCTCGGTGGACCGAGTCGGAGCTCGGCGGACCGAGTCGGAGCTCGGCGGATCGGGTCGGCACTCGGCGGACTGGGTCAGAGCTCGGCAGACTAGGTCGGGAGCTCGCCACTCGGGAGACCGAGTCGGAAGCCCGAGAGGCCCGGTCGGAGTTGCATGGAGGAAAGAGAAAAGTCACTTTTCATTTGATGAAAAAGATTCTTTTCTTGCATGGGAAAAGATGAAGAGTCACATAAAAAGATGTGCTCTTTATTGGTATTGATGGAGGAAGCCAAGGAGACACAAACCTCTTCATATTCATGGGATAGTTATAAAAGAGGGTCTTGGAGTGTCCATTGAAGAATGAAGTTACAAGGAGGATGCCAACTACACATGATGACCGAAGATGCTCTTGGAGAAGAAGTTATCCCTAGGTTGGCCATCGATCTTCTCATTGGCTTGAGAAGATCATAGTGTACGGGCCATAACCATGTCACATTTTTCTTGCTTATATGTTGATATATGCTATGTGTGTATGTGATGCATGATCAGATAAAATGTTTATCTTAATTAAGTCAACTCCATATGCCTACCAAAGTTTGGTACTCATAAACTACCTCGATCATTTGTTGTTGGGTTCTGCCAAAGCGAAGCAACGCATTTTATCTTGGTAGAGTGCGAGAGGACAATTGTGTTGTCCCGCTATCGAACTTTAGGTGAGACTTAACTAAGTCACCTCAATTGGATTGAGAAACTTAGAGGCATATCCCAAAAGTTGGGAAAATTGGGTAAGAGAACAAATTATACTAAGTCTTGGGCGATTAGCCAAAGCTAACTCAAGATGATGTGTAATGACGTGGATCTTGACCCTTTTCAAGAGTTGCATACGATGTAATTGGTAAAATGTTACCTACCGAATTGTACCTAGTCTTAGGCGATTAGCCAAAGCTAACTCAAGATGAAGTATCGTTTGGATCTTGTCTCACAAAATGTAGTCGCTATTTGATTTGGAGCTAGTAGTGTGGACAAAGTGAGTTTGTCTACATCCATGACTAGCCCCTACAAAAGCTCTACGATTTAGTGAGAGCATCATTTAATTAAAGGCCTAATTAAATGATCTAGATATGATACTTATCTCTTCATATTGTGTTGTTGTAGATCACCATGTCATCTAATACGTCGAATACTCTCTCTCTGCGATCTGTCCTTGAGAAGGACAAGCTCAACGAAGCTAATTTCCTGGACTGGTACAGAAATTTGAGGATGGTCCTTAAACAAGAAAGAAAATTGTACGTTCTAGAGCAACCCCTTCCAGAAGCACCCGGCGTTACCGCCACCCGTGCTGAAAAGGATGCTTACAAGAAGCATCAGGAGGATGCATTGGATGTATCATGCCTCATGCTTGCCACCATGAACTCTGAGCTTCAGAAGCAACATGAGAACATGAATGCACATAATATGGTTGAGCATCTGAAACAACTATATCAAGGGCAAGCTAGGCACGAGCGGTTTGAGGTGTCCAAAGCCCTGCTTGCATGCAAGATGCAAGAGGGAACTCCTGTAGGGACTCACGTACTCAAGATGATTGGGTATGTGGAGAACCTTGAAAGACTAGGATTCCCACTGGGCCAAGAATTGGCTAGTGACCTTATCCTGCAATCGTTGCCGGAAGGATACAATCAATTTGTCATGAACTACAACATGAATGAAATTGATAAGTCTTTGCCTGAGATGCTCAGCATGTTGAGAACTGCTGAACCCAATCTCAAGAAAACCAAGACCAGTAATGTACTGATGGTAAACAAGGGCAAAGGCAAATGGAAGCCTAAAGGCAATGGTAAGACCCAAGCCAAAGGCAAGGCCAACTCTTCTGCATCCAAGGCTAAAGGTAAGGTGCCTAAGGAAGGGGCCTGCTTCCATTGTGGTGAGACCGGACATTGGAAGAGGAACTGCAAACATTACCTAGAGGAAGCAAAGAAGAAAAGAAGTGAGACTTCTGCCTCAGGTATTTTTGTTATAGAAGTCAATCTATCTATCTCTTTATCTTGGGTATTAGATACCGGATGCGCGTCTCACATTTGTACTACTGTGCAGGGCCTTCAAAGAGCTAGATCATTGACCAAGGGCGAAGTGGGCAATGAGTAGGCAATGGAGCAAGAGTTGCTTCTATTTCTGTAGGAACATACTCATTGTCTTTGCCCACTGAGCTTATCCTAGAACTAGAAGAGTGCTTTTATGTACCCGCATTAACTAAGAACATTATTTCAGTATCTTGTTTGGACAAGAAGGGGTTTTCATTTACCATAAAGGACAAATATTGTTCTATCATGCTGAATGATATGCTCTATTGTAATGCACCATTGATGAATGGACTCTATGTTCTAGATTTAGAAAACCCAATCTATAACATAACTACCAAACGGTTCAAACCAAATGATTTGAACCAAACATATCTCTGGCACTGTCACTTAGGATATATAAATGAGAGTCGCATATCCCAGCTCCATAAGGATGGATTACTAAACTCATTTGATTTTGAATCATATGAGATATGTGAATCTTGCCTTCTAGGCAAGATGACCAAGACTCCATTTAGTGGACATGGCGAAAGAGCGACAGAGTTGTTAGGACTCATACATACTGATGTATGTGGCCCTTTCAATGTCGCAGCTAGAGGAGACTATCAGTACTTCATCACATTCACTGATGATATCAGTAGATATGGCTATGTGTATCTTATGAGACACAAGTCAGAATCCTTTGAAAAGTTCAAAGAATTCAAAAGTGAAGTACAAAACCAACTTGGCAAAAGTATTAAGATGCTTTGATTAGATCGAGGTGGTGAATACCTTAGCCAAGAGTTTCGTGACCATCTAGCAGAGTGTGGGATCGTATCCCAACTCACTCCATAAAAGATAAATGTTGTTCTATCATGCTGAATGATATGCTCTATTGTAATGCACCATTGATGAATGGACTCTATGTTCTAGATCTAGAAAACCCAATCTATAACATAAATACCAAACGGTTCAAACCAAATGATTTGAACCAAACATATCTCTGGCACTGTCACTTAGGACATATAAATGAGAGTCGCATATCCCAGCTCCATAAGGATGGATTACTGGACTCATTTGATTTTGAATCATATGAGATATGTGAATCTTGCCTTCTAGGCAAGATGACCAAGATTCCATTTAGTGGACACGGCGAAAGAGCGACAGAGTTGTTAGGACTCATACATACTGATGTATGTGGCCCTTTCAATGTCGCAGCTAGAGGAGACTATCAGTACTTCATCACATTCACTGATAATATGAGTAGATATGGCTATGTGTATCTTATGAGACACAAGTCAGAATCCTTTGAAAAGTTCAAAGAATTCAAAAGTGAAGTACAAAACCAACTTGGCAAAAGTATTAAGTGTTGGAAACGAGATGGCTATAGAGGGGGGGTGAATATAGACAACGACTTTCACCTTCTAAATTTATCACGATTTCTGAAACTCAAATATCAGTAGCACAGCGGAAGGAGTAGAAAACAGAGTGTGCAGAAAAACAAAACGAAAGCAAAACAAACACGACTAGCAAGATCGCTAACAAGGAGGGTTTACAAGGTTCGGGGATAACTTGCCCCTACTCCTTGGCGTGCCCTTGAGGTGGGTAATCCCTTGATCGTCGGCAGATCAAGCCCCGGTTAACACCGGATATGAAGCAACCTCCTTCTCGGTGGAGAAACCTCCCCACAGTGTGTTTCAAACAATGATATAGAATGAGCACAATGAAACAACAACAAGAAGGATCTTACTCAAACACTTAGCAAGGACAAAACACAGCAAGCTTCCCTGAGCTCCACCCAGTGGCGATCTCACGCAGACCCCTGCTCCGTGTCTTTCCACTGTCGGACTCTAAGCCTCTTGTTTTCTCCTTCAAGCGCTCAAGTATGATGATTGCTCCTCAATAGCTTGCTTAGAATGGTTGAAGAACTCAAGAACAGCAAGCTTGTAACACAGGAACTCAAGAGCACGAAAAATTGAAGAACTTCTTACAAACTCTCCTTCTCACGTTCCTTTTTGTTTCTCCGCCAAGCGACAAGTGACAACATCTCTGTAGCTCCCAGCTACTCATCTGCCAACGCCAGCCTTTACTGAGCTATCTCTGGACTCACTGAGCTCCCCTCAGTCAAGCTCCAGTCTCAGCTCCAGTCTGCAGCTCGCCGTTGCAACCTGAAATGAGAAAGGGGCAAACCTGCTCCAAGGAAAGCACTCTTTGACTTCTCCTTGAGTGTTTGAATCCTCCCCTATCACCTGAAACTCAATCAGAGCATGAGAGCAGCAAATCAAGCAGCATATCAAATATCAGAAACATACATCAGCAAATCAGATACGATCGGACGCTCTGACCACGTCTGACAGTGAAATTTGAATTAAAGTGATCGGTCACCGGACCGATCCAGGGTGTGTGGATCGGTCACCAGATCGATCCACTGCTTCGCTGGGATTCCCAGCTCTCGCAGCTATACACGCCTGATCGGTCACCAAACCGATCAGGGTGAAGCTTGATCGGTCACCAGACCGATCAGAATGGATCCTGATCGGTCACCCAGATCGATCAGGGCAGATGAACAGTTATTTTTTAATCAAATCCAAGATCCCTGATCGGTCACCGGACCGATCCAAGACTTTGATCAGCAAGGGAACTCACTCACCGTTTGCTCCCTGATCGGTCACCAGACCGATCAGGAGCAAGACAGCAAGGAAGCAGCCTGCTCCCTGATCGGTCACCGGTCCGATCAGGAGCCACACAGTAGATTCCCAATCTCACTGTGCGCTCCCTGATCGGTCACCAGTCCGATCAGACATAGCTGGATCGGTCACCAGACCGATCCACTAAGGAGCAGCGTGCCAATGTCCCTGATCGGTCACCAGACCGATCCAGTGACTCAACCCTAGCCCTCCAAGCTAGGAATTCATCCACCTTAGCCCTCCAAGCTAAGGATTTTTCCATCTAACTCTCCATGTTGAGAATTTGCACCTAACCCTCCAAGTTAGGACTTTTCACCTAGCCCTCCAAGCTAGGACTTTTCACCTAGCCCTCCAAGCTAGGACTTTTCACCCAACTCTTCCGAGTTAGAACATCATCCAACCTAGCCCTCCAAGCTAGGCACCTGACCCTCCAAGCCAGGACTTTTTCACCTAATTCTCCAGGATGGGAATTTGCACCTAACCCTCCAAGTTAGGACTTTTCACCTAGCCCTCCAAGCTAGGACTTTTCACCCAACCCTTCCGAATTAGGACTTTTCCAACACCTGGCTTCACTCACCAGGACCCGGCTTCACTCACCGGGATTTTCAACACCTGGCTTCACTCACCATGACCCGGCTTCACTCACCGGGATTTCCAACACCTGGCTTCACTCACCAGGACCCGGCTTCACTCATCGGGATTTCCAATCACCTGGCTTCACTCACCAGGACCCGGCTTCACTCACCGGGATTTCCATCACCTGGCTTCACTCACCATGACCCGGCTTCACTCACCGGGATTTCAACCTAGCTTCACAAGCTAGGACCTGGCTTCACTCACCAGGGTTTCATGCCCAGTCCCCGACCAGGACTTTAACCTAAATTCACTCAACCAAACTTAAATCATTGTCAAACACCAAAACAACAACCGGGCCAGACTGCATCAACAATCTCCCCCTTTTTGTTGTTTAACAACCCGATTTAAGTTTAGGTATCAATCAATTGAAATCCGTTCAATTCTCATAAGGGAATCATGATCCTCCCCTATAATAACCATAAACTTAATCAGCCATTTTCTCCCCCTTTGTCAAACATCGAAAAGGGTATAGTTATTAAGTTTAAACATCAAACTCCCCCTCAACCAAGGGTCTCTCCCCAAACCCAGAATAATCAAAGGATAATTTTTTTTTTGAATCGCACATGAAAACATATACAGAATAATATCATGGTCAAGCATGTATATGTTTCATATGACAAGTAAGTCAAAGGATGATTTTTGAATTGCATATGAGAGGCATATACCATAGATGTATCATGGCAACAATGTATATGCATCATATGGCAATAATTATCGCAGTTCCATTAGACTAATGATCGATACAGAAAAATTTCTGATTTAACTATGAACGATCAATTTTCAGAAAAAATTCTATAATTCTGATTCGTTCAAGATCGGACTGCATTAACACTTGGACTTCCATGTGAAGACATATATAGAAGTATATCATGGTCAAATACGTATATGCTTCACAGTACGAGTAAGGAATGCATCTGTATCTGAAACAAGGTCCTGATCGGTCTCCGTGACTAACCAGGTCTGTTGATTACTGGATACAGAAATATTTTGATTAGTCTGGGGAGCGATCAGATTTCAGAAAAATTTCTGAACCTCTGATACGTTCCTGATCAGACTGCATTGACAATTTGCATTCCGTAACAGTGAAGTAGACTCTATTAATATTCGATATTTCAGAAACAATTCCGAAATATAACATTAAGAACAAGAGTCATGACTCAACAAACCCTTTCTTATGAATTTGAACATTCCAACATAGGTTTGTATCAAATCACTATTAAGTACTAGGTTTGTATCAGATTTGTGTGTATCAGTATGATCAGTAATCTGATACAATTCGATGAGAATTGATTGGTTTGAGGAGGTTTTGGATCAATTTGGAACGATCTGGGAGTTCCTTGATCAGAGTTGGTCTGATCGGTCATCGGACCGATCAGAGGGATCCCTGATCGGTCGGTGGATCGATCAGGTTCGGCACAGGATGTTTTCTGATTTCCAGATTTCAGAAACCGATTTCAGAAATCCTAAAATCAGGTTTGTTTTAATTCTTAGCCATTCCCAAACCCTAACACAATCGGGTGTAATCCGTTTGATCCTAAAGGGTATCTTTTAAAAAAAAATCATTTTCCAAAGTGATCAACATGATTTATGTCAAAGCATAGAGGTAATATATTTGATTCTAAGGATTCCCTTAATCAAAATATATGTCATGATTTGTGTCAGAGCATGATCAATGGGAAATCAAACAAGTCATGAAGTTTAAGTTTGATACAAAGAAAGCATTAACCCTAGACCTTAAGCTCATGTTCTTTGTCTAATCATGTATTGTGAGATTTTCATAGTGATTTTCGAGTTAGTACTAACTAGTGTGTCCATACTTGTTCTTAACCAAAATTAGCATGGATCCATGTTCTATGACACACATAAGAAAATCATGGCATACTTGATCATGTTTACCAAACAAAATACCTTAAGCAAAATCTAAGTCTAAACCTTGAGCTCATGTCTTTGTCTATTGATGCCTCATCATGTATTGATATTGTATACCATATATGCAATTGTGTTCCTTGAGATAAGGCATATAACTTGCAGACAAATATAAATTGCAAAAACAAAACCAATTAATCTAAGCAATTCATGGCAAGAGCAAATTATGTGTGAATCTAAACCCTTCATGTAAAATATAAAAAAATAATTTCCAAGGCTTGTTGACTTATTTTGAAACTAGTATAACCTTAGCCTTGGGTTTGGAGCACCACTTATCAACAACCCATGTTGATAGATGCTCCCCCTCAATTAATGCTTATACAATTCTAAATATTGAGGTTTTAGGTACTCAAATTTTGGGACCTAAGGCATCTACAATGAAAGACTTAGGCACCCATGCCTTAGTCATTTTCTTTTTGACTTTTTGAACCCTAGAATCATTTGATGGTCTAAATTGGGTTCTTGACATCAAGGACACAAAAGTGGGTTCTTTAGGTCGGTAACCTATACCGACCTTGTTATAAACTGCCTTTTGTGAGTTTAAGATCATATCTAGGGATTTGGAGCTTGTTGAAAATTTCTCAAGAATATTCTTGAGGTTTTCAATTTCACCCTTCAAGCCTTATTTTCATCTCAGATTTTCAACATGCAAATTATCAAGATTCTCATCCATTGAGGATTTTTCATGAAATCATTAATATCCTCCACCCTAGAGGATTTTCAATTCTTCTACTTCCAATTTCAACAATTTAACTTTGTTCTTGGATTTTTTAAGCAATCTAGCTAGACATGCAATGGTTCTATAGCACTTATCTAGCTCGGGGAGAAATTATCTCTTCATCATCCGAAGATGATGAAGGCGCGGTTGAGGAGCTTGATTCATCTCCACTCTCCTCTTCATTTGAATCTCTATGGCCATGAGGGCACGGTGATGAGTGTACTCCTCCTCCTCTTCGGATGAACTAGAGACGAATCATCCCATGTGGCCCTCAAGGCCTTCCTTTTCTTCTTTGATTTATCCTTCTTCTTCTTTAACTTTGGACATTCACCCTTGTAATGCTCTTTCTTGCTACACTCATAACAAGTAATGTTTAGATTTATCAATCTTAACTTCACTAGGGTTACCTTTACCCTTGAGGCGCCGGCTCTTCCTCCATCATTCTTCTAACAAAGTTGCCATCTTGGAGGAAGAAGACCAGCGGCCCCTCCTCCTCGGACTCGGATGAGGATGAAGATGAAGCAACTTCCTTCTCCTTCTTCTTCCCCTTCTTCTTCTTCTTGTTGTTCCCTGCCACTAAAGCAATACCTTTCTCTTTTGAACTTTTGTTAGAGATCTCATGTAGTTCCATTTCACAAAATAGATCTTCTAACTTGACAAAAGATAAATCCTTGGAGACCTTGTAGGCATCCACCAAGGATGACCACAAGGCATTCCTAGGAAAAGCTTTGAGAACATACCTAATAAGATCTCGGTTCTCTACCTTCTCATTTATGGAGTGTAGACCATTGAGGATTTCTTTGAATTTACTATGAAGCATACTTACAGTGTCACTTTCTCCCATTGTCAAATTCTGTAGTTGACTGAGAAGGAGGTCTCTCTTGGCTATCCTTGAGTCCCGGGTGCCCTCATGAAGCTCAATGAGCTTATTCCAAAGGTCTTGGGCTGAGGTGAAGGGGCTAACCTTGATTAGTTGATCCTTGGTCATCCCGCATTGCAAGTCA
>JAGFNQ010000643.1:62639-102133 GCA_024364735.1 Boesenbergia rotunda
CTCAATTAATGCTTATACAATTCTAAATATTGAGGTTTTAGGTACCCAAATTTTGGGACCTAAGGCATCTACAATGAAAGACTTAGGCACCCATGCCTAGTCATTTTCTTTTGACTTTTTGAACCCTAGAATCATTTGATGATCTAAATTGGGTTCTTGACATCAAGGACACAAAAGTGGGTTCTTTAGGTCGGTAACCTATACCGGCCTTGTTATAAACCGCCTTTTGTGAGTTTAAGATCATATCTAGGGTTTTGGAGCTTGTTGAAAATTTCTCAAGAATATTCTTGAGTTTTTCAATTTCACCCTTCAAGCCCTTATTTTCATCCTCAAGATTTTTAACATGCAAATTATCAAGATTCTCATCCATTGAGGATTTTTTATGAAAATCATTAATATCCTCCACCTTAGAGGATTTCAATTCTTCTACTTCCAATTTCAACAATTTAACTTTGTTCTTGGATATTTTAAGCAATCTAGCTAGACATGCAATGGTTCTATAGCACTTATCTAGCTCGGGAGAAATTACCTCTTCATCATCCGAAGATGATGAAGGCGCGGTTGAGGAGCTTGATTCATCTCCACTCTCCTCTTCATTTGAATCCTCTATGGCCATGAGGGCACGGTGATGAGTGTACTCCTCCTCCTCTTCGGATGAACTAGAGGACGAATCATCCCATGTGTCCCTCAAGGCCTTCATTTTCTTCTTTGATTTATCCTTCTTCTTTAACTTTGGACATTCATCCTTGTAATGCCCTTTCTTGCTACACTCATAACAAGTAATGTTAGATTTATCAATCTTAACTTCACTAGGGTTACCTTTACCCTTGAGGCGCCGGCTCTTCCTCATCATTCTTCTAACAAAGTTGGTCATCTTGGAGGAAGAAGACCAGCTGCCCTCCTCCTCGGACTCGGATGAGGATGAAGATGAAGCAACTTCCTTCTCCTTCTTCTTCCCCTTCTTCTTCTTCTTGTTGTTCCCTGACACTAAAGCAATACCTTTCTCTTTTGAACTTTTGTTAGAGATCTCATGTAGTTCCATTTCACAAAATAGATCTTCTAACTTGACAAAAGATAAATCCTTGGAGAC
This sequence comes from Boesenbergia rotunda, assembly GCA_024364735.1. Lineage (NCBI taxonomy): Eukaryota > Viridiplantae > Streptophyta > Magnoliopsida > Zingiberales > Zingiberaceae > Boesenbergia > Boesenbergia rotunda. The sequence continues at coordinate 63,730 of JAGFNQ010000643.1, forward strand.
TTTGTAGGCATCCACCATGGATGACCACAAAGCATTCCTAGGAAAAGCTTTGAGAACATACCTAATAAGATCTCGGTTCTCTACCTTCTCATTTATGGAGTGTAGACCATTGAGGATTTCTTTGAATTTACTATGAAGCATACTTACAGTGTCACTTTCTCCCATTGTCAAATTCTGTAGTTGACTGAGAAGGAGGTCTCTCTTGGCAATCCTTGAGTCCCGGGTGCCCTCATGAAGCTCAATGAGCTTATTCCAAAGGTCTTGGGCTGAGGTGAAGGAGCTAACCTTGATTAGTTGATCCTTGGTCATCCCGCATTGCAAAATCACCACCGCTTTCGCATCGGCTTCTCCCTTGCGAACATGCTCAGCCGACCATTTTGATAAATCCAACTCTTTTCCTTCATTATCCTTTGGAGGAGCAAAACCCTCCTTGATAGCAAACCAAGTGTGGATGTTCATCTTCAAGTAAAACTCCATTCTTGACTTCCAATATGAAAAATCACTGCCGTCGAAAAATGGAGGTCGGTTTGTGCTCAATCCTTCTCTTCCAACCATCTTGTAGATAAGCTCTCGGATGTTAAGCCGTGAATAGAGCCCCAAGCTCTGATACCACTTGTTGGAAACGAGATGGCTAGAGAGGGGGGGGGTGAATCTAGCTAGACACAATTTCTTGCTTTCTTTCCAAACTTCTGCACTTCAAGGTTAGACAGCGGAAGCAAATGCAGAACAAAAACTAAGCAGAGAAAGAAACGCAAACCAAACAAACGCTAAGACGGAGATGTACAAGGTTCGGGGATAACTTGCCCCTACTCCTTGGCGTGCCCGTAAGGTGGGCGATCCCTCGATCCTCGGCAGATCAAGCCCCGGTGAACACCGGATATCAAGCGCCTCCTTCTCGGTGGAGTAACCTCTCCACAAGCTGTCTCAGTAGATGAATACAAGATTAAGCACACGAGACACTCGAGAAGGGAAGCTCACAAAGATGAAACAAGAACGCTCAAGCACAAAGCAACAGCGAGCACAACCCACAGCCCAGCCAAACTTCCCAAGTTTCTGTCTGTTCCCCCGTTGTCGCTCCTCTGCTTCCAGCCTCGTCTTAAGCATCTGCTCCCATCACCAGGCTCTCCCTCAGAATCCACTGAAGCCACAGCCTGACCCCCTGACTCCCTGAGCACTCAGTCCACTGAAGACCCTCTCCAGCTGAGCCTCCGTCAGTTGCCAGCTGCTCTCCAGACGCCGTTGAGACCTGAAACAAGGAAACAGCCAAACCTGCTCCAAGGAAAGCCTCCCTTGACTTCTCCTTGAGTGTTTGAGTCTTCCTCTGTCACCTGAAACTCAATCAGAGCATTAGAGCAGAAGATCAAGCAACATATCAACATACATCAGCAAATCGGATTCGGTCAGACGCTCTGACCACGTCTGTCAGTGGAATTTGAATTAAAGTGATCGGTCACCGGACCGATCCAGGGTGTGTGGATCGATCACCAGATCGATCCACTGCTTTGCCGGGATTCCCAGCTCTCGCAGCTATACACTCCTGATCGGTCACCAGACCGATCCAAGACTTTGATCAGCAAGGGAACTCACTCACCGTTTGCTCCCTGATCGGTCACCAGACCGATCAGAAGCAAGACAGCAAGGAAGCAGCCTGCTCCCTGATCGGTCACCGGTCCGATCAGGAGCCACACAGCAGATTCCCAATCTCACTGTGCGCTCCCTGATCGGTCACCAGTTCGATCAGACATAGCTGGATCGGTCACCAGACCGATCCACTAAGGAGCAGCGTGCCAATGTCCTGATCGGTCACCAGACCGATCCAGGGACGCAGACCTAGCCTTCCAAGCTAAGGATTTTTCCATCTAACTCTCCAAGTTGGGAATTTGTACCTAACCCTCCAAGTTAGGACTTTTCACCTAGCCCTCCAAGCTAGGACTTTTCACCCAACCCTTCCGAGTTAGAACTTCATCCAACCTAGCCCTCCAAGCTAGGCACCTGACCCTCCAAGCCAGGACTTTTCACCTAATTCTCCAGGATGGGAATTTGCACCTAACCCTCCAAGTTAGGACTTTTCACCTAGCCCTCCAAGCTAGGACTTTTCATCCAACCCTTCCGAATTAGGACTTTTCACCAATACCTGGCTTCACTCACCAGGACCCGGCTTCACTCACCGGGATTTCCAACACCTGGCTTCACTCACCAGGACCCGGCTTCACTCACCGGGATTTCCACTCACCTGGCTTCACTCACCAGGACCCGGCTTCACTCACCGGGATTTCCATCACCTGGCTTCACTCACCAGGACCCGGCTTCACTCACCAGGATTTCCATCACCTGGCTTCACTCACCAGGACCCGACTTCACTCACCGGGATTTCAACCTAGCTTCACAAGCTAGGACCTGGCTTCACTCACCAGGGTTTCATGCCCAGTCCCCGACCAGGACTTTAACCCAAATTCACTCAACCAAACTTAAATCATTGCCAAACACCAAAACAACAACCGGGCCAGACTGCATCAACACCGGATAGGGGTTTGTGGATCAAGAGACACGTGGAGGGCGCCCCCGACGTCTAGGGCGCCCCAGATGCACTATAAAGGGGCTCAACCCCTGAGGCTTCGACATCAATTCTTCCAACGCCTCTACACTCTTCGACTCAAGCGCTCTGCTCCGGAAACCTCCGATCTCGATATTCAATCGCCGACGACGACCCTCCGCACCGAAGAACTATCTACATCAGGCGTCGGTAACAAAGAGCATAATTGTACTTTTTACTGCACTATTACTGTACACATTTTTGTAATAACTTGCGCGATTATAGAATTGCCCGCAGTAAACGGTCAAGGACCGTGGGCCTTGGAGTAGGAGCCGACCGCGACTCCGAACCAAGTAAAAAACCATGTGTTCGCGTTTGTTTTTTTATTTCCGCTGCGTAATTTCTCTCAATCTAATCCGAAACGGTTTTACGATATTCACCCCCCTCTATCGTATTCTCTCGATCCAACAAGTGGTATCAGAGCGGGGAAGCTCAAATTTGGTGCAACCACCAATTTGAGATTTTTTTTTGGATTTTTTCTTCGAATTTTTTTAATCGAATTTGTTTCGTTAATCAAGGTTGGTGCAACACCACTCGATAAAATTTTCTTTTCTCTTCCCGCACTGCTAATCCAAGACCAAGTCTTGGGACATTTTTTTCTCTCTTTCTTCTCAGTAATTCTTAAATGGCCATGCAAGAGGGCTTCAGTACCGCCAGACCACCACTCTTCGGTGGGGAAGATTTCTCCTACTGGAAGAGTAGGATGGAAGTCCACCTGAAAACTCAGGTGGACATGTGGATAATTATCCAATCTGGTCTGAAAATCCCCAGAAATGCTGAAGGAGTGCCACAATCTTACACTGAATGGGACGCTTCACTCAAAAAGAAAATCGAGGCTGATGTTAAAGCAACCCAAACACTCCAATGCGGCCTAACCAAAGAGGAGCTGAACCGGGTGGGTCCATTCAACAGTGCAAAGGAACTCTGGAGTAAGCTAATTGAATTACACGAAGGAACCTCCAACACCCGAATCAGCAAAAGGTACCTTCTGCTGAACAAGCTGTACACAATCAAGATGAACGACAGTGAATCTGCAGCTCAGCTCCACGCCAGAATTCAAGAGCTGATGAACGGTCTACACACCATCGGACACAAGGTAGAGAACCGTGACCTGATCAGGTATGCTCTTAACGCCTTCCCTAAAAATACTTTGTGGGTATCTATGGTAGATGCGTACAAAGTTTCAAGGGATTTGTCTAAAATTAAACTAGATGAATTATTTTCAGAACTCGAATTACATGAACAGACTAACTGCAATCTGGCCGAGAAAGACATTGCTTTTGTTGCAGGTAAAACTGGAAAGATGACCAAGAAGAAACCTCAACTTGCACCCGAGTCTGATTCGGACTCAGACTTAGAAGAAGCCGAAGGAGATCGACCTAAGCTGGTTCGGCTAGCTCAGGACTACTACAAAGAACTAAAAAACCAGACCAATAGAAGCAAAGTCAGCCGAAGAAAGGAAGAACCAGCCGAACCTTCAAATGAGAAGAATAAACCAAATGTGACCTGTTACGAATGCAAAAAGAAGGGTCACTACAAGACGAAATGCCCCAATCTGAAGGAAACAAAGAAGACAAGAAAGAAGAAGGCCCTTCAGGCAACGTGGGATGAATCCTCATCCGAAGAAGAAGAAGAGGCCCCACAGTCGAACTTGCTCGCCCTGACTGCCTCAGAAGAAATCAAAACCGAATCAGAATCGGAGCCAGAAGACGGAAAGCTCACGTTTTCAGAGGATGGCGAAATCACTGTAAGTGGGTTTTCTAAAAGTCAATTATCCGAATTAATTGCGTATCTTTCTCGCGACTTGGTGAAAGCCAAAATCCGAGTCGAGTCCCTCCGACAGGAAGTAAAACTCCTTAAAGAGGGAGCTGACTCTAGATCCTTAACTGAGAAGATTCAAGAAGGAACTTCAACTCAAGTTGAAAAACTTGAGAAAAAGAACTCCTCCTTGAAAACTCAAGTCAGGGACCTTAGAGCAGCTTTAGAACGGTTCACTTCTGGTTCCAAGGGTCTTGACATGATCCTTGTCGGTTCTAAATTGATCCGGGTTAGGCTGGGGTACCCATACTATGCTGTACTGAATCAGTCTAGACCTAAAATTCAGGCATGGGTACCCAAACTATGCCTGAACAACCAAACTGGGTCAAATCAATATTGGATCCCCAAGGACAAGATTCACATCTTGCCAAACATTATCGTGGCTTTAGTCCAGGGGGAGCCAAATTAAAAATAAATTTCATAGTTAGATAAATTTCTATTTTTTGTTTTAAATTGCATGATTGCTTGTTTATTTATTTTTTGCAATTTATCATGCTTAGATTTAGGACTGGTTAGATTAAGGACTGAGCCAATTAACTGAGATTTGAACAACCTAGTATTGAGTGGCGGTGAGATGATAGTACGTTAGGGAAGCCTCTTCTAATAAGATTAAGTATACACTACTTGGTCTCTTTAGACTGGTGAAACTAGCCGAAGCTACCGATCCAAGACCCAAACTAGTTAGACCAGAATTTTTCAAAAAGTAATTTTGAAAATGAAATTTCATTAAATGGCTTTGTCAAGGAAAGGGTTAATGATCCAATAAGGCTACGACCAAAGAAGGCCTAGTGCCTCGCCAAGACCTGGAAGCCGATTTCTGAAATTCAAATTAAAATTACTCTTTGTCAAATTCAAATTTAACACAAATGTTCAGTTAATTGTAGATTCAAACACTCGTTTTTCAAAATAAATTCAAAACAAATTACTTTCAAAAGTAATTCAACTTTTTCTAAATAAATCATGATTTTTCAAAATAATTCTGTCTACTAAAACCTGTCTCACAAAAACCCATAAGGCTAACGTGATTGACAACTTTAGAATGGATGAGATGGTAAAAATTAACTTAACTAAAATTCATCCCTGTATTGTTGTTTAGTTCAAACATTTACTCCTGTAGTTTAGAACGGAGTTGACCTAATTATTTCAGTTAATACTAATCAAAACATGGTCAAACTAGTCAAACCATGGTCAAAGTAGTCAAACTAATCAAACAATACATCAAAATTGTCCAATCCTACATAGCCAGGGCGCCCGTGACTCCTCGGGCGCCCCCACCTCTTTCAATTCGTTCAAGGAAGAAAAGCTATCATGTCTTCCTAACCAGGGCGCCCCCAGGACCAGTCAAAGGCAGCAAAGCTGCCATCCCATTCTGACCAGGGCGCCCGGGCCATCACGGGCGCCCCCATCCAGCAGCAGGTCACTGCTAAAAGCAATGACCATTTGACCCGGGCGCCCGGGAGCTTCCGGGCGCCCGAGATAAAACACCTATATAAGCCACCCGAACGTCCTCATTTTGCCACACCTAAAACACCTCTCTTTTCCAACTCTTCTCCTTCCAAGGCGACCTAACACCCCCCGAGTGACTCTCTTGCTGCCTCAACCTTGACCATGCCTCCCCGAACGACTACTAGGTATGATTTTTCTTACGCATTTAAGTATTATTTTTCTTAATTCCTTTCTTTTAAACACATGCTTCTTATCTTAGAAAACGCCGAGCAAACCAATCAAACTTCGGTATCGAACCTAGCCCCGACCCTAGGTTCCCAACGTTAGAACTTTGCAATAAGTTTGCCAGGACAATATATAAACCCATCAAAACTAGTTACCTAAATAGACATTTTTTCACTCAATCTTGTCCATTGGCCATGAATGTTATTAACTTCTATCAACTAGACAACCTTGTATTTTGCACTCATCCCATTAACACAACCCTATGTGCAGAATTCTACAACAACATAGTTAGACAGAATGACCTTGTGTTTGTCACCACAGTTCAAGGGATGCCCTTGACAATTACACCTTCGTTGCTCAACCGATTTCTTGGACTACGACTCTCTCAATCCACCTTTTGCTGTTATCCTCCTAGGGATCCTCCCTTTGATGCTCCCTACTCTCACATTGACCTAGATACTCTATACTCCTACTTCTATAGGGATGCTAGAAACCCTTTGGCCAGACGATTTCAGTCTTTGACCTTCAGGTCCAGGACTACGCTCTTTATAGAGTTCTAGTCCGCTGCATTCTACCTTTATCCACTAGGGACGTCGCGACCATGCGACCATTTCATACCTTTCTACTGTACGCATTAATCCACCACCTAGACATAGACATTGGACTTCACATGTTCCACACCATCTTACATGCATCTAGTGTCACCACTCAGGGTCGGGTACACACCCCCTACTGCCACATCATCACCTCTATTCTTCATCATCACGGTAGCAACATTACCGTAGGAGAGATGACCGCGATGACCGAGTTTGATGAAATAGGATATAGAAACTTTTCCCTAGTAGGCATAGAGGTCTCGGGTACCGGGGGATTATCCTGGAGACGTCAGAGAGCCAGAGTCCAGATCGACTCCGACGAGGAGGTAGAAGTCAACGTAGCTGATCTTGCGGCCGAAGCTAGGGAGCACATAGACGAGCCCGCACCTCAGACGTTTGGCGAGAGACTGACACTGCTTGAGACTGAGATCCACAGCCTCCGGGAAGAAGTAGAGGCAAATCATGCGGAATAAATGGAGGCAAATCAAGCCCGACACATGGAGTATATGAACGCCCTCAGGGCCGATCGAGAGACCAACGACGCACGGTATAATGAGATGATGCCACTGTTCCACTCTTGGCAGCCCGGTCCATTCTTTCCTCCGGGCCCCTCCTCTTAGACCCTAGTTGACTTATTGTACTATGTTTGACTGTGCTGGTTCTTGCTTTGACCAGTTGACTTCTATGCACTAATCATATCTAGTTGCTTGATGCTTACTTAATTATCTGTCTCTTATCAGTTAGGCAGTTAGGACTATGATTGGTAGAATAGGCTTACTCTACTTCTATTTTTCTAAAAACTATTTTATTACTTGATTTTAAAATCAGTTTCTACTTAATTTGCAAAATCATTTTTTGAATTAGTTTTTCGTAAGAAAAATTACCCCCTTCAAAACTAGGGCTATTTTCGCAAATGGAATTAGCTTAGGCCCTAACCCTAAAACTGCATGCACCTATAGATCTAGAAGCCAGCATCTCACAAGCACCTTAGGGTACTTTTAACTGATAACCTAGAATGGGTTGAGATGCTTAGGTCTTTGCCTTAATTCAAGATGCTTTAAGTCAGTGCATCTGCAGTAATTGGGGCACTAAATACAAATTAAACAGTAATCAGGTTAAGTGTCAAGCTTAGAAAATCTAACTTGAACAAAACACTTAACTTGACTAACCCTAGCGAAAACTACTGTTTATAACAGTTAGTAAGTAGCTAATTGGGTTAGACAGGACCCGAGCGAGATAATTCAAATTGATTTGGTCTAGATTTATACCTTGAATTGGTTCAGTACAACACATTATTCTTTTGCTATATTCTTATGCATTTTTTTATTTTTTTCTATATTGCTTTGTTTCTTTTGATATATGGCAAAGGGGGAGAGATTGGAAAGGAGTGAAAGTTTGAAAATTTATTTTTTTTCAAAATTAAAAATTTTCAAAACTTTATCCTTTCTTCAAAAAGTAAAATCATCTAAGTTGTTTTCAAAAACTATTTCTAAGTACTTGACCTGAGCTATTTTCAAAGTACTTGACCTAAGCTGTTTTCAAAATACTTGACCTGAGCTGTTTTAAAAAACTGTGTCTAAGTACTTGACCTAAGATGTTTTTTTTCTCTAAGTACTTATTTTTAAACTTCTCTAATAGAAAAGTCTCTAAGTATAAAGTTTTTAAAGTACTAAAGAGATTGAATTTTTTTTTTTCAAAATTTTTTTTGTAATAAAAACTTCATAAGATGTTTAGAAAATTTTCTAAGTTATTGACTTGAAAATCTTTCTAAGTGTAATGGTTCTAAGTATAAATTGTCCAAGTGCCCAACCAAATTTTTTTTTTGGAGAATATTTTCTAAAACTTCTTTTGAAAAATGGTCTAAGTGTTGAAAAATCAATTCCATTTTTAGACTTAGAGATTTTTCAAACCCCACAAATCTTTGAAAAACCTAGGGGGAGATTCCTTCCAGGAGAGGAAACTAAACTGGTATTTCACCTGTCTATTTGTTATTAGTGATATGAGAGAAGTGTCCTAAGGCAATCGCCTTATGATTGTAAAAACATTTATTTTAATAAATTATAATTCACTATTTGAGTATACATGCTTGTGTATTTGATTGGGATCTTAAACTCATCTACTGAATGTCCGCAATACAACTCACAGCATAAGAGAATTTGTGATGGGATCACAACTAGTGATTATCTCTAAATGTGCAAATGTGAAGTATTGAAAATATCCCTAGTCGATGAATTGATAAATACGGACACTATCAATTCTGTTGAGACTAGCATGGGTTATTCTCTAATCAGCTGATTCTCACTGGCTGGTGACATTGGGATGTCCGGAGATAAACATGGATGCTAGTTAAGGGAACTAGTTCATTGGAGTGACTAGCTGTAAGACTTCATATGGAATCTATCTATAGAAATGTCAATGAAGTTCTTACTGCGGCTTAAGTGCGATGTTCCTTTGACTTGCGGTGTTCAAGTCGTCTTGGTCATGGAGACTTATACTTTAACATCTTAAGCAAGCATCTCCAAGGAGGTGTGGACCCAGGATGATTGGGTATAAGCCGAAGTGCCCGAAGACGTTTGAACAGCCTACAAAGGATTCACCACTCCTTGCGAGGAGATGTATACCCAGGCCTATCGTCGGATTGTTACTCAAAAACCTCTGGCCAGAGTATATCATGTTTAGAGTGCGAGTCTCTAAAATACATGAGAGTAATTAGAAATCCAAAGGACGAGAAAGACACTACTTGGGCTAGGTGTGACGTAGTCAGCCTAGTGGGGACTGACACCATAGACCGTGTCCTGAACCAAGTGGGTATAAGGTGGTGAAGGGAATGGGGCACGATTCATTAGAGCTGCTGAAGGGTTTTAGAATAATTTCTTCTGGGGTCAAACCGTTGATCTTTCGATTAATTGGGGATCATGATGTACTACTAGGTGCCACTCATGATCGTTCTATAATTTATTGATTATAGACGGCCAACATAAATCGAAAGCCTATTTAGTCACACGCACTACGAGTAATCCGAGGGATTTAAAACGAGTTGAAAATTGGATTTTCCGATCAAGAGAAATAAGTCGAATCTGAGTTAATCAGAGGCGCAATGGAAGCTAAAAATGGCTAAGTCTTTTTGAAGGCTTTTTGGGCGAATTAAATGAGTTTAATTCGCATTGGTTCGGCTCGGTTTGGGCCGGCCAAAGAGGGTGCCAACCCTCCTTGGTTGGCCGGCCACTTATTGGGGAGAAAACCAATTAATTTTGGTTTAATTAATAAAGTAAATCTAGCACGATTTATTTTATATGGATAAATAAATTTGTATAAAGAAATTTATATAAATAATTTTATAGAAATTTATTCTTTTTTATGGAAGTTAAAATAATCCATGAATTGGTTTATTTTAATTTTATAAAATCAATTATGAATTGATTTTTCCATAATAAGAAAGATTATAAATTTCTTATAAAATTTATTCCATAATAAAAGGAGAGATTAATTAGTTTTATTATAAAGATAGTTATAATAAAACTTGGTTTAAACGGAATAATTAATAAGAGAATTTATATGATAAATTTCTTATGATAATTAATTAGTTTTATTATAAAGTTAGTTATAATAAAATTCATAAGAGAATTTATAGGATAAATTTCTTATGATAACTAATTAGTTTTATTATAAAGTTAGTTATAATAAAACTTGGTTTAAACGGAATAATTCATAAGAGAATTTATAGGATAAATTTCTTATGATAATTAATTAGTTTTATTATAAAGTTAGTTATAATAAAATTCATAAGAGAATTTATAGGATAAATTTCTTATGATAACTAATTAGTTTTATTATAAAGTTAGTTATAATAAAACTTGGTTTAAACGGAATAATTCATAAGAGAATTTATAGGATAAATTTCTTATGATAACTAATTCCGTTAATTCGGTTAAGAGGAGACTTGGCAAGGGAGAAGCAACTATATAAGGAACCATAGGCAAGCCTTGGATTCCTAAGATTTGGATAATCGATATAGAGCTCCCTCTCTCTCTCTTAATTCTCTTCTCTCTTTTCCTTTCCCCACCTAGGGTCGGCGCCCTCTTGGCAATTAGGGCCGGCGCCCTCTTGAGGACCTAGGGCCGAAGCACCTCCCTCCCAAGGGTGAGTTGCCGTGAGCTTCAACAAGAAGGAGGAACCAAACAAGAAGAAGAAGAAGCTGATAGCGACTCCTCTCTTCTCGGAATTCGATTCCGTTTCTTTGTTGGTTAGTTTCCACTCTTTCCTATTTCTTCTCTTGTTTTTCTAGTTGTGCCTTCCGAGAATCTAGTAGTTCTCGTCGGCACAAAACTCGTGACTTTGCGAAGTCATCCCAAAGAGAACTCGGCGTGGACGCGAATAGAGGCGAAGCTTCCAAGGGACGCTACGGTTGGATCTCGTCCCTTACTTCGAGTTACGCGAGGTACAAAGTAAATTAGTTTACTTTTTCCGCAATGTTTTATTTTATGATTATGTCAACACACCATAAGATTGCATGCTAGATACGAAGTTAAAATAATTTAGGAAATTATTTTATGCAAATTCTTCCGCTGCACGTAAAAATTTAAAATTTTACGAACTCGTATCCTTGTCGACATGCACCCGGTCCCAACATTTGTAACTTAACTTTTTGAACCAGGTTGCCATAAATCAAAAAGGGGGAGATTGTTGGTGCAGATAGCACCCAAGTTGAACTTGGGTTTTGATAATGACAAAGGGTTCAAAAGTTAAGATGTTATTTTTATCTAACATGTTACTTGAGTGTACAGATTGAAGTCCTAGCGAAGGACTGCTAGGCACTTAGCGAAGGACCGTTAGGCATCGAAACCCTAAGACCTGGCGAAGAGCTGCTGGGCACCTAGCGAAGGGTTGCTAGGAGTCGAAGACCTAGCGAAGGATTGCTAGGCACCAGGCGAAGGACTGCTTGGTAACAAAGTCCTAGCGAAGGAATGCTAGGCACCAGGTGAAGGACTGCTTGGTAACGAAGACCTGGCGAAGGACTGCTGGGCAAAAGTCCAATCGGAGGAGCTGGTTGGCAATAGGTAAATTCTCCTGAGAGGAGTAGGTGAGGACGCGTTCCCCGTCGAGAGAACAGTAGGCGTCGGTTCGACCTAGGGTTCCATTTTGGAGACCCAAAGTCAGTACCAAGACAGCTAAGGCTGTATGAACTTAATATTCTTGCTTTATTTTGTTTGGTACTAACCCTGGATGCAGAACCGAAGGAACGAGTTTCTGCAGCTCAGAACGCCCCAAAGGAGAGGGGCAAATAGCTGGGCAAGGTGCCCCGGAGGTCCCGGGCGCCCCCAAGGTGAAGGTAAGACAAGCCGAGCAAGTAACGCTTCGGAAGCTCACTTGGGCAGGCACCCTCAAGCTCCCGGCGCCCCCATGGTCCCGGGCACCCCGGATGCCTCGGGCGCCCTGGGTCCAAGTCAGCCAGCGATCAAAGCAAAGACATCCACGAAGCCAGCAAGACCAAGTCAACCGGGGCGCCCCCTGTGTCCCGGGCGCCCCCGTCAAACTCCGAGCCCGATCCTGGAGGGATAAGGGCTGACCGAGTTCCGGATAGGGGTTTGCGGATCCAGAGACACGTGGAGGGCACCCCCGACGTCCACGGCGCCCCCAGATGCACTATAAAAGGGGCTCGACCCCTAAGGCTTCGACTTCAATTCTTCCAACGCCTCTACACTCTTCGACTCAAGCGCTCTGCTCCGGAAACCTCCGATCTCGAGATTCAAGCGCCGACGACGACCCTCCTCACCGAAAAACGATCTACACCGGGCGTCGGTAACAAAGAGCATAATTGTACTTTTTACTGCACTATTACTGTATAAATTTTTGTAATAACTTGCGCGATTATAGAATTGCTCGCAGTAAACGGTCAAGGACCGTGGGCCTTGGAGTAGGACCCGACCGCGACTCCGAACCAAGTAAAAAACCTTGTGTTCGTGTTTGTTTTTTTATTTCTGTTGCGTAATTTCTCTCAATCTAATCCAAAACGGTTTTACGATATTCACCCCCCTCTATTGTATTCTCTCGATCCAACATGACTTCCCTTGGATGATCCCTGAGTCACCTGCACACTTAGCAGCACATTAGGGCAGCAAATCAACATAAGTTTAAAGCATCAGAACATATCAGTGGAGTATCAGTGGTGATCAGAAGTGTTCAGAGCGCGATCAGAACGCCGGACAGCGCGTTTGAATTAAAGTGATCGGTCACTGGACCGATCAGAGAGCCTCCTGATCGGTCACCAGACCGATCAGGGTGGGTTCAGACTGATCAGGTTCCATCCTGATCGGTCCCCAACGCTCAATCAGAAATCGTGATTTCTCCGAGACTGATCACCAGACCGATCCCAGGTTGTGGATCGGTCACCAGACCAATCCACACCTTTGCAGGGTGATTTCTTAGCTTCGCAGTCCAACCCTCCTGATCGGTCACTAAATCGATCAGGGCATGCTCAGACCGATCAGGCTCCGTCCTGATCGGTCATAGTGAGGAACTCGCGACACTTGATCGTTCACCAGACCGATCTGAACAGTATCTCTGATCGGTCACTGGACTGATCAGGAGCCAAGTAGTAAGGTTCCCAAAAACCCATTGTATGCTCCCTGATCGGTCACCAGACCGATCAGGAGCTTAGCAGGAAGTGAACTCTAAGCTCCCTGATCGGTCACCAGATCGATCAGGAGTCGATCAGTAGCCCAATAAGGTCACTGAGTGCTCCCTGTTCGGTCACCAGACCGATCAGTCATTGCTGGATCGGTCACCAGACCGATCCACGAAGGAGCACCGTGCCAACTTCCCTGATCGGTCACTTGACCGATCCAGGCAAGCCCAAATGCACTCCAAGTAACAAGAACAAGCCTCCGGTCCATCTCTGACTCGTGTCATGCCCAGCTTCACTCACTGGGACTTCGACCTAGCCCTCCAAGCTAGGACCTGGCTTCACTCACCAGGGTTTCAGTCACCCAGCTTCACTCACCGGGACCCGGCTTCACTCACCGGGATTTCATCCAACCTAGCCCTCCAGGCTAGGACCTGGTTTCACTCACCAGGGTTTCAGTCACCCAGTTTCACTCACCGGGTTCCGACTTCACTCACCGGGATTTCATCCAACCTAGCCCTCCAGGATAGGACCTGACTTCACTCACCAGAGTTTCATTAAACCTAGCCCTCCAGGCTAGGACCTGGCTTCACTCACCAGGGTTTCAGTCACCCGGCTTCACTCACCGGGACCCGACTTCACTCACTGGAATTTCATCCAACCTAGCCCTCCAAGCTAGGACCTGGCTTCACTCACCAGGGTTTCATCAACCTAGCCCTCCAGGCTAGGACCTGACCCTCCAAGTCAGGACTTTTTCACATCTAACCCTCCAGGTTAGGACTTTTCCACACCTAACCCTCCAAGCTAGGACTTTTCACACCTAACCTTCCAGGTTAGGACTTTTCACACCTAACCTTCCAGGTTAGGACTTTTCACACCTAGCCCTCCAAGCTAGGACTTTTCACACCTAGCCCTCCAAGCTAGGACTTTTCCACACCTAACCCTCCAAGTTAGGACTTTTCACATGCCAGCGTGCGATCTCCCGATCCACCTGGACTTAATCCTAATTCAACCAAACTTGAATCAAACTTAAATCGGTGTCAATACCAAAATAACAATCAGGGTCAGACTGCATCAACATGAGTGAAGCCAGCTCCATCAAGGTCCCTTGGGTGCACACAAGCCTCCAGCTTGTCTCCATGCCACCCTTCACCGTACCGAGACCGTCCAGTCAAGTCAATATGTGTACCTGTACAACCTGCACACTCAGCATACACATATAAGAACACAAGGGTAAACCTAACTTAAACCCTTTGCCCAAACATCAAAACACTTGGTCACTCCAGACCACAGATTACCTCAACAATCTCCCCCTTTTTGATGTTTGGCAATACGTTTAAGTTTGGGAAAGCAAAATAGTAGTCTATAGCATTAACAACGCTAAAATCATGCATATGCAATGCATACATGGATCCTATCCCAAGACATCCCACACCTAACCCTCTAAGTTAGGATTTTCCATACCTAGCCCTCTAAGTTAGGAATTTTCTACACCTAACCCTCCAAGTTAGGATTTTCACCACCTAACCTTCCAAGTTAGGATTTTCACCACCTAACCCTCCAAGTTAGGACTTTTCAACACCTAACCCTCCAAGTTAGGACTTTTCACGGGCTTTTTAAAGCTTCTCCCAAGCTCCCCCTACATTGGACTTACAAAGGTTTTTTAAGAACCTCTCCTAGGTTCCTCTTACGCCAAGAATGGAGCAACCATGCTCTCCCTTAACCTCAGCTCCCCCTAAACCCAGAGTTTCTAGCAAAGGAGTGTTTGGTTTCCCAACTTAAACCCATCACTTCTCCCCCTTTGCCTAACATAAAAAAGAACCCAACAATATCTCAATTATTGGTTCTTTTAATCCCTAATGACCATAAACAATGTGTACTAGCCCCCCATACACTTGTTTTGCATCATTTGAACACATACCCAGTTGCTAATACAAAATTCAGCCTTTACCAGTCAACTGCCCCTAGGGCAGTCGACTGATACTCTGAAAATCAGAATTTCAGCCTTTCTGACGAAATTTAGAAATGCGCCACAAATTCCATAAATCTCCAAAAATTCTCAAATTTTATGGAGACATTTGTGGTACCCATACCTACTTGGGAAAAATACATTCCAAGATGTATCTATCACCATTTCCAAGTTTGACATGAAACCCAAAATTAGCTAAAAACTTTAATCAAACATTGACTTAAAGTCTTAGTTTTGGTTTGCTCTTGATGTTTTTGCCCATGTCAACCCACAATGCATCCTTAGCATTGATTTACATGGTAATTACACACCAAAAACCAATTTTCATGCAATATGACCCCAATGTCATATTTCCATGCATGAAACTCAAAAATACCGTGCCAAAATCCAAGAATTGAAACTCAAGTCCATCTCCAATTCCTTTGGCACACTCCATGGTCCATCTAGACCTCTAGGAGGAACCCTCCAAAGATCCATTCACCATATATCCCAAAGGCTCCTAGAGCTCCCCCTTGAGCTCTTAGCCCTAGCCACCTCCCTAGGTGACTCAACCCACACTAAGCCACACCGGTGTGCCCCCGGTGTTTCTTGGCCTACAAAATGGGCCTTCTTAACTTTGGACACCTTGTCCTTGGTTAAGTCACCCTTTCTACCTTTTGATGACACCCACTTGCCATCCTTGGACTTACCCTCCTTGCCATGATTATATGCTTCCCCAGCATATTTCGTTCCATCTACCTTGGAGGTCTTAGACCGGTATCCCAAACTTGATCTATCATAGTTGGGTTTTAAGCTACCCAACACCATGTCTAAGCCCTTAGATCCAACCATGAATCTTTCTAGGGCCTTTTCTAATATATCAAGGCTTGCCCTCAAGGCTTGATTTTCCCTTGCCAAGTTTCTAACCTTAGTTTCCATATGTCCACCTTGGACATTCCTGGACCTACCCATTTGCCTAGGCACATTCCTTCCCTTTTTGAGATTAGTGCCATGATCCTTAGGTCTAAATGTCTTGGGTCTATCATTATGCATGCTTTTCCTAGGGTTGTGATATATCTTGTTAACCCTAGTCCTATCATTATATCTAAATCCAAAGTTATGCACCATTAAGCATTTTTCATGAAAACTAGCATGCATGGAGGGATGATTAACATTATTTTTAAAATGCAAGGAGGAACTTAAGTTTGAATTAAACTTTGCCTTAAGGTTAGGAGTTACCTTCCTTACCTTTGGAGTCCCTCCTTGATGTGGGCTTCTTCTCTTCTTCTTTCTCCCATCTCCTCAAGTGCTCCATTTTCTTTAGCTCACCTTTTCTAGGGCACATGGTGTGGTAGTGCCCTAGCTCTCCACATGTGAAGCATCTAATCTTCTCCTTTTTAGCTTGGGCTTCTTCACTCCTACACCTTATGTTAGATTTAAAAGAACATGAAATGAGTGTAGTTTTTACGTCCATTTTACCTTTCGGGCACTTGTCCTTGTAGTGCCCCTTTTTGTTGCAACCAAAGCATGTAATGTGCTCTTTTGATTTAGCTTTGGTGGAGATAGAGGCTAGGTTGACTTCTTCTTCAACCTTGGATGATGTGGATGCTTCCTCTTGTTCCGGTATAGATGAAGCTCTCTCCTCCCCCTCAATCCTTGAGGTAGAGACCTCTTCCTCTTCTTCTCTTGAGGAGGTTGATAATCTTTCACTTAATTCTTCCTCCTCTTGGGCTATCGAGTTCACTTTCTTGGGTTCTTCCACTACTTGACCTTGTGTAGATTTCTCATGATATTCTCCTATCTTCTTCCACAACTCACATGCATCTTTATATTCACCTACACAACTTAAAATATTATTAGGGAAAATATTTATCAAAATGCTAATTATCTTCTCGTTTGCCCTAGCTTTCTCTTGTTGCTCTTTGTCCCAATATCTAGGACGAAGCCTCTTTCCGTGCTTGTCCTTTGGAACTTCGAAGGGCTCTTCAAGGGCAATTCTTAGTTCCCACTCCATTCCGAACCACATCTCGATCCTCGCCCTCCAAAAATTGAAGTCTTCATGATCGTAGGGCGGTGGAGTGTAGATGTCTTCCCCAAGTTTGTCTTCCATGGTTCTTCTTCCTTTAGCGTGTGCTCCCTCGGCGGTTAGTCCAATCAAGAGTGGTCCTCTCTCTGATACCAACTGATAGATCGATCGTGTCCGCTAGAGGGGGTGAATAGCATTTTTCGAACTCCTTTTCTTCCTACACGGTTAGTTGCACAACGGAATATACAATAAAAATAATAAACAAACACTAACCAATGCTAACACGGAAGATGTACTTGGTATCCACCCCGGACGGGTGACTAATCCAAGAATCCGTCGGTGGATCAATCCCCGGATAACCTCCGGCTAGCCCTCGTCGCTCCTTGTGGGTGGAGAAACCTCACCACAACACCTTTTGAAGACTTGAGCACAAAGACTACTATCTTGCCTTTAACCAAGACATGATTCGTCAAGAATCTCAGCCACCACGAAGTCCTCTTTAAATAGGACTCGGGCTGAAACCCTCGCTACCAATCGACTGCCCCCAGGGCAGTCGACTGGTGCCACAGAAATTCGACCGTTACACCCTAATGTTCGAATTCTCAACTAACTCACTAGCCACCTACCAGTCGACTGCCCCCAGGCCAGTCGACTGGTCCCAGGGCTGAGACATTTATGTGAGTTCCATCAGTCGACTGCCCCCAGGTCAGTCGACTGGTCTACTCACTCACCTAAGGTTACCATTCCTGAGTACATTCCACTCCGCACTCAAACCTTAGGATTTCCCGAGTACAATGACACAACACTCGTACCCTCACGACTCGGCTGACTCCTCATCCGCAGCCTTGACTATCGCCTTCGCGCCCTCTTCATCTTCGGCTCCCGTCCCTCGGATGCACGTAAGCCTCCAGCTTGCCTCCATGCCATCCTTCATGCATGCCTCGAAGTCCGCGCCCTCAGCTCATCGTCCCTGCTCCATCAAGGTCCCTCGGGTGCACACAAGCCTCCATCTTGTCTCCATGCCACCCTTCACCGTACCGAGGCCGCCCAATCAAGTCAATATGTGTACCTATACAACCTGCACACTCAACATACACATATAAGAACACAAGGATAAACCTAACTTAAACCCTTTGCCCAAACATCAAAACACTTGGTCACTCCGGACCACAGATTGCCTCAACATTAAATATTTTAAAATTTTCATCTTTGGTTTTTAAAAACCTAACCCAGGTAAATCTAGAATAATCGTCAATAATTACTAAGCAGTATTGATTTCCGCTTAGTGACTTGGCTCCATGAGAATCAATTAGGTCTAGGTGTAGGAGATCAAGTGTAGCTTGGTTTAAGTTTGATTGGACAGGTTTATGGGTTGACTTTATTTGTTTACCTTGTTAACATAGGTTACAAATTGAATTTTCAAAGTTTCTAATTTAGGGATACCCTTAACTAATTTATTTTGACTTAGTTTTGAAATTTTGTGTGGGTGTGACCTAGTCTTCTATGCCATAAATTAGTTTCTTCTTGTTGGGCTATAAAATATCTAGGTGAAGATGGTAGATTAATAATATAAATATTATTTTTTGTAATTCCCTTAAGGGTTACATCTGGGCCATGTAAGTTCCTAATAAGGCAGTCTGAATTATAGAAAGTAACTATATATCCAGTATCACAAAGTTGTCTAACACTAAGTAAGTTAAATTTAAAAGTATCAACTAATAACATCTTTTTAATAATAAAATCATAGTTCAATTCAATATTATCTGAACCAATTACCTTAAGTGTGATATTATTGCCAAATGCCACCGAACCTAGATTTTTGTACTTGATTTTGGTAAACTTCAATTTGTCTCCAGTCATATGTCTAGAGCATCCACTATCCAACATCCACTGATCTAAATCTTTATGTTCCTACACATAAAGTGCCCTGATTTCGATCCATTAATGTAGAAATATAAGGATAGATGAATTGAATTTCACCACCTAGTCTGTCTCACCCAATCTGAGTTATCAGTCATATTACTCCTATGGGTATTTCTTCGAGACAGGTTTTAACTTTATTGGTTAAATTATGTTGAGTTAAGTTGAATTTTGAAAAAATGTTTGAGTTAAATTTGAAAAATATTTAAGTTAAATTTGAAAAATATTTAAGTTAAATTTTGAAAAATATTTGAGTTAAATTTGAAAAAAAATAAATTAAATTTGAAAAATATTTTAAGTTAAATTTGAAAATTAGTTTAAGTTAAATTTGAAAAATATTTAAGTAAATTTGAAAAATATTTTAAGTTAAAAAAAATTATGTTAAATTTGAAAATGTTTTAAGTTAAAATTTTGAATTAAGTTGAATTTATATAAGGTAAAATTGTAAATTGGGTTTAATACATTAAAGATGGAATTGATTAGGTTGTGAGGTTGGTTGGGTTGGACTAATCTTTTAGGTCATATTCATCTTACCCAATTCTAAGTGACAAAACAGGATATCCTTATTTGTTTTGTGAGATGCATTTAATTTTATCTTTTGGATTTAAGTTAAAAACTATGATTTGATTAAACATTGAGTTAGATTTAAGTTTAACAAATAGTAATTTGAAAATAGATTTCAATAATCGACTTCTATATTTTGGCGAGGCACAAGGACCTTCTTGGTTATCGGAGCAACGACCCTTTCCTAGACAAAGTCTTTTAAAAAAAAATTATTTTCAAGTTACTCTTTGAGAAACCCTAGTTTAACTAGTCGAGGATACGACGAGGTAGCTTCGGCTAGTTCCATCGGACTAAAAAGACCAAATAGGGTACGTCTTACACTACTCGACTCCTTAGACAGACTTCCCTAACGTACTATCATCTCGCCCCACCCTAATACTAGATTGTGCATGTTTCAATCAAGTCAGGTCCTTTAAAAAAGAAAAAAAAATCAAGTCAGGTCCTTATCTAACCAATTTTATTCCTAAGCATGACAATTTTGCAGAATAGTAAATAAACAATCATCAAGCAATAATTCAAAGAAACATGCAGGGAAATCATCTAATTATGAAAATAGTTTTTCTATTGGTTCCCCTAGACTAAAGCCTCGATATGGACTATCTAGGATATGAATTTTGTCCTTAGGGATCCAATAGTGATTTGGTTCTACTTGATTAGTCAAGCTTAGCTTAGGGATCCATGCTTGGACTCGGGTTCTAGTTTGGTTCAATACAGAGTAATAAGATCTATACCATGAGTTGGTTCTGTAACGCCCTAAAATTTCCATTTTTAGTACTTAAAGTCCTTAGAATTATTTAGAAATGGTTTAGAAATATTCTAGATATTTTTAGGAATTTTTAGAGTATTTTTATGGAATTTTCCGAGTCCGTTTGGTGTTTTTGGAAAAAGAAAAAGAAAAAGAAAAAGAAAAATAATAAAAACATTTAAGGGCAGCCGGTGGATTGAACCCGCGACCACCACGAAACAGCCCGCGCGCGCGCGCAACCAGCCGGGCTAGGGTATCAAGCACAGAAAAGGAAGGAGAGACCTATATTTAAGGAGTAGTTAGGTCGATTTGCCCCCATAAGTATAAATGGAAAAACCAATTAAGTGCAGCTGGTGGATCGAACCCGCGACCAGCACGTAACCAGAAACGCGCGCGACCAGCTGGGCTAGGGTATCAAGCACACAAAAGAATGGAGAGACCTATATTTAAGGTGTACTTAGGTTAATCCGCCCCATAAGTATAAATAGATAATTAAAGAGAGAAGTTTTATTTTCTCTCCTCTCCAAACCCTCACGCCGACCCCTCCTCTTCTGGGCGAAACTACACCAAGCTCTAGGGGGCCGGTTAAGGCTCTTCTCCAAGAGATAATTCTATATTCGGGATCCCCGCGGCGAGAGGAACGCGTAGACGTGAAGAATTCTCCGAGATCTCAAGTTTCTCTCGAGTCCTAGACGTTAATCTTGGTTGTAAGTCCAAGATATCAATGTAAGTACTGCTCACCTGCAGTAAGAAGCGGTTTTACCGCGAGAATTTCCTTTAAAAGTTTTTAAAAGAGAATTTTTCCTTTTTGCTTTAGTTTTTGCATGTGATCTTAGTTTCTTATATGCTTATATATGTTGATTAATACCCTATGTGAGTTTAGGGTCCAAGAAAAGCTATGAGAAAAGAAAAGAAAAGATAAAGATAAGAAAAGAAAAGGCCAAGGCCTTAAGAAATCCCCAAAAGTCAAGACTTAGGGATTTTTAGCACGCAAGGTGCTCCAGAAAATGCCAAGGCATTTACAGATAAGAAAGAAAAGAAAGAAAAGCTATTTTATTTTATAAGGCCAGTACCCGGCGTCCAAGGGCGTCGTTAAAGAAATCCAGGTGTCCAATTCCAAGGTCTTGGCCCTGGTAGACCAAGGTCTGCTCTATTAGGATTGGTGGCTCGCTACCCCAACCTTTTAGGGAACGCGCATATCAGATGGTACTTACGTCTTCAGTGGATCCAAGTGATTATTATTTTCAAGTATATGCTTTAGCAAAGTTTCGAAAATTTAAGAAAGTTTTCAAAAGTTAAAGAATAGCTAAAGTTCCAAGTTGAGCCAAGAAAAGTAAATTGAGATTTATTATTGCTTGAGTATGCATGTTTTGAGCTATACATGTTCTTAGTTTTCTTTCAAGCATATTAGTATCTCATATGATGTTCAGTTTGATCTAGAAGCATGTTTGCACATTTCGAGATTTTGTGAGCTAGATAGTACTTACTAAGCTTTATGCTTATAGATGCATTTCCTCTTATTGCAGATAAAGGTAAAGGCAAGCAATTCTGAAGGAAGACGACGAGGCGGTGCTGAGTAGAGTGTGTGTGGTGGCTGATTATGGAGAGATCTTTGAGACGAGACAATTTAGTTATTTGAATTGCAATGTTTAAGTTTATTCAAATTTCAAGTTCTTGCTTATGGAGATTATAGAGTATTTGAGTTTTGGATAGTTTTACATGCTCAATTTCTTAGAGTAAAGATTCCATGTCATTTCATTTAGCATACATATCCTTATGATTGCATTGGATGAGTAGAAGTGTAAGTAGTTAGAGATATTGATACTTTGTTAGAGAAAAAGGTGTTTGTGCCAAGATAGTATCAATTTCCCTTTGAATCAAGTTTTTATTGCTTAAAAATGTTTAGAAAAGTTGCAATCACATTTCATAATGCATTAGCAAGGTTGTAGAACATGTATTTGGCGTTATGAATGCATAGGAGTCAAGATTGGTACAAACTCTATTGTTAAAGTTTATATAAACTTGTTTAGTTTATTTTCTTCCATAAAAGTCCTAAATTCAAGTTTATGGATTCGTTTGATTGGCTAAATTATTTAGGAAACTGACATAGAGTATAGAAATGGTGTCGTAGTTTGATATGGCTCGAAACTGAATGAATGGTGGACTTAAGAAGCAAGAGCCGAAAACCTGTAATTCTGATTACAGGCGTACCAGTCGACTGCTACGTCACCAGTCGACTGGTACGGGCAGTTTGAGTTGGGTGAGGCTTGTTTCAATAAGTATCAACTACGAGTTTTGAGAAGGAAAGTGTGATATGGTAGCATGCATGACTACTTAAGTTAGAATATAATTGTTAGAAGAATTTAAAAGAAAAAAAAAAGATTTCCGCATTTTACTTTTAGTCATGTATAAAAGTTGAGAAGTAGAGGAAAGTAACGATCTGTCTAAGGCAGTAAGAAGGCGGGTCGCTACAGGTTCGGTAGCCAAGTCCGGATCAGTTGAGAACGGATTTCTATTTTTCAAGAATCATGCCAAGATTCATGGAATCCGTGGTAAACCATTCTAGTGTAACTCTAAGTTCTTTCACCTGAGTGTTTAGGGAGGAATTCTCTTCCTCAAGTTGTTGAACTTGAGTTGAGGTTCCTTCCTGAATCGTCTTAGTCAAGGAGCTTGAGTTGGCCTCCACCTTTAAGACTTTTATCTCCTGTTGGATGGACTCAACCCAGACGTTGGCTTTAGCCAACTTACGTGACAAATACGAAATTAAATCATATAATTCAGAATTGGGAAAACCCCTTATAGT
The DNA here is from genome assembly GCA_024364735.1 of Boesenbergia rotunda. NCBI lineage: Eukaryota > Viridiplantae > Streptophyta > Magnoliopsida > Zingiberales > Zingiberaceae > Boesenbergia > Boesenbergia rotunda. The sequence goes on from JAGFNQ010000643.1 coordinate 87,036, forward strand.
GATTCGGCCGTCTTCTGACATTGATAGTGTTTCGGTTCCGCAGCATTCTTTCAGCTCTATTTCTGACTCGGTGTCGAGTTCTTTCGATGTCGTCAACGCGAGGAGGTTGGAGTGAGGTGTTTCTTCTTCGTCCTCCGAAGACGACTCGTCCCATGTTGCTTGGAGCGCCTTCTTCCTCCTTGTCTTCTTGGCCTCCTTTAAGTTGGGACACTCTGATTTGAAGTGACCCTTCTTGTTGCACCCATAACAGGTGATATCAGTTTTGCCTTTTTGACTGGTGCTTGGTTGAGTTGGATCATCTTTTGGCTGAACCTTCTTCTTCTTCTTTCTCTACCCTTTGATCATCTTGTAGTAGTTCCGAGCCATTCTGACTAGCTCGGGATGGATGATGCCATCGTCGTCAGATTATGAGTCGGAATCAGACTCGGGTATCGGTTGTGACTTTTTCTTCTTTAGTTTGCCTGGGACTTTACCTGCAATAAGAGCAACACTTTTCTAGACCTATGTAGAGTTAGTCTGCTCATGTAATTCTAGTTTCGAAAATAACTCATCTAATTTGATTTTTGATAGATTCCTCGAAACCTTGTATGCATCTACCATAGATGCCCACAATGAGTTCCTGGGAAAAGAATTTAAAGCATACCTTATTAGGTCCTGATTTTCTACCTTGTGGTCGATGGTGTGAAGTTCGTTCATTAGCTCTTGAATACGTGCATGAAGTTGTGCAGCGGTTTTGCCGTCTTGCATCTTAATATTGTATAGCTTGTTAAGGAGCATATCCCGCTTGCTGATTCTTGGTCTTCAATTAGCAGTGTGGTGTAGAAATATATAAACTGAAATTCTTGAGTGGTATTGCACCAACTTCGAGAAATGAGAGAATCCACGATCGAAAAAGAATTAAAAAGAAAATATCAGAAAGAGGCAATAATACCTTTTCTGATAGAAAATAACGAAAAAATCCGAAAAAAATGCTCAACTGGTGGTTTCACCGAGATTGAGCCACCCGCTCTGATACCACTTGTAGGATCGTTGTGATCGATAGGGGCGGGTGAATATCGATTATGTATTTTTGGAAATGAATCGAGAGTAAGCACAGAGAAAATAAAGAAACTCGCAAGATAAAACATTGCTAACACAGTTTATTTTTACTTAGTTCAGAGTCTGTGACAGCTCCTACTCCAAGGCCCACGGTCCTTAACTATTTTCGTTGGGCAATACTATAATTCGTAAAATGATTTACAAATATAATAAATTAAGTATAGAAATGAAATGGAAATTATACCAATGCCACTTTAAAAGAAGAAAAGACCCTTTTGTTGTAGACGCAACGTGTCATTGATCTTCAAACTTCTTTGGCGCAGAGAACTTGAGCATGGAAGTTTTATCATAGAGTTTTCAAGTACTTGAATTGATGTCTGGAAGCAAGGTGGTGAAACCCCTTTTATACTTGTACTCGGGCGCCCGAGAAGCTATAGGGGTGCCCTCCACATTGACGATTCGGCCTCGTCGTTATCCACTGACTCGACCAAACTCTATCCCTTCTCGGGTGCTTGGGAGCACTGGGGCGCCTAGGAGCTGACGTGGCACCTCCAACCAGTGACTGCCAACTCAGCTTTCGCTAACACTGAGAACCACCTTTGGGGCGCTTAGGTCCTCTCAGGCACCCCTGATCATAGTCAGCTGATCATTTTAGTCTGCAATCAATGTTAGTCCAGGAACACAATAATATATATCATAAATGTATGATTGACAACTCGAGCTGCCTGGTTCTGACTTTGGATTTCAAATGAAATCCTAGGTCGAACCGACGCCTACTATTCCCTCTCCGGGGAACGCACCCTCACCTACTCCACTATGGAGAAGTTACCTTTTGCCAACCAGATCCTCCAGTTGGACTTTTGCTCGGCCTTCGAAACTCCCGAATCTCGAGACGTTCATACCTTGACCCGTCCCTACTTTTGTCCATAGTCTTCGCTTGGCTAAGTCTTCTGCCTGATCTTCCAGATCAGGTCTTCGTGCTCAGTTCTCGACCAGGACTTCGTGCTCAATTCCTCAAACCAGGTCTTCATGCCCAACCCTCGGTCTGGTCTTTGGTGCCCAACCCTCGGCTAGGACTTCGTGCCCAATCCTCGACCAGGACTTCGTGCTTGACCTTGCAGGTCAAGACATTGTGCCTAGGTAAACTAGGACTTTCCTGCACACTTAGCAAATCTATTAGATCATAACATAAACTTAACTTTGAATCCTTTGTCATTATCAAAACTAGGTTCGATCTGGTGCTTTCGGCACCAACACATGTTGTATGTTTACTAACATAGTCTTGCAGGGTATATTTATTTTTTGGACTAACGTGCTTTTCTAGGGGTCTTTCTGCAAAAGTTCTCTCGGATGAATAATGCCCGAGGTGCCTCATATGGGTGAGCGCACATCTACACAACTATTATTGTGGATGAGTCTCTAGCTGACTAGAGGCGCCTCAGGTTGGATCTGAGGGCGCCTCAATTGGGAATTGAGGTGCCTCGAGTAGGATCCAAGTCGACTTCCAGAGGATCAGAAGTGAGATCCAAGGCTTCAAATCAAGGATTGAATTTTCTTGATCTGAGGCGCTTCAGTTGGGAACTAAGGCGTCTCAGATACCTTTTATAAGGGTGTCTTGACTGAGAGCTCAGAACAACAATTCTTCTACATCTTTCAAGCTCACGCGCTCATCTGGCTACCTCCTCGTCTTCCTGTTGCGACCCTACTTTGACACGACTACATCCGACCACTGCCGGAAGATCAATGCCAAAACACGGGCCAATCAAAAGTTCTACACTTGTGTTGGGTAACAAATTTACTTACTTGTACTTAATCAAGTAGGAAGTATAGGGTTGTTACACTTCCTACCCATTTTTGTACTTGATCACTCTACCAGGTGTTTACTGGTAGAGGGTACTAGTGGATTACCCATCGAAAAGGTCCAAGGGACCTGGGCCTTGCAGTACGAGTCGTCGAAGACTCCGAAGCAAGTAAAACCAACTGTGCCCTTTTACACATATTTCTCGCCTTATTTTTTTCCGGTGCATTCACTCACGCTTTCATTAATTTGAAAATTTATTTATTTTAAAAAGACACGTGATTCACCCCTCCCTCCTCTCACGTGCAACGATCCTACAATAACTATCTATTTGTTTAATAATTTCTTCACCTAAAGCATGGATTGGAGAATGTTTTTAACTACAACAGTTTTTAGGAAATTTTGTTTGTTTCGCCTAAAAGGGTGGTCAACAAGTAAAATTTTTTGGTGATTAACAAACCAAGATACCTTCCTACTATACAGTAATGAAAATGCATCAGAATCTATCATGCAGTTTGGGCTTGCTAATTACTAGTTGTGCTTTATCCAGATGATATTGAGTATGCTGGAAAATCACTGATCGTCCATAATAATGCAACATACAACCGAAAATTTATTTTACTTGCAACATCATAAGTTATCGACTCTACATTCCATAATTTATTTAACTTGGCAATTAGAAGTTGAAAACATCTATCTTATCTTTGGGATTGGTTGGGCCAGGAATCAGTACACTATGGAACATAAATTCGTCTTTCATGCACATCCATAGCGGTAAATTGTAAGGTGTCAATATTACTGGTCAAGATGAATATTATTGTTTCGACTGACCAAATGACTAAAAGCTATCTGCAGAAAATCCCAATCTGACATTTTCCATTGCAAATGAAGGATATACAGTATCAAGATATTTCCATGCAAGGGATGACATATAATACCTCCTTTGTGCTTATGCTCATGATGTCACATTGTGTAGCATGATGCAGTGGTAGATGCATATAGGCGTTGAAATCTAGCAGTAAACAGAAAATAATACATGACTTTCCATGCAATATTTTTCTTCTTCTTCCCTGGTATATGAGTACGATGCTTATAACGTGGGTGACTACAGATTTTGTATTCACTCAGTTCATTGTCTTCATTCCAATAGATCATGCAGTTGTTTATACAACAATCAATCTTCTCTACAGAGAAACTTAAACCTCTAACCAATTTCTTTGTATTGTAAAAGCTATCAGTCATTATGTTATCAGCAGAGAGCAACTCTGACATTAATTGACATATTTCATCATAACATCTTTTTGAAAATTGATATTACGCTTTCCTATTTAACAATCTTATAGTAACTGATAATTAGGAATGACCAGAGGAATATCTTTCCACTAGACTTTAACATTTCATATAATTACTAATATTCAGGTGCAGGTATTTAATCTATGTTGGAATAATCAGCTGCATTCATCGCATCTTGAACCATTGATTGCATTACAATATCATTAGTTGATGATTCGAACGGCGCAACAAAAGTGTTAGATGATGAACCAACAGAAGGCTCAATTGATTCACATACATAAGATTCTCTGTGACAGTATCAGTTATAGTAATTTGACACAACTATTTCTACATATATGTACTCTCACGGTATCCTTATCACTGTAGTTTATATTTTTGTATTTTCTATTATTACACGGACACTTTAACTTAGCATCATTCATACATTCTAGATGATTCTTAGCAAAGTTCATAAATTGTTTAAGATCAATAATAAAATTATCTCTGATAAATCTATTATCTAATCGATTGTACAACCAAGTTTTGTTCATATATATTATTGCCTAATCAGAATAAAATTAAAATATTAATAAACATTTATAAATTAAATGAATTAAGTAGTAAAAGTTAATTAAATATTATAAATTATTAAATCTAGTAAGAATACAATGAGCATAATTAGTTCACATTAACGTTTATTTTAATATATATTTATTTTTTATTCTAATTATAGTATTTAATTAAATTAATAAAATTAAATCAAGCATTTAATATTTTTTACCACTTAGTACAATATTGATAAGTTTATTATTAAAATTATTCTAATTAAAGCAAGCCTCGTAGTGGTGAGTAACATAAACCTAAATAATTAATTTTAAATGCTAGCTCTTATCATAAATTCTAAAATAATATGTTAAATTAACAAAATAATTAAATCACATTATAACTAAAAGGTACCTCCTATAACAAACACTAAAATAACAGTAAATTCTAACTTAACAAAAATCTAGGAATAAATTATACCTAAAGATGAGACGTAGAGTCAGAGAAAAGTAGCAAAAAAAATAACTTACCAATAAAATAATTATACCTAAAATTAATTACAATATTTTAAAAATAAGTAAAATAAATATATATACAAACTAAATACCAAACCAAATTTAGGATTAAACTAACTAAGAAATGAAATGTCATATGAACAAATAACCCTTGAGTAATTAGATCAAAGCAAAACTAAAAGGAATACACCAAAAAATAATATTTTTTGCTTCTTCAAATGTATATGTATTATAATTACACTTACTAGTATGAATTAAAATACAACCTTCCTAACATAATTGCTATTTATTCATATGACATCTTTTCTCAGTTAATGACATGGTCGGGAGGGGCCGGCAGCACCCGGTAGCCGCTCGGCAACAACCCGCAGCGGCCATATTTGGTCGCCTATGGCTCGCTCGTGGCCAGGCGGCCAGATCTAGCCGGTCGTGGCCATATCTAGCCGCCCAGGGCCCACCCCTGAGCCAAGCGACCAGATCTGGCCGGTGAGGCACGCCCGTGGCTTGGCGACCAGATCTGCCAGTCGTGGCCCATCCGCGACCAAGCAGCCATATCTGGCCCGCCAGTCACAACCTGGCTGAAGATATGAAGGAAAAAAACAAAAAAAACCTTACCATAGAATGAGAGTAGCAGCGGAGGAGGAGGCCGAAGTGCGGAGGAGGAGCTCGAGCACGCACGAAGAGAAAAATTAAGGTTCAGCCCTAATTTTATTAGCAATTTTCCGACGGAATTTTCATTTAATTGGAAATGCCATAGCCACGTAGCCAAACCTTAAATTCTCGATGGAATAAGATAATTTCCTCAGTAATCAGCCAATTTTCGACAAAATTATAGACGAAATTAGGTTTTCGTTGGAAATAATTTCCAACGAAAATCTAATTCCGTCGGTAAATTGCTTGGCCACGTGGCCAAACCGGGAATTACCGACGAGAAATATGTTTCTGGCGTAATAACAATTTCGTCGGAAACAACCGACGGAATTGTTATTCTATCGAGAATTCTGTCGATAATACAGTTTTTTCTTGTAGTGAAAGGAATCATTCTCTCATTTTCATTCCCTATTCCCTTCATCAATCAAACTCCTCAATCATTTCTTTATTTTTTATATGAGTGATGATAGAGAGAGTGAATTTGGGAGAGTGAATGAGAGAGTGAATGACATGGCAGTTATTATATACACGTCCGATCGACGATCGGACACCACCGGCGGCCTTCGGCCGCCGCCCCGAACCAAACTATACCCTGGGGGCACGGTGAACCCGTCAGGGATCGCCACAATTGCGATCTCGCATCATTGACCGTCGATTTCGATGGGTTCACCGTTGCCGGCGATCCTGACGAGTTCACCGCCCTCCCAAGGTATAGTTTGATTCGGGACGACAATCAGAGGCCGCCGGTGGTGTCCGATCGTCGATCGAACATGTACACATTAGCTGGACGTCATTCACTCTCCCATTCACTCTCCCAAATTCACTCTACCAATCATTACTCTTTCATATATATCCAAAACACTCTTTTTTTTTATTTTTCATTTTACTACTAGTTTTGCATTCCCTCATTTTACTTTCTCTCTCTATATCTCTTATTATATTCTCTCTCTATATTTTAAAATTTTTCTCTCTACATATTTACTCTTTTCTCTCACTACCTCTCTTATTATATTTTTTTCTCTACATATTTTATATCACTTTCTCTCTATTTATTTATCTTATTTTTTCTCTCTATATTTTCTATCTCTAATTTTCTTATCATATTTTATCTATCTTTAATTTTTTTACTTTCTCTCTACCTTTCTTATCATAATTTATCTATTTTTAATTTTTCACTTTCTCTCTATATTTTCTATATCACTTTCTCTCTCTATATTTTCTATATCACTTTTTATATCACTTTCTCTCTACCTCTCCCATCTCATTTTCTTTTTCTATATTTTTAATATCACTTTCTCTTTGTATCTCTCTCCTCCTTCTATTTTTTATCACACTTTTCCTCTCTCACTATCTTATCTTACTTTCTTTCTCTACTTTATATTATTTCTTTCTAAAATACTTTTGAATTTATCAAGACAGACGACTATTTTTTCTTTTCTCAATTTCTATATAGTGTGATAGATGTAGAGGTATAAAAATAATAGATGAATATAGGATAAATGGGGGTAATAACACGGTCGCCCCCTTTCAATGTAAATATATATTTTTTACATCTCCAATATTAAATTGTTGGCTCCGTCCTTGAATATAAAAGATTTTCTTTTTAATGAAAAAGGGATCTAATAATGCTAATTATATGGATTTTTATGATCATTTTTTATTTACCCTAGTGGTTGATTCAAAATTTTTTGATTATTTCTAAAATTAATCTGTTCGAAGAAGAGTTAAATATCAAAATTAGAAATAAATAAATAAAAATACAAGAACCACATAGTTAAAAAAATACAACTAAATAATATGTACCATTTAATTTATAAAATAATACATAAAATAGATAGATGTCTAGAGTCATTCATCATTAAGTATCAATATTATATTTATATAGTTCATTTGACAACTACGTAACTTTTGAATTAAAAATAAATAAATAAATAAAAATACAAGAACCATGTTGAAAAAAAAAATACAACAAGATAATACCTACCATTTAATTTATAAAATAATAGATAAAATAGAAAGATGTCTAGAGTCATTAATCATCAATTAAATATTAATATTATATTTATATAATTCATTTGGAAATTACATAAGTTTTCAATAATAAGAATTTTAATATTTATTATTGATAATAATAAATATTTGAATACTTCAAGTTATTATCTTAATTAAGCATATCAATATAAATATTAGTTTAGCCATTAATGATATAATATCTAGTCTACAAACCTTGTTAATTGTATTATCAAACCTTGATACGTTGGACTTCTGGATTGTTCATCATGAATACTTTCCAATCTACCCTGATGATCGATGGAAAACTCCGTGAGATTGGACCAGTTACTCGAAGTTTGACATTACCCAACCTCATTAATCATTCTTTTAGTCTACCATCAAATAGGGTCTTATCACATAGTCTACCATCAAATAGCCTTTGGGGCTATGATATAGTGGAAGGGTGATTAATTATCTCCTAAGCATTTGCGGTTCGATTCCCAAGTACAATAAGTTTTGCAAGAATTTTTTCTCCAAATGGGGCGCGCAACCGTGAGATGTTGGGCTTCTGGACTGTCCGCCGCGAGCGCTTCCAGATTTACACTGGCGACCGGTGGGAAACTTTCATAGGGTCGGGCAGTCTCAAGTTTGATGTTACCCAACCTGATTAATCATTTTTTGTTTACCATCAAATAGTCTAGTTGTCTCCCAATCACCGTGGTTCGATCTCAACTACCGTGAATTTTAAAGAAATTTTTCCTCCAAATGAGGCATACAACTCTGGGATGTTAGACTTCTGGATCGTCACCGCGATCGCTTCCTGATTTACTTTGGTGGTCATAAAGAAACTTTCGTAGGACCGGATCAGTCATCTCAGGTTATCCAACCTGATTAATCATTTTTTTAGTCTACCATCAAATAGATTTTAAAGGGTGTTCAGTTAGTTGAAAGTTGACAAATTTGTTATAACGGGGAAGTGATCAATCCTCGATGGATATAAGCTCGTTGAGGAAAAAATAATTCCTTCCACTCCTTAGTCATTTGGCTATAATTGACTCCATGATTTATTTTCTGATCCCGGGCTAGCTTGCGAGTAGCCTGGCCCGGTAGCCTGGTGCCTAGTCAGAAGGAGAGTGGATAGTGGGCTGGAAAGGCTAGTTGGATAGGCGTCAATCGGGTCAAAGTCCCTGGTCGGACGTGTGGCGGCCCACGCTCTTCAGGATCAGGCTGACCCAAGCTTAGATACTCATTCCCTAATACCCCTCCAGGTTTGGCTCCCCGTCGACGCGTAGCAGACCACGCTCCGGGGGTAAGCCCGAATCAGAGGGGGAGTTACTCGACACACTGACATTTCGTGCCCCAGTCGGCACCCTCATAGGCCCTCAGCCGACCTCGTCATTCCGTGCCCCAGTCGGCACCCTCATAGGCCCTCAGTCGGCCTCTTCATTCAGTGCCCCAGTAGGCACCTTCATGGGTCCTCAGTCGGTCCTAGCAAGTAACACAACCACTCCCTGTCACTAGACTACCAGAAGCTGTACGGGGTCGGAGCAGGACTGAGGTCATCTTGGTCTCAAACGACGGATATCACACTGAGGTATTGATCTTCCTGCCATACCCTGCTCCCCCCGTACCACGACCACCTACACTGGTGTCAGGTCTAGCGGCACCAAAAGGCGCCAGCCATTAAGTTGACAGTGCCCCTTTCCTTAACCCGGTATGCACTACTTTATCCTGCCACCTCTGGGCATGCATCACCTCGTCCTCACTATATGGCAGCAGGTGGCAGGCGGGGCAGGAGCTGTCAGCTTCCCCGGCTATATAAGCCTCCACACTCCGCATCTCTCAGGTACGCGCAATAGTGCAATTCCATACTATTCTATTGCTTTCCATTGCCACCGTCGAGTACTGACTTGACAGTCAGAGTGCCTGGCCGGGGACTTTTCCCGGCGGGTTCTAACGGTCTCTGTCTTGTAGGCTAGAGGCGATCCAGCTCAGTAGACCACCTCGGCGATCTCGCGCTTCCTGGAGGTCCATCCAGCTGTAGGGGTGTCCACCTCGCTTCGCGACAGGATCAAATTTGGCGCTAGAAGGAGGGACCCAACAGCTTGATCGGAAGGGAAGATGGAAGACCCCGACCCGTTAGTGATGGAGGTCTCCCGCGAGGAGTACGAGGTCCTAATGGCTACTAATGGCTACGCGAGCTCAAAGGGCTTCTCAAAGGCCCTCACAAGCGGCTAGTCAAGGGCCTCAGGGCCCGGAGCCAGTGGTGCATCGACCTTCTGGAGGACAAGGAAGGCCTGCTTGGCCTGAGGGCGGCTCTGCGCCTCCCCCGGTAGTCGTCCCCCGAGGCCATGGTGATGAGGCCCATTCTGTGTCTACAGAAGCCTCAGTGTCCAACCCGGTGCGTGGAAGGCAACTAGACAAGGGAAAGGCTCCGGCTGACCCTGCTTTAGTAGCCCTGGTACGCAGTCCCTTTGCCCCTTGGATTTTAGAGGACCCAGTTCCCCGTCACCTTCGTTTCATTACCATCCCCGAGTACGCGGGGGCCACGGATCCGAAGGAACACTTGATGAAATTTGAGAGCGTGGCTCTGCTTCATCAATACCCGGAAGGCGTCAAGTGCCGAGCCTTCCTGATGACCCTCTCTGGCACAGCCCAGAGGTGGTTCGACCGACTCCCCGAGGGGTCGATCACGAGCTTTGAGGAGCTCAAAAGAGTATTCCTGCAGCACTTTGCTAGAAGTCGATGGCACCACAGGACGAGTCTTAACCTGTTCGCCCTGAAGCAAGGTCCGAAGGAAACCCTCCGGGCCTACATCAAAAGGTTCAATGGTGTGGCGATAGATGTGCCGACCGCCACACTTGAGGTCATGGTCAGTGCTTTCTCCCAGAGTTTGCAGGATGGGGAGTTTTTTCGCTAGCTGATCATGAAGCCCCCAAAGAACTTCGACAGCCTTCTCAGTAAGGCTGTCAAATATATCAATGTGGAAGAAGCGCAGGCTGCTCGCAAGAAAGAGTTGGTCGCCCCGGCACCTTCCAACCCCATTCAGGTTGCTAGGCCCCCCGGCGGGCCTATTCGCAGCCCACGCGGGCCCGCCGAGTGTGCAGGTATGGAGCGGTGGCATGTACAGCAGGTGGCCCAAGGGTGTTTCCCTGCCCGATAGAGGCTATACTGCACCTTCCATCAGAGTCACGGCCACGCTATCGAGGAGTGACGGCAAGCTAGTCGGGGCCGAGCCCTTGCCCCTAGGGGGCGAGGACGAGAGACACCTCTTGGACGAGGTGCAAGGCGAGGCGGCCTGAATGTCGACCCAGCAGCTGAGGAACTACGAGGGAATCCCCCAGTTGCCCGCAATCTCTTCCCTCAGGGGAACCGGGGCGGGGACGAGGAGGTGGAGGAGGAGCAGGCCAACCAACAGAATGCCATCCGAGGAGGCGTAAATGTCATCTCAGGTGGACCAACAGGAGGAGACTCCAATCGCGCCAGGAAGGCGCAGGTGCATCGATTGGAGATTCATCAGGTCAGCACCAGTGCGGCCCAGGAGGAGGGGCCACAGATCAGTTTTGGGCCTCAGGATCTGCAGGGGCTGGAGGTCCCACACGATGACAAGCTGGTCATTACAGCCGTCATCGCGAACTATCAAGTCCACCGCACTATAGTGGACACCGACAGCTCGGTCAACATACTCTACAAGAGGGTGTTCGACCAGCTCCAGATCGAGAGGTCCCAACTAGACCTGGTAGCAACCCCGTTGTTCGGGTTCACGGGGAACCAGGTGCAGCCTATTGGCCAGATACGGCTGGCCATTTCCTTAGGCGAGGAGCCACTAAAGAGGACTCGGTGGTCCACTTTCTTGGTGGTGGGCGCTCCTTCGTCCTACAATGCCATTTTGGGCCGACCGACCCTCAACGAATTCCGGGTCGTTGCCTCCACCTTTTACCTGAAGGTTAAGTTTCCAGTCGGGGACAAGGTGGGAGAAGTCAAGGGCGATCAATGAGTGGCCCGGAGATGCTACGTGGACGACGTCCAGGTAGAGAGTCGCAAGGCTCCGCGCCCCTTCTCCGATTGCAACATGGTTCAAGCCTCCCCTTGGTCAGAGTTGCATGAAGATAAGGAGGAGGTGCAGCTCCTTCCAGATCGGGAGGAATCCCGAGTCAAGATCGCGGCAGGGCTGCCGGAGGAACTGAAGAAGCCCCTGCTAGAGTGCTTGGCTCGGAACCAAGATGTTTTCGCCTGGTCAGTCAAAGAACTGAAAGGCGTTCAACCGGAGGTGGCGGAGCACCGCCTCCACGCTTACCCTCATGCTCGGCCCGTGAAGAAGAGGAAACGAGACTACAACACCAATCAAAATAAAGTGATCCGGGCTGAAGTCGAGAAGCTGCTGGAGGCCGGTCACATTTGGGAGGTGCAGTTCCCAGCTTCGTTAGCCAACGTAGTGTTGGTCCCTAAGCCGGATAATAAGTGGCAGATCTGCATTGACTTGAGAGACCTCAACAAGGCCTGCCCGAAGGACTGCTATCCCTTACCTCGGATCGACCAGATGGTGGACTCAACGGCTAGCAGCGAGTTCATTTTCATGCTGGATGCCTACCAGGGGTATCATCAAGTACCCCTGGCCGCTGAGGACCAGGAGAAAGTCAGCTTCATCACGGCGGACGAGACCTACTGTTACACCATCATGCCGTTTGGGCTGAAGAATGCTGGAGCCACCTACCAGCGCATGATGAATAAAGTCTTTCGATCACAGATCGGAAGAAATGTTGAAGTATACGTGGACGACATCCTCATTAAATCCACCCGAGAAGAAGATTTGGTAGCTGATGTCGAGGAGACCTGCCAGACACTCCGCCAGTACGGACTCAAATTGAATCCGACTAAGTGTCTCTTCGGTGCCCGAAGCGGAAAATTCCTGGGGTACATAGAGACTGAGCGGGGCATCGCGGCCAACCCCAGCAAGGTCAAAGCTTTGCTAGAAATGCCCCCACCCTGAAATCTCCGAGAAGCGCAATGGCTTACTGGGCGAATCACAGCTTTGTCTCGGTTCATCTCCCGATCGGCTGGGCGAGGGTTGCTTTTCTTCAAAACCCTTCGCAAGGCCACCAAATTCCAGTGGGATGCTGACTGTGACAAGACATTTGAAGAATTGAAGGCCTACCTCGCTGAGCTGCCTGTGCTAGCCAAACCTAAGGTCGGGGAAGTCCTGTACATCTATCTTGCCGCATCAGCTGACTCGGTTAGCATGGTCTTAATCAAGCAGGAAGCAACCGAGCAGCATCCAGTATATTTCTTTGCACATCTGTTAAAGGGAGTCGAGTGTCGGTACACGACACTCTAGAGGTTGACGTATGTGTTATTGTTGGGTGCTCGGAGGGTCCGGCCTTACTTCTTGGCGCATCCTATAGTGGTGCTAACAAATAGCAATCTGGGCTGGGTAGCCTCTAATCCGGAAGCATCCAGGCGGTTGATCAAGTGGACCACTGAGCTGAGCGAGTACGACATCCAGTATCAACCTCGACCCGCCATCAAGGCTCAGGCCCTCGCTGATTTTCTAAGTGAGCTGCATTCAGAAGAGGTGGAAGAGGCGTGGCAGATATATGTAGACGGGTCAGCAGCTCGGTCGGGTAGCGGGATTGGTATCCTAATGATCTCTCCGAAAGGAGAGCAGATGCACTTGTCAGTCCGGCTGGAATATCAGGCCACGAATAATGAGGTTGAGTATGAGGCCCTTATATTTGGATTGCAGGCTGCCAAGCATGTGGGAGCAACCTGGATGGAGCTTTATTCCGACTCCCAATTAGTCACACAGCAATTGGACGGATGATTTGAGGTCAATAGTGACCGGCTGTAGGCCTTCATCGAGGCCTATGAAAAGTTGAAGGGCGAGTTCCAAGAAGTGCAGGTGCGGAAGATTCCAAGGGAGGATAACTTCAAGGCAGATGAATTGGCTAAGTTAGCCAGTTCAGTCGTCACTTGGGTGCTTCCTCAACCAGGCGGCCCGGCGCTGCTGGTCATGCAGATAGAGAGGCAAGCTGACTTGGAGTTGGAATCTGACTGGCGGACCCCAGTCATTACCTACCTCACGAAGGGAATCTTACCGGCCGATCGAGAAGAAGCTCGATGGCTCAAGAAGCATGCGACTCGGTACACCATGGTCGGAGATGTGCTATACAAAAGAGCGTTCTCCCGACCCCTGCTCAAGTGCCTTGGCGACGAAGACACAGACTATGTGCTTCGAGAAATTCACTTGGGGATCTGTGAAAACCATGCAGGGGCTCGCGCGACGGCCCAGAAGGCACTAATGTTAGGCTATTATTGGCCGACCCTGCAAAAGGACACCAATGGGTGGTCGCCACCCGCCTATCTTGCCAAAAGCATCACTGCCTACCACATCGACCCGCAGAGACAATGAAAGCATCGGCGATCTCTTGCCCCTTTGATCAGTGGGGCATGGACATTGTGTGGCCATTCCCAGTTGCCACCGCTCAGAAGAAATATTTGCTGGTGGTCGTCGACTACTTCTCCAAATGGATAGAGGCGGAGGCCCTGACACATATCACCGAGCAGGCTGTGATGAAGTTCCTGTGGCGGGACATATTATGCCGATATAGAATCCCGCACAAAATTGTCTCGGACAATGGAAGACAGTTTCAAGGTCGAAGGATACAAGAGTGGTGCGCGAAGTATGGTATCAAGCAAGCCTTCACCTCAGTAGCCTATCCCCAAAGCAATGACCAGGCAGAAGTGGTCAACCGAGAGATCCTTAAAGGATTGAAGACTAAGCTGGATCATGTTGGCGGAACGTGGGTAGATGAGCTCCCGAGCATCCTGTGGGCCCTGCGGACTATGCACAAAGAAACCACAGGATGCACACCCTTCCAGCTAGTCTACGGGAGCGAAGCGGTGATCCCGATCGATGTTGGGTGTGAATCAGATAGACGGGCGTCCTATGATGAGGATAACTCGGAAAGGAGACGGATGGAGCTGGACCTGGTCAACGAAATCCGAGACAAAGCAGCCGCTCGGATGTTCACATATTGGCAGAAGATGAAACAGAAGAATGATCGGAAGGTACTGCCAAGGACATTCCAAGTGGGGGACCTGGTCTGGAAGAGGATCAAGCCCGTCGGAGATGTAAGCAAGCTGGAGCCGCAGTGGGGAGGACCCTTCAAAGTTATTCAGAAGCTCGCCTCGGGGGCTTATTACTTAGAGAATGAGAAAGGGAAAAGGCTGGATCGACCATGGAGTGTGATTCATCTCCAGCTATACCGGGCTGTTGAATGAGAAGCTGT